>OW119933.1:41701636-42159904 GCA_933210815.1 Meta bourneti | reverse complement strand
GGGGATGCATTATGGCCTAGAATAAACTTAACGTTTCGTAAAATTCTTGTATAAAGCAGCGATAAACCACTTATGTGCCCCCGAACTAGAACTCAGTGTCGTACACTAGACGATATTTGGACAACGTTGCAATTTGTCTTTGTCTTTCTGAATAGTATTTTTATAAATGCTTATATCTTGTTGTTTTTAAATAAATTTTTTAGCGTGTCTTACCACATATTCTGTATTTAGGACTTTTTTATTACATAATTTTATAAATTGTTTTTAAAATGCAAGATCTGAAATGAAATTTTTCTTTGCTATAAAGATTTATGTTTTTAAGTTAGATGTTTTTACTCAAAAATTAATTATACATTAGATGTTATAGCACATATTTTCAATGCAGAAATTTTGTTTTAAGTATTGTACACACTTAAGTAAGAGTAAACTTTTGAAAACTTTACAAGACCCGTACTATGAACGTACACATTTTGAATAAGTTGTAATTGTATTGAAATCATTTATGCTATAAAATCCAAACCAACTGTTATTTTTTAATTAATCTTTCCTTGCATATTTTTTTAAAATAAATCTTCCTAAATTTTAGTGATTTAATTTTTATTATACAGATTTACAAACTGTTTTTGGTTGAAATATAAGGATTTATATTTTTAAAAAATAGATGCTTTTACTCTTAATTATATATTAGATACTATTACACATATTATTATTACATTGAAGATTTTTAAAAAACGTTTAACAATTGAAAATATATATATACTTTAAATATTATTACAAACATTTAAATGCAATTTGCTTTTTATTTTTAATTTTACAATTAAGACATTTTTTAAAAGTTTGATTCTTAAAGTGTGTTTTATGCATAGTAAAAAAAAAACAATACTAAAAAACATGTAAGAGTAAAAATATTTTATACATTAATTTGAAACTTTGCAAGACCCATACCATGTTTCCTTGCACATTTGAAGTCGTGAAAAATAGTTTATTAAAACCATTTGTCCTTGAAGTTCTAAATTAAATGTCCTTTTTCTTTTATGCTTTTGCAAACCACACATTTTACTAAATATGAACTTCCTTTTATTTGAAAACCTTATGCATATTGTGCAGTTTAAATTGCAGAGCAAAATTCCAATACTGTACGAAGCTATAAAGTATTTTACAAGATATTTCATATTGTTCTCTTAATTTACATCTAATTCATTACTACGTTAAAGTGGATAGCATGTGAGTTTTCTGTTTTTAAAAAATAATGTGTGCACATCTGTACTGCTAAGCAAATTAACTTCTGCCTTTTCTTGATATTTAATGCATAATCTAAATATTTACGCACACCGCTGATAGTTTTACACATGAGTAAAATTAAATAATAACTGAAATTTTAAATATTAGTGTGAATTTTAAAATGAACAAATATTGCTGACATATTGGATTAAATCTGAATTCTATGTATTCTCAAAACAACAATGCAAGAAAAAACAGAGACACTTCTTAAACAGATTGAAGGAAGTCACATGGAAACAAAGTAAATTAGAACACTTTTTAATAGAAAAAACATTGATTCATATATTTTACAAAACTAATACATTGTAGTAAAAAAGAACTTATTTTTACATACTTGCATTTTTTAAGAGACACATGTTTACGACGAGCCAATTATTAAATGCCATCACCTCAGCTTTGGGGCAATGCAAATTATTTTTGTGATGACCACATGATAGTTTTTGGATCTTTTTGTTGCTACTTAGTGCACATAGTACATCGAATTTGGGACACCCGTATTGTTCCAAGTTGATATTCGGAATATTCAATGCATCTAGGCGTTTCTTTTCCACACAACCACCTTTGTAAGCAACTAGGTACTGAGTGGCACTCTTGGTCTGTTCGTACAATTCTAAAAGCTTAGAGTCTAAACTTTCTAAAGGAGACACACTTTCCCATGCCACGGGACAGAAAGGGAGACCACATATGTAATTTTCAACATATCGAACAGTTTTTTTATCTTTTGCACTCAGTTTATGCTTATAAGGCGATAAGTTAAAACGAATACTTGAAGCTACTTGCGATTTTATGGCGATGTATCCGTATTCACGTACTAAGAAACCCTCTTGAGTCTGAAATCCGTCAAAATCCACAATTGCACAAATATTAAACATTGCTATTGAAATGTGCTAGCTGTTCTTGGAAAAAGAATTGTAAACTAGAGGCACGAAGAACTGGACTATATACACTTACTAATCAGTGAATAACACCATACACTTACTAATCAGTAAAGTTAAAATTTATCTTAGTCTTATCTTTTGTGAGTAACTATGAGCGCATAAGTGAAGAATGTACTCAGAAAACATGTGCTTGTGATAATGCGCCAAGTAAAATTGTGTGTTGTAATGCAAGAAGATTTTAACGAAAGGATATACTTAAATGTGCATGTGATTTTTCTTTTTACTCTACCACTAGTATCTTAGACAAGTATCAGATTTAAAAAAAAAATGACGAAGAGAAACTTTTCAACACAATCTGTACTATAATTTTACACTTAAGAGTAACAGAGCATAATATAATTTTAAGGAAAATGAGTAATCAGTATGCAAATTTGAAGCCTAAAGTTCCAAGCATGTCTATGCTCAATAAACGCCTATCTACGTTTAGAGATTGGCCACGCACAGATGTTGACATTAGGGACTTGGCCGAAAATGGATTGTATTATACGGGTGTCTCGGACGGGGTTAGGTGTTATTGGTGTGGAGGAGGGCTTGAAAATTGGCAAAAGGAGGATATAGTCAGACACGAACACATAAAGTTTTATCCAAAATGTTTGGTAGCCCAACAAGGACCGATTGTTGACCCTAGATTAAAAGGAACACCCATAGATGAAATTGTACAGGTGTTGGATGAAACAAACAATAATGCCAATGTTTTTATAAAACCTGATGTAAAACTTTACTGCTCATACAATGACAAGGACGAACGACTTTGTAAAATTTACATGGAATCGGAAATGGATGCTACTTTACAGCCTTGCGGTCATTTGGTTACATGCATGAGATGTACGAAGAGTCTCTCAACGTGTCCTATGTGCCGAACCAATATTTTACGTAAAATTTTTTAAAACGTACATTTGTTACTAAACAGTCTATTTATTAGTACATGTAGTAGATGCAATTTCAAGTGATTTATTGAACACAGTGTGGAAGAATTGTAAAAGGGTGGTTTTGAGTTGAATGTCATGAAATTAACACTCGTACTACAGCAAAAAAGACTAATAAGGAAGTTTAAGACTTTTCTAAAAAGCATAAGACTTTTATCAAGGACTTGTGGAAAAAATCTTGTAGGAAAGACCTTTTTACCCCTTATAAATATATTGACTATTTTTATTATTATTTGTTTGTTCATTACATGTTAAACCTATTTACTAAAGAGGAATTTTAAAATGCCTTAAAAAAGGAGTTACTAAATGCTTTAGGAAAAATGTGTAAATGTACTTTAATGCAAGAAAAAGAACGCTTGAAATAAATATTCATCTAGCTATTATTTTTAGTACTTATCAATCATCTTGGTGTATTGTTTATTTTCTAAATTAAACCTTTCGTACTTTTAAATCTTAAAACAAAAAGAAAGGAAAAGTAACCATCTAGAATAGTAAACACCAAATTAAAAAAAAAAACATTTTTAAAAATATTTTCTTATAATTTTTTACCTTTGCCTTTTTTTGTTGTTGAATAAACATTGTCATACAAAATTAGTATATTTGTCGTGTAGAATATTTTTTGAAAACACTGAATTGAAGAAAAAAAATCATTTATTGAAAAAAGAATCAACAGTTTATATATATTTGTAACAACATATCTTACAGGTCTTTTACATACATCTCTCTAACAGTATTGAAAATATCTGTGGTATTCAAATTCTCAAAAACATTTTCCTCCATTATTATGTAATAAAAGTTTAACAGTTTATTGCTCTGTCTTACAAAATTAATAGCAAACTCTTTCCAGTTAACAACACATAAAGCAAGGGCGAAAAATTCGCAAAAGCGTTCGTCAACGCTCATCGTCATACATTTATGTACAGATTGATTGACAATTTCATTCTTACAACCTAAACAGTCAAAAAGAATATTTATATTTTTTGACACAATATCCTTTAGGCACTTGCAGAGAGAAGCTATGACTTCTCTCCAACAATCAGATTTAATGGTATCACTGCAGTAAGGTTTGTAACTTTCACCAGGAAAACATTTTTTGATTTCCAGTTTCACATAATATGGCAACAATTACGTCAAAAGCGATATCTTCAATACATCTAACACATTGCCGTAGATTTCACACAGTTTAAAATACTGATCAGAATTCATAAACACACAGTTGGGCGAGAACTGAAAAGTATAATTTCTTTTCTGAAATACACGTTGTAAAACTAAGTGCATTTCCCCCACATCAAACACTTTAGAAAGGCAGACTTCTCTTTCTATAACTTTAACGTTGGAGGCAGTTGCAAAAGCGAAAAATGTGCTCAACTTTTGCATTAGAATGTACCATGTTTTTGGATGCAGGGAAACACAGTCCTTCGTTGGTTTCAAGACATTGTTTTCATGCAAAGCAAATTTACGTATGTGGACACGTGTGGAACCGTTGAAGTTATTGATTAGCACGAATAAATAGTCACCAAGGTGAAACACATTGTCAGGAAGTGATTGCATCGTCAAACTTAAGCTTTCCCTTGGAAACACCTGATCGTTGAAATACATTCTTTCACACACTTTGGGTCGATTTGTAAAACGCATCATTTTCAGAACTTTGAGGTACACGTTTTCAATAAAGCTTCAACTTAACCAAGAGATAAAGGCGAGTTCATTAACGTTGCTTGAAATTTCAGTTTATCGGTTTTTATTGTTATCAACTCTAGAATCATATGACGTAGAACGACTTTATCTCTGCAAAAAACTGAATCAAGTGGTGAGTTGCATTAACTTTGCTTGAAATTTCGTTTTATCGGCTTTTATTATTATAAAATCTAGAATCATATAATCTCTTGGTAGATTCTAGATTTGATAATAATAAAAGCCGATAAACCGAAATTTCAAGCAAAGTTAATGCAACTCACCACTTGATTCAGTTTTTTGCAGAGATAAAGTCGTTCTACGTCATATGATTCTAGAGTTGATAACAATAAAAACCGATAAACTGAAATTTCAAGCAACGTTAATGAACTCGCCTTTATCTCTTGGTTAAGTTGAAGCTTTATTGAAAACGTGTACCTCAAAGTTCTGAAAATGATGCGTTTTACAAATCGACCCAAAGTGTGTGAAAGAATGTATTTCAACGATCAGGTGTTTCCAAGGGAAAGCTTAAGTTTGACGATGCAATCACTTCCTGACAATGTGTTTCACCTTGGTGACTATTTATTCGTGCTAATCAATAACTTCAACGGTTCCACACGTGTCCACATACGTAAATTTGCTTTGCATGAAAACAATGTCTTGAAACCAACGAAGGACTGTGTTTCCCTGCATCCAAAAACATGGTACATTCTAATGCAAAAGTTGAGCACATTTTTCGCTTTTGCAACTGCCTCCAACGTTAAAGTTATAGAAAGAGAAGTCTGCCTTTCTAAAGTGTTTGATGTGGGGGAAATGCACTTAGTTTTACAACGTGTATTTCAGAAAAGAAATTATACTTTTCAGTTCTCGCCCAACTGTGTGTTTATGAATTCTGATCAGTATTTTAAACTGTGTGAAATCTACGGCAATGTGTTAGATGTATTGAAGATATCGCTTTTGACGTAATTGTTGCCATATTATGTGAAACTGGAAATCAAAAAATGTTTTCCTGGTGAAAGTTACAAACCTTACTGCAGTGATACCATTAAATCTGATTGTTGGAGAGAAGTCATAGCTTCTCTCTGCAAGTGCCTAAAGGATATTGTGTCAAAAAATATAAATATTCTTTTTGACTGTTTAGGTTGTAAGAATGAAATTGTCAATCAATCTGTACATAAATGTATGACGATGAGCGTTGACGAACGCTTTTGCGAATTTTTCGCCCTTGCTTTATGTGTTGTTAACTGGAAAGAGTTTGCTATTAATTTTGTAAGACAGAGCAATAAACTGTTAAACTTTTATTACATAATAATGGAGGAAAATGTTTTTGAGAATTTGAATACCACAGATATTTTCAATACTGTTAGAGAGATGTATGTAAAAGACCTGTAAGATATGTTGTTACAAATATATATAAACTGTTGATTCTTTTTTCAATAAATGATTTTTTTTCTTCAATTCAGTGTTTTCAAAAAATATTCTACACAACAAATATACTAATTTTGTATGACAATGTTTATTCAACAACAAAAAAAGGCAAAGGTAAAAAATTATAAGAAAATATTTTTAAAAATGTTTTTTTTTTTTAATTTGGTGTTTACTATTCTAGATGGTTACTTTTCCTTTCTTTTTGTTTTAAGATTTAAAAGTACGAAAGGTTTAATTTAGAAAATAAACAATACACCAAGATGATTGATAAGTACTAAAAATAATAGCTAGATGAATATTTATTTCAAGCGTTCTTTTTCTTGCATTAAAGTACATTTACACATTTTTCCTAAAGCATTTAGTAACTCCTTTTTTAAGGCATTTTAAAATTCCTCTTTAGTAAATAGGTTTAACATGTAATGAACAAACAAATAATAATAAAAATAGTCAATATATTTATAAGGGGTAAAAAGGTCTTTCCTACAAGATTTTTTCCACAAGTCCTTGATAAAAGTCTTATGCTTTTTAGAAAAGTCTTAAACTTCCTTATTAGTCTTTTTTGCTGTAGTACGAGTGTTAATTTCATGACATTCAACTCAAAACCACCCTTTTACAATTCTTCCACACTGTGTTCAATAAATCACTTGAAATTGCATCTACTACATGTACTAATAAATAGACTGTTTAGTAACAAATGTACGTTTTAAAAAATTTTACGTAAAATATTGGTTCGGCACATAGGACACGTTGAGAGACTCTTCGTACATCTCATGCATGTAACCAAATGACCGCAAGGCTGTAAAGTAGCATCCATTTCCGATTCCATGCAAATTTTACAAAGTCGTTCGTCCTTGTCATTGTATGAGCAGTAAAGTTTTACATCAGGTTTTATAAAAACATTGGCATTATTGTTTGTTTCATCCAACACCTGTACAATTTCATCTATGGGTGTTCCTTTTAATCTAGGGTCAACAATCGGTCCTTGTTGGGCTACCAAACATTTTGGATAAAACTTTATGTGTTCGTGTCTGACTATATCCTCCTTTTGCCAATTTTCAAGCCCTCCTCCACACCAATAACACCTAACCCCGTCCGAGACACCCGTATAATACAATCCATTTTCGGCCAAGTCCCTAATGTCAACATCTGTGCGTGGCCAATCTCTAAACGTAGATAGGCGTTTATTGAGCATAGACATGCTTGGAACTTTAGGCTTCAAATTTGCATACTGATTACTCATTTTCCTTAAAATTATATTATGCTCTGTTACTCTTAAGTGTAAAATTATAGTACAGATTGTGTTGAAAAGTTTCTCTTCGTCATTTTTTTTTTAAATCTGATACTTGTCTAAGATACTAGTGGTAGAGTAAAAAGAAAAATCACATGCACATTTAAGTATATCCTTTCGTTAAAATCTTCTTGCATTACAACACACAATTTTACTTGGCGCATTATCACAAGCACATGTTTTCTGAGTACATTCTTCACTTATGCGCTCATAGTTACTCACAAAAGATAAGACTAAGATAAATTTTAACTTTACTGATTAGTAAGTGTATGGTGTTATTCACTGATTAGTAAGTGTATATAGTCCAGTTCTTCGTGCCTCTAGTTTACAATTCTTTTTCCAAGAACAGCTAGCACATTTCAATAGCAATGTTTAATATTTGTGCAATTGTGGATTTTGACGGATTTCAGACTCAAGAGGGTTTCTTAGTACGTGAATACGGATACATCGCCATAAAATCGCAAGTAGCTTCAAGTATTCGTTTTAACTTATCGCCTTATAAGCATAAACTGAGTGCAAAAGATAAAAAAACTGTTCGATATGTTGAAAATTACATATGTGGTCTCCCTTTCTGTCCCGTGGCATGGGAAAGTGTGTCTCCTTTAGAAAGTTTAGACTCTAAGCTTTTAGAATTGTACGAACAGACCAAGAGTGCCACTCAGTACCTAGTTGCTTACAAAGGTGGTTGTGTGGAAAAGAAACGCCTAGATGCATTGAATATTCCGAATATCAACTTGGAACAATACGGGTGTCCCAAATTCGATGTACTATGTGCACTAAGTAGCAACAAAAAGATCCAAAAACTATCATGTGGTCATCACAAAAATAATTTGCATTGCCCCAAAGCTGAGGTGATGGCATTTAATAATTGGCTCGTCGTAAACATGTGTCTCTTAAAAAATGCAAGTATGTAAAAATAAGTTCTTTTTTACTACAATGTATTAGTTTTGTAAAATATATGAATCAATGTTTTTTCTATTAAAAAGTGTTCTAATTTACTTTGTTTCCATGTGACTTCCTTCAATCTGTTTAAGAAGTGTCTCTGTTTTTTCTTGCATTGTTGTTTTGAGAATACATAGAATTCAGATTTAATCCAATATGTCAGCAATATTTGTTCATTTTAAAATTCACACTAATATTTAAAATTTCAGTTATTATTTAATTTTACTCATGTGTAAAACTATCAGCGGTGTGCGTAAATATTTAGATTATGCATTAAATATCAAGAAAAGGCAGAAGTTAATTTGCTTAGCAGTACAGATGTGCACACATTATTTTTTAAAAACAGAAAACTCACATGCTATCCACTTTAACGTAGTAATGAATTAGATGTAAATTAAGAGAACAATATGAAATATCTTGTAAAATACTTTATAGCTTCGTACAGTATTGGAATTTTGCTCTGCAATTTAAACTGCACAATATGCATAAGGTTTTCAAATAAAAGGAAGTTCATATTTAGTAAAATGTGTGGTTTGCAAAAGCATAAAAGAAAAAGGACATTTAATTTAGAACTTCAAGGACAAATGGTTTTAATAAACTATTTTTCACGACTTCAAATGTGCAAGGAAACATGGTATGGGTCTTGCAAAGTTTCAAATTAATGTATAAAATATTTTTACTCTTACATGTTTTTTAGTATTGTTTTTTTTTTACTATGCATAAAACACACTTTAAGAATCAAACTTTTAAAAAATGTCTTAATTGTAAAATTAAAAATAAAAAGCAAATTGCATTTAAATGTTTGTAATAATATTTAAAGTATATATATATTTTCAATTGTTAAACGTTTTTTAAAAATCTTCAATGTAATAATAATATGTGTAATAGTATCTAATATATAATTAAGAGTAAAAGCATCTATTTTTTAAAAATATAAATCCTTATATTTCAACCAAAAACAGTTTGTAAATCTGTATAATAAAAATTAAATCACTAAAATTTAGGAAGATTTATTTTAAAAAAATATGCAAGGAAAGATTAATTAAAAAATAACAGTTGGTTTGGATTTTATAGCATAAATGATTTCAATACAATTACAACTTATTCAAAATGTGTACGTTCATAGTACGGGTCTTGTAAAGTTTTCAAAAGTTTACTCTTACTTAAGTGTGTACAATACTTAAAACAAAATTTCTGCATTGAAAATATGTGCTATAACATCTAATGTATAATTAATTTTTGAGTAAAAACATCTAACTTAAAAACATAAATCTTTATAGCAACGAAAAATTTCATTTCAGATCTTGCATTTTAAAAACAATTTATAAAATTATGTAATAAAAAAGTCCTAAATACAGAATATGTGGTAAGACACGCTAAAAAATTTATTTAAAAACAACAAGATATAAGCATTTATAAAAATACTATTCAGAAAGACAAAGACAAATTGCAACGTTGTCCAAATATCGTCTAGTGTACGACACTGAGTTCTAGTTCGGGGGCACATAAGTGGTTTATCGCTGCTTTATACAAGAATTTTACGAAACGTTAAGTTTATTCTAGGCCATAATGCATCCCCACGGGGCAAGCTGTGAAACCAAAATTGGTTTGTTGGATACTTCATCACAAGCAAGCTTCCATTTTCCAGAACAATTTTTAGAGAATTGTAGTTCTTTCTAGAAAACACAAATTGCCTTTTCTGTCCAAATGAAACAGACGCTATGGGTGCATTAAGATCCAAGTCCTTCTCATTGTCTTTATGGGCACCTATACAGTCCTTACCATCTTTGTAACGGTTCACCAACACAAAATTAAATCTTGTGCCAATTATTCGTTCCACTTCTGCCTTTATTTCCAATAGTAAAGGAGACCAAGGCTTGGCTGCAATACAAGATCCGCTAAAGGCATAGCTTATTCCTACGTCTCCGTATGCTACAAGTTGCCGAGGCACAGTACATTTTTTACCATAAATTTCAATAGTAGTTTCCTCTTTCTTTAAGTACGTTAATTCGTTTTCCAATCGACAAAAATATGCCCAGCCTTCACGATCTGTAAACAGTTTACCATACTCATAACATAAAGAATCTTTACAATATTTCTGCAAACACAGTTCTTTGTCTGCACGCATTTTCTTTGCAGGTCTAATGTCCTTAGAATCCATGATTTATTTAAAAACAGTAGAAAAGGGCAGAAAAACCCCAAAACAAGATGCAAAGTAATTCAAAGACCCAAGATGCTCCAACTATGCTTTAAAAAGCCTCTTATTATCAAATAGTTTCTATCGTTATCTGTGACTCGGTGTTTAACTCCGTTCCTTCTGTTATCTTAATTAACTTACACGTGTAAAAACAATCCTTAGTCATATTCTCACAAGTTCCAGAGGCTTCTAATAATATCAATCTTATACGGTTCCTTGCCATCGCTTATAATATGTATACTATAAATCTTTGGTTAGTTACTTCTTATTTACCTAAAAATGTAATGTTTCATACACCGTTATGCCTGTGTGTCCTATTCATATCTCAAAGTCCTCCCCCTCAAATTGTAATAATAATAATTTTCCCTACAAAACATTCACCCTTAAACATTCACATTTTCTTCAAGCTCATGTTGTATATAAATTCATTAAAATATAAAAAAGGTTTCCGTATTATAAATTCTATCTTACATGTAGTGTTCATACGCTTAAAATCTTCGCATATATTGGTTGGCCTCAATTACTTATGTTCCGAGTTCCAACGTTAGAGTATTAAGATAATCCCTTCGTCACTATTTCATAGCTAAAACCCCTATAGAAAGTTCCAGTTCGGGCATGTCATATGTGATTCATTGGCATGATGTAGTTTCATTTGCTTTTCTCACAATCAGAAAAACAACACCATTCTCCTAAATAGCAATGCGTTTAAAAGCTTTCTCATTTACTTAAGCTTGTATCCTATCGGTGACTACGTGTTTAACTCCTTCTGTTATCTTAATTAACCTACACATAAATCCTTAGTCATATTCTCACACGTTCCAGAGAGTTCCAGATTCTGTCATTACATACAATTCGCATACTTTAAAATCTTGGTAATAAACTTGTTATATAGCTAAGGTTTATAAATTCAACTTTATTTGTTTTTATATTCATATTCATTCTTCATAAGGGCACTATTCTCAAGGAAAAAAAAACACATACTTTCACTCCCTTAAGCTGTAAATTCACGAGTTAGTATTCTATATGTATTCTAAAAAGTAGGTGATCGAACGGTTAAAGTGCTTGTGTAAAACGGGCGGCCGCGATTACCTTTTGCCGGGTTCAAATCCACCCTCATATAATTTTCTTTTAAAAACAAAAAAAATTCTCCATTTAATTCTAAAGTATCAAGCTACAGCTAGAAAATAAATCTTTTAAAACTAATTGTTACTTCTCCCGCCACCAGATGGCTGTACCACAATTGTTCAAACCATTTTCTAAACATAGCACATTCCCAGAATTAATGACAAAAATAAGAAAGTTCCTTAGATTAACTTCTTTTAAAATCACTAGATGGCACCACCAGTCCAACACACTTACAACTAATTGGAAAATAAAAAATCATCAAATAAAACCAAGTCCCATAACGCATTCCTAGTATTAAGAAAAAAAGCAAACACTACATTAATTCACCACCCAAAGCTAACTCTCTTACAGCCTAACGGCTAGCGCACTGTACTACAGATCCCATGGTCCCCAGTTCGAATCCACGAAATTCCTTTTTAATTCAAAGTAATAGGGTTTCTCATTTCCCCACCAGATGGAGCTACTTTTGATTCATTACCATGGCAACACAACAACGCCATCTTTACAATGACGTCACCACCTCAAGGCATCACCCTCTCCTTATCAGCAATCCTCCCCAACACCTTATCAGCAGTCAACTCCTTATCAAACGGCGGCCATCTTGGAAAAAACGGTATAGAGGCCCCCATACTACTACTATTTTTGTGATTAATTTTTCCCCTCTCTCTTAAATGTTGCCCTTGTGCCATAAAAAACAACCCTCTCCCCACTCTTTTATAACAACAAATGAAAGTTCAGTAGCAAACAACGAATTGGGAATTTAGTTTATTCCCCAACTTGTCGCAGGCAACCTGAAAGCAGGCAAACTAAGTCTCTCAATCTATGAATGGACAGAATGGTTTACTATGAAACCCTAATACAAGAGCCAATGAAGTAATTGAGAAGTTATAATTTCCCAAATCGGCTGTTACTACTGTTCCTACCCGACGGTTTACAGGATGTTCTGAGAAATGCCACGAATACTTTAATTGTGAAATATTTTTCATACAAGTGAAGATTGAAAACGGTTTGTAGAAGCCCAGGCCAACCAACAACCTGTCACTAAATGAACGAAATAGTTTACTGTTGAAACCCCACGAATATATGAAGAAATTGAGAATTCATAATTTTCCAAACTTGGGGCTACTGGTCCTACCCGACGGTTTATGAATGTTTTGAGAAATGCCGCGAAGATTTTAATTGTGAAATATTTTTCAATCAAGTGAGGACTGAGAGCGGTGTGTAGAAGCACCTAATTAATTTTATTTTCTTTACCGGCGGAATTCCAGTCACTATCGGTTTTTGAAACTCCAATCAATACTGCAAAAATAATTACGAAGAAGTCAGTCCACGCAAAACGCAGGCATCGAAAGCTGCTTATTTTCGCCGCCAGAATAATTGAATGACTTAATTTACTTCATAATTCGAATTTTACCACGTCAGAGGAGTTGGCAAAGCAATTTCACACAATCGATAGACTAAAAGTTTAATGGAGTTGAAGATCTGCGAAAAGCAAAACTAAATCAATAAAGAACATTTGTTACGATTTATTGATTATTATTCCCGAATGAAGTGAATATAAAAAATAAATGGAGATATTTCTGGGGTATGCTTCCTGCTCATCCAGGGTTGATTAACAGATCATTTCTTTAATACGTTTCTATTGATCGCACCTAAAGTTTAATATACAGATTTTTCATTTTTCTCTTTTTGAGTAGAACAATTTCCTGAGATTGCCGAAAGAGCAATATTTATGTATTGATCGTAGCTTCATGATTTATAAAGGAATGTTATAACGAGATTTAACCGTGATTTTCTCTTCACGTCGGAAAAAACTTGCAACTTCGTATTTCACTCATTTGTGATCGGGAGGCGTCTGCAACGAAATAAATTCTGATATTTAAAATACAGCTGAACTTGTGTTTACTTTAAGAGAGAAGCTCCGATTTTCTTTTCTGAAAGCCTTTGAATTGTTTTGTTGCTCAGTAGCCTTACCCACTGTACTAGCAAGGCTGCCTACTAAGTTCTAGGCGTACTAATTGTAGGCGGCGCAGGTTCGATTCCATCCCTGGGTGTATTTTTTTCTTCTGTATCGGTAAAAGCATTCCTTGTGTATATCCTTTTATTTGACATTGTATGGTGCAGTTTGGCCAAATATGTCCCTTTCGACATAAAATTCATGCAAACAACCTTTAAATTGTAAAAGTAAAAATTAATCTCGCCAAAATATCTATTTAACTAAACTATTTTTCATTCTTTTAATTGCACGTCTAAGATTTATATGCAATTTATTATTTTCTTTTGATTTTATGCAATTTATTATTTTCTTTTGATTTTATGCAATTTAATATAATTGTTCGACCGAAAGTTTAATAAAGTTGAAGATCTGCGAAAAGGCAAACTAAACCAAGAACATTTGTTGCGATTTATTGATTATTATTCCCAAATGAAGTGAATGTAAAAAATAATGGAAATATTTCTGGGGTATGCTTCCTGCTCACCAGGGTTGATTAAATCTGTATATTAAAGTTTAATATACAGATTTTTTATATTTCTCTTTTTGAGTAAAACAATTTCCTCAGATTGCCGAAAGAGCGATATTTATGGATTGATCATAGCTTCATGATTTATAAAGGTATTGGTATTGGTATTTTCAATTAACGTCACACTAGAGCAACACAACGGGCTATTGGTGACGGTCCGGGATGAATCCCAAAGGGAAAGATCCGAGGACAACACCACGTAATTTTGAACCACGGTCAGATGACGAGGCAACACCTGAGCTGGCACCCCACTCTCCAAATTTCCACACCACGCCAAGATTTATAAAGGAATGTTGTGACGAGATATGACCGTGCTGTCGTGTCGAAAAAAACTTGCAACTTCGTATTTCACTGATTTGTTGATCGGAAGGTATATGCAATGAAATAAATTCAGATATTTAAAATGCAGCTGGACTTTTATTTACTTTAACCCTCTGAGCCCCATGAAATTTCTTAACCCTCCTTGTGGTTGTCTCGACGAGCTACCTAGTCAAACTGACAAAACTGACCTGATCTTGATGGACGAAATATCTCGTTGTTAGAAGAAAACTGACCTGATCTTGATCTCGTCATCATTGAAAAATCGACAATATCTTGTTGACGAGGTATCTCATCATTAGCAAATTGACCAGATCTTGATGGACGAGATATCACGTCGAAACCACTTGGAGGGTTAACAATACGATATTGCTTTTACCCTACAACACACATAATGACTAAATAACATTACCTATTGGTTGAATTGCGTGTGTATGTCCATTCACTTAACGTTATTTGGCGCTGCTTGGCCAAATATAGCCCTTGCGCCACAAAACTCATCCAACCTATTCATTGAAAGAATCCTATGGAAGATTCTAAAATTGGTCAAGTAGGTCAAAACTGTTAGAAGTTATTGCAGGGAAAACTGCAGGCTGCAGGACGTGTATATAAGTATGAACCCCTCATAGGGTTAAGAAAGAAGGAGCTTCGATTTTCTATTCTTAAAGCCTTTAAATTGTGAAATTCATTTCTAGCCAAAATATCTGTTAAACTTTAAATTATTTTCAATTCTTTTCATTGCCCAATAGCCCGTTGTGTTGCTCCAGTGTGACGTTAATTGAAATAAATACCCCCCCCTCTTTTCATTGCAATCCAAAGATTTATATGAAATTTAAATTTTTGTTATTTGTATGCAGTTTCACACAATCGATAGACTGAAAGTTCAGCGGTTGGTTTGGTATTTTATGTTGCAAGTGTCATATTTTTGGTCAAGTTGCGCCAAGCAATGTCAAGTAGATGAAAGTTTAATGGTAAGTAGTTAAATTTACGTCACACTGGAGTAACTCAACGGGCTACTGGCGACAGTCCAGGATGAATCCCGAAGTGAAGAATCCAAGAAAGTTTAATGGAGTTGAAGATATACGAAAAGCAAAACTAAATCAATAAAGAACATTGGTTACGATTTATTGATTGTTGTTCCCGAATTCAGGTATTGTATTTGAAATACAGCCAAACTCCCCCCTGTTTACTTTAAGAAAGAATTAGCTCCGATTTTCTTTTCTTTTAAAGCCTTTAAACAGTAAAATAAATTTCTAAGCAAAATATCTATTCAACAATTATCTTGTTTACGGTCAATGTACATGTACATGTCTTGTACATGAGAGCTAATTAGACCGGGACTTGTATATTGTTTTGCTACAAGACATTCGTGTTTGCATACAAATTGAAACAAATGATTAAATTTAAATAAAAAATAATTGAGAGAATGTAAGTTTCAATTGGATATAAGAGCTTTATTCAGTAGTTCCTGAAACTTTTACAATCCCTTGCAAAAAAATTTCGTTTGTTACTTTGTTAGCCAACTTTATAATTTTTTTATAATATGAAGTCATTAGTAACTCTTCGCATCTCTTGGGAAAATATCTGAGTAATGCAATTACGGTTTGTTTTGAAGGTCAAAAATATCTCAGAGTACCGGAATATTAGGTTGAATGTCCTGTTATCTTCAAATTCCTGGAATATTTATTATTTAATAATAAGAATAAATTGTTAAAGCAATCACACAGTTCATTTCTTTTATTGAAATACCAAGTGTATCATTTTAAAGTCTCAAGGCGAAACAAATAGGTTCAGATCTAATTAGTCCCGTGTAGCAAAAAATGATCTAACTAAATAACGAAGTTCGCTCACTCTAAATGTCTCAAAATTGGTGTTTTTGAAAAGTTTGGGTTTAAAATATATTGTTAAAGAATAAATTCCGTGTTATTCAACCACCATAAAAGGATTTAATAAAATATATGTGAATAGGAATTACAATGTTAAATTGACTACACTTCTTATGGGACATCCAAATTTTGCACATTTATTATGCAAAGAACTTGATCCAATGAGCCCATTTGTAATGTTTTATCAATTAGGCTTAATTTAAGACTCTTGGTTTTCATAACCATCGACGAAACAGATTTGATGTTTTACACCCTAGCATAAATTGCATTTTGAACGATCTTTCCTGACTGTTTTATTGATTACTAATATCTTTAAACTATTGCTGATTTATAAGCTTGTAATATCATTCTATTAATTTAGATACATTCGGCATACTCCTGATTTTGATAACCAGACTAAACCGATTGGGCATTTTACTCCATAATATAAATAACCTTTTGATGACCTTTCTCTCCGATTGATTTTGATTTATTACTAATATCTATCAACTATGGCCAATTTATAAACTTGTAATATCATTTTATCAATTCAGATGCATTCTAACAGGCTTCTGATTTTAATAGCCATAGGCAAAACCGATTGGGTTATTTTATACCATAACAGAAATAACTTTTTGATCGATCTTTGTTTATTACTGTTTATTACTAATATCTATTAATATGGCCGGTTTATAAACTTATCATTTTACCAATTTAGATATATTCAACTGACTTCTAATTTCCCATAATCATAGACTAAAGTTTGACGTTTTGCAACCTGACATAAATAATCTTTGATCGATCTTTTTCACGAATTTTTATTTATTACTTATTAGCTGAATCACCTGACTTAATTCGGGATTAATTGATTAACTGTAAATTGAAAAAGTGACCAGAATAATCAGTTTTCTCTTTCGTAGAAAATTGTCAACATCATTTAAGTGTCAGGAAAATAATTTTGTAACATCTTTTCGGCATTTTTATAATTTCTGCAACTTACTTCGGACACAAATCGTATACACGCGTATGCATCCATGTACATTTCACATACATCGCACCTCTCTTGTATGACAAATCAACGAAAGGTAACAGACACTAAGGTGACTACTACAGAAGTCGATATTGAGTTTTTTGTGAGGTGATTGTAAATGCCCCTTCGTAAGTTTGTTTCCTGTAAAAGTGCCTTAACCCAATTTGTAAAGATGATAAATCTACGGCGAATACTCTACTACTCATAATTTACTATAATATTTTTTTATTTGTAGCACGCTTGCACTAGGTATGCGACATTTTTAAATTTCGCCATCTTGAAGGGAAATATAACAAATTAATTTGATAAGGTATTCATGACTAATTTTTTTAAGCGAAACATTTTTCCTTGAAAATTCTATTTTGTGGCAAGTGCAATAACAAAAGAACGTGTTTTAAAATTGAGTGTCTTCAATTCAGACAACGCAACGATAATCGATTATCATTTTCAAAAAATTGTACATCAATTTAACAACGTTTTTATATAAAGAAAATCATTGTTTTCTCAACAAACTTTTAACAGATATAAGTTACTTAAATATAGCTCCAATTTGTAAAGTAGGCAACCTTGACCTTTCGTCACTATGACAAAGAATTTCTAATGCTTCAAAAGTCCTAGTTCAGATTTTTTCCAACATTAATATTCTTCTAATATCGGCATGTTCCATTTAAAATTCACTTTACTCTAACTTGCATGCAATTCCAAATGGGAATATGTGTTACGATTACTTCTGAAAATGTCTTTGACGGTTTTTAGAAATCGTACTTTATGGGTCAAAAAGACACTTTTGAGAAATCGACCATCAAATGGTATTTAAAAGGCTTCAAATTGGAATAAATGTTAAGATTACTTCATAAAAATGTCTGACAGGTTTTTTTTGAAAAGGTACATTATGGGGCAAAAAGTCACTTATGAAAAATCCGCCATTAGATGTCATTTAAAAGGCTCCAAATGGAAATATGTGTTGAGATTACTTCATAAAAATATCTTTGACGTTTTTTTTGTAAAGGTACATTATATGGGGCAAAAAGTCACTTTTGAGAAATCCGTCATTAAATGGCATTTAAAAGCCCGTAGATGAGGGGAATGTGTTTTTACAGCTTTGAAATATTTAGAAAATATACTTTCCGAACAGCTACGAAGAAAAGTACACTGCTGGCCACCCAAATTGCAACACCAAGAAAGACAAGAGATATCACAACAAAATTTATTTTGTAGATAACATGTTGACCAAGTATGAAATGATTAAATTTATAGACTTCTGTGAAGTGTGGTTCCTGCCAAAATCAGTAGCCAGAGTAGCCGCCATTGTTGGAGATCACCGCTGCCACACGCCTCGGCATTGATTCAAAGAGACTTTGGATGTGTTCTTGGGGTACAGCAGACCAAGCAGCTTCCACACGTTGCCAAAGGTGATCTGGTGTGGCAGCTGGGGATGTATTCTGGGTCAATCGTTGAGCAACCATGGACCACATGTTTTCTATCGGCGAAAGATCCGGAGAGCGAGCTGGCCAGGGAAGCAATTCAATCTGGCGATTGACGAAGAACCCTTGGACAATGCGTGCCACGTGTGGTCGCGCATTATCCTGTTGAAATATGGCTGTGGGCAAGCCCTGAAGGTAAGGAAGGACAACTGGCTCCAACACCTCGGAGATGTAGCGCTGGCTGTTTAAAGTACCGGCAATGCGTACTAGAGGAGTGCTAGAGTGATATCCAATACCGCCCCATACCATAATACCCGGTGCAGGACCAGTGTGGCGGTGCATAACGCAGATGCGTTCAGCATCCTCTCTCCACGGTGTCTCCAGACTCGAATCCGACCATCGTGGTGTTGCAGACAGAAGCGTGACTCGTCAGTAAAGACAATTTCATTCCATTCTGCCGTCCACATCCTTCTTTCATCGCACCATTGGCGGCGGAAACGTCTGTGGTTCTGCGTCAAGGGTAGACGAAGCAATGGACGTCTTGCGGACAGACCACTCTGCTGTAAACGGCGTCGAATGGTACGCGCAGACACTGGATGATGCGGTACAGACTGAATGTGCTGTGCTATGGTTCGTGATGTGGCTGAGCGATCCGTCACTGCCATACGCACAATATGCCTGTCATCACGTGAAGTGGTGCACTGAGGTGGATGCGATCGAACACGTCGGTCCGTCGTACCCTCTTGCATCCAACGATCACATATCCGCATTACAGTTGTTTGGTTTCGTCCAACACGACTACCGATTTCCCTGAAAGATAATCCACAATCTCGGTAGGCCACTATCCTTCCTCTGTCGAACTCGGATACTTGATCAAAAGATGATCGCTGTTTTCTACGAGGCATAATTGATCGTTTTTTGAAAAAAATCACAAGAAAAACACAATTGCCGTACTTGAAATCGTCGAAATCTCCAAGCCTTAAATAGCGCTTTGAAGTGGCGCCACAGGCGCGCGTGATGTGCGTCTGCGCTGAAATTCTAATCATTTGCATATCTCACCTCCGCTAATGCATGTTGTAAATTTCATATTATTTGCATGCTTCCTTCAGGGTGTTGCATTTACGGTGGCCAGCAGTGTATATATAATGCACTGTTTTAAAGTTTGAAAACTACTTAATTAAAAACAAAAATTTCAAAATTGATTTCGCGATGAGTTCATTCTCTGGAATACTGAAATGGGTTATTGTATGTGTTCGATTCTCCAAATCGAACGGCATGGAACGGGGAGAACAATTCCAGATGTCATTAAATTTAAAAAATCTGCTCCAATGTCTTTCCCATCCGTTCCGCAGACTGCGACGCTATTCCGAAAAACAAAACTGGCAGCATCTCTAACTATTATCTGCATTCAGCCAGAAAAGTGAAAAGTTACAATCGACAGATAGGGGATATAAAAAAAAGAAATCCGCGCTAAAAAGCATGTAGAAAATCTATCCTCTTCCACCCCTCCTTTAAGTCTAAAGTGGTCCGATAAAAATAACAAAAACCGAAGGCGAAACCTACCATTTTGACATTACCGATACTCCACATACACTTACTTTTCAAGTCTAAAACGTGATTTAAGAGTGTTGAAGCCAGTTTGGGAGCAAACAGTGCTAGCCCTGTTATTTGCAGTTCATTTGCTTTGCCGTCCCCGAGAAAAGTGGCCTCGTTTGCCAGCAGGGGGTGCTGACTTCTGCTGCCAGATTCGTGACTCTAAATTGTTGTTTTGGTTAGAAGAAAGGGGACGACAGAGATTCTTTTCTTTTTCCATCTGTTTGATTTCGCCATCCCCCCACATCTCTTCAGAAGAAATTACTGGGAGATACATTCTGCGAAAGGCACGTTTTCGCTTCTTTTCTTTGGCGGGAGGCGATCTTTTTTTTAACATCCATGCCGAGATTCGTCTTTGATAACAGGCTTCGAACCGTTGCTTATTATATTCATAACATGCGGGCAGTGTTAGCGATCTGTTATGTCATTGTGTAATATAACTTATTTTAACTTTCTTCTCGATGCCGGGTGATAACAGGATTATGTTGTTCTGATTGTTTACTTTTTGTTTTACGGGGAATATTTCGACCCAGTTCAATCTCGAAGTCTGCCACGAAAAGTCTATTTGAAAGTCACATATTTGGATATGCGCTGGATGTCTATTAGTTTTTGAATACCGCGTCGATGTTCGTGGTTTTCCCCATCTCTCTGGCAACCTGAAAAAATATCGTTGTTTAGATTTGCTCGTAACTCTACGGTTACTTTTTGTTTTACGAAAGCTAATTAAACCAAAGAAATTCTTATTGATTTTTGTTACTGTTAATTTTTTACGGCGAAAAATTTCGTAACTTGTGACTTTTTGTTTCACGAAAGCTAATTAAATCAAATAAATTCTTATTGGTTTTTTACGACGAAATATTTCGACCCAGTTCAATTTCAGTCTTCCACGAAACGTCTATTAAAACTCACAAATTTGGGCATGCGATGGATGTCTATCAGTTTTTTAAATGCCACGTCAATGTTCTCGTGGTTTTCGCCATCTCTCCCCCAGTAGCCTGAAAAAATCTTGTGATTTAGATTTGCTCGTTACTCTACGGTGACTTTTTTGGTTATTTATGTTACTGTTTATTTTTTACGGCGAAATATTTCGACTGAGTTCAATCTCAGTCTTCGACGAAAAGTTTATTTAAAACTCATAGTTGGATGTGTGATGAATGTCTATTAGTTTTTAAATGCCGCATCGTTGCTCGTGGTTTTTCCCCTCTCTCTCGCAACCTGGAAAAATATCGTGGTTTAGATTTGCTCGCAACTCTACGTTTTCGCTGCTTTTCTTTGACGGAGTCGATCTTTTCTTTGAATATCCATGCCGAGATTTGTCTTGATAACAAGCTTCAAACCGTTGCTTATTATATTCATAACATGCGGGCAATGTTAGCAATCTGTTATGTCATTGTGTAATATAACTTATTTTAACTTTCTTCTCGATACCGGGTGATAACAGGATTATGTTGTTCTGATTGTTTACTTTTTTCTGGAATATTTCGAGCCAGTTCAATCTCGAAGTATGCCACGAAAAGTCTATTTGAGAGTCACATATTGCGATGGATGTCTATTAGTTTTTGAATGCTCCGTCGATGCTCGTGGTTTTTCCTCGTCTCTCTCGCAACGTGAAAAAATATCGTGGTTTAGATTTGTTTGTAACTCTACGGTGACTTTTTCGTTTCACGGAAGCTAATTAAACCAAAAAAATCTTTTTTACGACGAAATATTTCGACTCAGCTGAATCTCGAAGAATGCCACGAGAAGTCTTAAACTCATATATTTGGACATAGGATGGATATCAATTAGTTTTTTAAATGCCACGTCGATGTTCTCCTGGTTTTTTCCATCTCTCTTATAATCAGGAAAAATATTGTGGTTTAGATTTTCTCGTCGCTCTACAGTCGCTTTTGTTTCACGGGTGTTAATTTGAACCAAGAAATTCTTAAAGCTTATTTTTTTACTTGAAGACAAAATATTTCGACCCAGTTCTATTTCAAAGTCTGCCCCACGAGAAGTCTATTTAAAACTCACATATTTGGACATGCGATGAATGTCTATTAGTTTTTAAATGACACATCGATGCTCGTTTCCCATCATCTCTCGCAATCTGGAAATGTTTTGTGGTTTAGATTTGCTCGTCGCTCTATGATCGCTTTTGCTTCACGAGTGTTAATAAGACACAGAAAATTTTGATCGCTTTTGCTTCACGAGTGTTAATAAGACACAGAAAATTTTGATCGCTTTGTCTACTTTAAGACGAAATATTTGGACCCGGTTCAATATCGAAGTTAGCCGTAAATTCTATTTAAAAATATTTTTTTAATTTGTGATGAATCTATTCGTTTTCAAATTCCACGTCGAATACCCATCCTTATCGCAGCTAGGTAGATAGGTTAGTATTTTAATTAACGTCACACTGGAGCAACACAACGAGCTGTTGGTGACGGTACGGGATCAAACCCGAAGGGAAAAGATCCGAGAACAACACTACGTAATTTTGAACCACGGTCAAATGATGTCAAACCTGAGCTGGTACCCCACTCTCCAAACTTATACTCCACGCCAACATGAGGACATTTGAGGCCACGACAGATTTAATGTGCACCAACTGCCTTTGTACACGACGGTCTTTGGTTGGATTCTAACTCGCAACCCTCCGTTTGTTAATGTGTTACTCTTCCAACAGGGCTACCACGGCCCTGTCGCAGCTAGGAAGCAGTCTGGTTTAGATTTGTTTGTCGCTCTTTCTACGGTCACTTTTCTGCTTCACGACGATTAATTGGATCGAGGGAGTTCTTAAATTGCTAACATTTTCGCTTTACAGCTGAGTATTTCGACTCAGTTCAACCTCTATATCTGTCGCCTAAAGTCTATTTGAAACTCATATTTGTATTTGCAATGGACTCCAATTAGATTTTTAAATGCCGCGTCGAATTTATCGTGAGTATATCCCATCTCTGTCGCAAGTTGGAAGCATTGTGGCTTAAGTCGCTCTATGACATAGTTCAAAGTGGTCACTATCGCCTCCTATGTGCGTTGAGGGGAATATTAAGAGGCCATGCTGATCCCAGGGGAAATGGAGGGCATTATGGAGTAAGAGTGGACAATATGCAGATGCTAAAAAATGCGTCGCCTAACAATGTTTTAAGCAAACACTTATCCACCTGACCATACAGACACATTCACTAAATTGATGTATTTTCATTGATTTTTAATTAAAAAGAGGAATCAACCGCAAATAGTTGACTAGAGATTTAAGAAGGCTGTTGACGAAAATAGAACCTAATATAGACAAATTGGTCTCACAACAACAGGGGCTTATCCTTCTCATTAGTGATTATATTTACGATTTGATTTGATAGTAATTACTAATAATAGTGATAAATCTGGCGAGTTTAAGTACAACTTATTTTTGAAGCTTCGTTTTAATAAATGGCTTTATAATTTCAGTTTCATATTGTTTTGTTCCAAATTGGCTTTTCGAAATTCTAAAATTACGCACAGCTACATAAATATTTTGGCGAAATTCATAAATAACTTCACACTTAAACTTACAATTTTTTATTAGTTAAGATAGAATTTTCCAAAGGATAGCGTCGTAAAAAAAATGTCTTGGAAAAGAGGGCGTTGTGTCAAAAAACTTGTGAAACAATGTCCTACGGTCACTTATAATGTATAATTTGCATACAACATAAGGTTAACAAACTCAAAAAGAGTAGTCCACTTAGAGTATCAGTAATAAATCGCATAAGTTTCAATTTGTTGAAACTGGGTAGTTCAAACTCGGTGTCTGAAACCTTAATTCGGTACAATTTTCTCATTTCGAAGATTACTATAACCTGCTAAATCGCAATAGGATTGTCATTGCTAAAAATTTCAAGACATTTAGTTAACTATTAAGAGAAAATGTATCACTTCTTTAGTTCTACCGTAACTAGACAACCAGTCAGAATTATGCGCAACAAAGAAAATAAATCTATCCAATTGGCCCAACCTGGAAGAAACTATTCTGAAGTCTTTAGCAACAGACTGTTAAGTCCTTTCCGAGCTGTAACTCACAGTTAATTATTTCGTTTCTATGCATAATAGCAGTAATTGAGTATCAGACTTTGCCTTATTAGAACGACGATAGTGTGTAACGTTGAGGCACGAGTCATTATGAGGAAATTGCTCAACGTTTTTCTCTGGTAACAAGTAATTCGTCCTGATAATTTTATTTTTAACTAGTTCAATTAAAGTTAATTCTTTTAAATATTCGTCTATAATTGCAAAATGTTGCATCTCTGCTTCGAAACCATAAATTAAAGTAATTATCGTAAATTATCTGAATGAAATTAGTGTCTATATTTTATCATAATATCCTAGAAGTTTATTTTTCAGTAAACAGTTATTTTTATCTTTTTGGGAAGTTAAATATATACTCTAAAGGTTCAATCTTAAATATTGTACACAAGATTTTGGAGATGTTGAAATCTACAACAGTTGCATAAAATGCATCATGTCATGTATCGTCTGATTTTAGTTATGACTTTCTATAGGTTAGACAATGAGTAAGATGCTTTCTGTATACATCACACTTCATCAAACTGATCCTATATCTTTTCATAACAAAACTGCGCAATGACTACTCATCATAATGGTAATAGATGTCGAAATACTTGCACGAAACTCATACATTTTGATTTTAAAATGATTTTTGATATGAAACATTACTCTTCAACTGAGTCGATCGAGTGTGAAGTTTTATGTACATCGCACTCTACCAGTCATTCCACGGAATCCCGTGTCGTTCACACTTTACCAACCTGATCCTATACCTTTCTGTCACAAAACTGCCCTATAGCTACTCATCAGATTGCTGTAAGAGATGTCGAAGTACTTGCCGGAAAACCGTCATACATTTTGATTTAAAGACGATTTTTGATATAAAACATCGCTCTTCAACTGAGTTAATCGAGTGAGATGTTTTATGCACATCCTACTCCACCAACCATTCCCCGGAATCCAGTGTCATTCCATTCCTCACTCTCGAATCGCTCTAATTTAAATAATCCAATTTATGACATCCATCATCCGGAGGACCACGGTCACACTAGATCGAATAAAGTGATTAATTCCGGAAATCACCAATTCCCTACAACCAAATAAAAGGCAGAATCGATGAAATTTCCATTTGCCTGGTGTTTTTCCCTTCACGTCCTAACTTGGTTATTTAATAAAAGCGGCCCCGTTCTCTGGGTCATGCCCCTATATTTGAGTGATACAGTTCTATACTGGGTGAGTAGCTGGCATCGGTGCCAGGGGTTGCTCATCTCTCGCTTGCCCCTTTCTAAATTAAATGGCACACCAGAACTGGCAGGGGTCATTTGTTATTGGAATACAGGCCTATACTGTTTCTGCCTTGCTATAACGCACCTTATAGGGGATTGTATAGAAATTTATTACCGAATGTGCGTAGTGGATCAGTCTTGATGGTTGGTTGGGTTGGGTTTCATGGCGCAAGGGCCATATTTTGGCCAAACTGTACCAAACAAAGCCAAGGAAATCGGCATACACGGAAAAAGGAAATCTTTACTGACACAGAAGAAAAAATACACCCAGGGAGGAATCAAACTTCACAGAAATCGAACTTGTGCTGTCTACAACCGAAGATCAGAGATCTTCAATTATAATTGGGTAGTTAAGTAGGTGAATTAACGCTGCACTGTAGGAACACAACGGGCTATTGGCGACGGTCCGTGAACAACCCCGAAGGGAAAGATCGAGGACAACACCTCGTAATTTTTAATCACGGTCAGATGACGAAAGTTATAATTGGTACTTGTTGAACTTCAATCATCTACAAAGTATCAATATATACTTTTTATTGAAATAAAAATCTGCCATTTTACCTATTTGTACAATTGATTTGCCTACTACGTTAGCAGCTTACGAGCTGTAGGTGGAGAGGTTTGATTCCTATAACTATTCGGGATGTATTTCTCTCTTTATGAGTAAAAATTTCCTTTTGTGTATGTTATTTGACTGAAAAACATTGCTTCTTATAGCTTAGCTCGATCTGGCCCTTGCGCTATTAAAGCCAATCAACCAATTCGTACAATGATCATCTTTCATCTCTTTTAACATTTTTATTGTGTAATGCTAATTAATTTAATAAGTTCGTTAAAGGAAATTACTTACATAACGATTAAAATTTTTTTGTCTGTTGTGCACACATCTGGAAACCTAACGTTACATCTGAAAGCGAATTACTTTAACTATTATGTATGAATAAATGCTCGTCTTCAAGAAAATGAGGCCTTGAAAATGTTTCGCGCGTTTTTGAAATATCCTTGAAAGTATTCGAATTTTTTTTATGTAAATGAGTCGGGGGAAGTCTGTATTAAATTAGTTACACCATAAAAGATAGCATCGTGTCTGAAAACGAATTAAGTTAACTACTATATATGAATCAATGGGCTGCGCGCTCATCTCTAAGAAAATGAGGTCCTTAAAAATCTTTTGGAAGTCCCTGAAAAGTACTTGGATTTTTTATGAGATAGTGGGAAGCACAATCAAATTAGTTACATACATCTGGAAATACAACGTTACATCTGAAAGTGAATTAAATTAACTATTATAGTATATAAATCAATGCACTGCTTGTCCCTAAGAAAATGAGATCCTTGAAAATGTTTCAGGTGTCCTTGAAAAGTACTTGATTTCTTATGTGAGAGTGGGAACCATGTATTTAATTAGATACATCTGGAAACAACGAAACATCTGAAAGAAAATTAATTTAACTGCTATGCATGAATCAATTCTCCCGTCTCTAAGAAAATGTGGTCCTTAAAAATGTTTCCGAAGTCCTTGAAAAGTGCTTGATTTTTTTGTGAGACATATTAACCACATATTAAACTGGTTACATACATCTGGGAACATAATGTTACATCTAAAAGCTAATCAAGTTAACTATTATTTATGAATCAATGCGCTCGTTTCTAAGAAAATTAGGTCCTTTAAAATATTTCGGAAGATCCTTGAAAAGTACTTGATTTTTTATGAGAGTGGGGAGCAACGTATTAAATTAGTTACATACATCTGGGAACATAACATTGCATCTGAAAGTTAATTAAGTTAACTATTATATGGGAATCAATGCTCGTCCCTAAGAAAATGAGATCCTTGAATGCTTCGGAAATCCTTGAAAAATTGTCGATTTTTTTTTGTGAAAGAGGGAATCGTGTATTAAATTAATTATATACATCTGAAAACGAATTAAGCTAATTATTATATACGAATCAAAGAGCGCTCATCTTTAAGAAAATACTCTTAGAAATGTTTCGGAAGTCCTTGAAAAGCACTTGAATTTTTTTATGCAAAAGAGTGGGAATCATGTATTAAATTAGTTACATCTGGAAACATAAAGACACGGCTGAAAGCGAATTGAGTTAAATCTCGTATTTTGATTATCTGATGAATACAAAGTGTCCATTTTTCATTCAAGCATAGAAAATTAGCGTTACATCTGGAAACATTTGTTGGGAAACAAAGTGCCCTTTGTATAGAGCAGCAGGGCGTCTCGTAAAATTTGCTGAAAGAGAACTTTTATCTACGTTGCGAAATCCATCAAATATTTTCCTCGGAGACCCACAAAA
Organism: Meta bourneti; assembly: GCA_933210815.1. Classification (NCBI taxonomy): domain Eukaryota; kingdom Metazoa; phylum Arthropoda; class Arachnida; order Araneae; family Tetragnathidae; genus Meta; species Meta bourneti. Next base: position 42,131,737 of record OW119933.1, on the reverse strand, counting down.
TTGTCTAGCAACAAAAGGAGGTGTCATTGGATGTCTTAGATACATCATGGAACTCAATGCATTCGCCCATGAAAATGAGCATCGGTAACCTAGACAATGAATTCTTTTCTTATAAGGAGAAAACAAGCTTTTTCTGTGGATGACAGATTTTAATCTCAAGATTGAGGCTGGAATATCTTTTCTCGATATACAGACAGCGTATGAATGATGTTACAGGTCTTGTATTTATGTGGGAACGTTCAAATCTCTAAATGCTGATTACTTCCGAAAATTGAAACGCGTAAGAATTTTGTTTTAGTTATTGTTTTTGTTGTACATTATAAAAGTAAAAAGTTATTTTTCGTGTAATTGTGGAGAGCACTAGCATCTACAACACAACGATACGATGTCTGATTAAGAGTGAACTAGGTTGACAATTTGCAGGAATTAAACTATTCTTTTAAAATGTGAAGTTACAAAACAACGATACGTTGATGTCTGATTAATAGTGAACTAAGTTGACAAATTGAAGGAGTTAAAATATTCTAAGAGAATACTTTAATGTGTTTAAATTTAATTTTAATGTATTTAAAAGTGAAGCTGCAAAAACTATACATATATATGATTGTTTTGTAGCTTCACTTTTTGAATATATTAAAATTTAATAAGTAGCGTAAAACTACACACACATGAATACATACGGTAAAGAAATTTTAAACCAAGCTAATAATAATGTGAACTATTCTTTAACTGAATATTTATAAGCTTTTAGTTTAGTTTAAGAGTAGTCTAGCCAATAAATTGTTTCTTTTGAAAAAGTAATTTATATGTCTTGCTAACACCAGACTAAGGCAGAATATAAATGAGAATGATGACTGTTTTGAAACTTGTGGTATAATCCACATTCGTTTCTACATATTAACTGAATTACTCACATTTAAAATTTTATATGAATAATTTTTCTCATGCAAAATACATTTCATCTAGTTCAATTTTCTGAGAAATCTATCTTCCATTTATTCGAAAGGATTTAATGAGAATTCGTGTATGGCACACACTAGAATTTTTTCCAGCATAAAGTAAAGTTGCTGGTTTTGACTCGAAATTCTAATTTTTGTTTTTCTAATTTGATTTTTTGAAAATTTCTAATTTGATTGCAGAATTTATCCATTTTTCACTCTAAAGTAACCTAAGATATGCTGATATTATACTATTTCCAGTTGATATGTTTTTAGAAGGAAAGATAAAGTTGCTAGTGTTTTTGTATCGCTGTGTGAAAATACGCTTCTGCTTTTAACTTCACCTAGGAAAATACGATTATTATATATACATTATAGAATTATTAACATGCCAGAAAATTTAAAATTTTTCACAGCAAATTATGAATTTTAAACATGGAGAATAACTTCTCTCAATTTACTAACTCAATTGAACATCGCCTTTACATTGAAATTTAAATTGTTGGATTATTTTACTAAATTCGGTTACCAAATTGAATGTAAATATTAAAAATTTTATGGGCGGTTTGATCTCCGGTGCTTCCTACCTTCTTGAAACGTTACTTCAAATGGCCACCTTCTTGATATAGAGAATAACTACTTTCAACTTTCTAATTCAATCATCCATCGCCTTTACATTAAAATTTATTAAATTGCTGAATTATTTTCCTTATTCTTACCAAACTGAATGTATAAGTCTTAACTCTTTCAGAAGCAGTTTGATGTTCGATATGTTCCACCTTGAAATGACTCTGATTTCAAGGTGTGGTATAGATGGGTGATGAGCCATAAGTAGCATATACCCTAAAAAGACAAAAAATAATTTTGATCAGCGAAATTCATACATGTAAGGGGATAGATATTTACCCACCAAGTATTTTAAGTATTGCTTAAAAAGAGTTTAAAAAGTGTTTTTCATAAGTAAAAGTAATTTTTCGAAAATAAAAGCCTTTTTTTCAAAAAGGTATTAAAAATGTATTTTTTTAAAGAAAAGGCAAAAAAGTAAAGTACGCTTTAGAATTGTGTTCTTCAAAAACTTAAACACATAACGACTTTAACAGTTTCTTTACATCCGGCTCGGTAATTTAAAGAACTAACCAGAAGCCCTTCAGTGTCAGCATTCGAGCTTCTCAACTCACAGCAGTTGAGAGTTATGGGAAGTCCGGTCTGTAATTACAGATCCCACTTTCAGCAACGGTGGCAAGGTCTGCACTGCTTCGTAAATCTGGCGAATCTCGGACACCTCATTCAATCTCGTTTTGCTTTTTCGTTCTCCCCTTCCTTCTAATTTTATGGCGATTCAGTGAATCTAGAGAGAAAGAAAGTATGAAAAGGTTGTCCTATTCCGAGCCATCCAAAGGGATCCTTCTGTATCACTTAGTATGGCACTTAAAGTAATAACTTTCAGGACAATACGTTCTCTGCTTGTGGATCAGTTATCCAATCCTGTCTGTGAATGAGTATAATGATAGCGGTGGGTGAAATTGATTGTACTCGTTGGATTCTTTTATCAATCGATTTTGGGGAGGTCTGGTTTTTCAACAGTTTTTCTCTCAGTTCTGCGATCTAGATGATTCTTGTTTGAATTGGCTTTTTGTTGATGCGGAGTGTCACTGCTCGTGTTCTTCTGAATAAGCTCGTGGATTCTTGGTATGAAACCGTAGCAGACCACAATCTGCAAATATGTTTGGATGAGGTTAATCAAGAAACTGGATGTTCATTTGACGTTTTGCTTCATTGATATTGACAGGTTAATTGAAAACGATTTAAGATTCGAAAATTAAGAAAAATGTATCAAGTTTTAAAATATTTTAACTGTGGTAACTTACGTTTGCATAATTACGCATTATTTTTAACTTTTCAACTTCTTTCTCCCAGCTCTGTAATTTAGACGATTCTTGTTTGGATTGGCTTTTTGTTGATGAGGGGTGTCACTGCTTGTGTTCTTCTGCATAAGATGATGGATTCTTGGTATGAAACCGTAGCAAACTATAATCTGCAGATATGTTAGGATGAATTAATCAGGAAACTGGAAGTTCATTTTATATCTTGCTTCATTGGTATTACCAGATTGATTGAAGACGTCTTAACGAATTTTGGAAATTAAGAAAATTGTATCAATTTTTAAAATATTTTAACTATCTTGTTTTATAGCATTATTCTTAACCTTTTACTTCTTTTGATTTCTCTCAATAGAATCTCTTCACGTTGGCGTGGTGTAGAAGTTTGGAGAGTGGGCGTCTGCTCAGATGTGACAAAGTCATCTGACCATGGTTCAAAATTACGTGGTATTATCCTCGGATCTTTCCCTTCGGGTTTCATCCCGGACCGTCGCCAATAGCCAGTTGTGTTGCTCCAGTGTGACATTAATTAAACTATCAACCAACTCAACAGTATCTGAGTTCCCGCTTGCCTTTTCAGATCTTTTTCGTTTGCCCGGGACATTTTTAACACATTTTTCATCCCGCATTGATTCTTTTAAATGACTCCCACTCTCCAAAGCTAACGTGAGGATATTTTAGGCCGTGACAGATTTAACATATATCAACCCCCACGTACACGACGGTCTTTGGTTGGATCGAGTTTCGAACTTGCAACCCTCCGATTGCTAATCCGTTACTCTTCCAACCTGGCTACCTCGGCGGCCCAAGAAACTCTAGGGAAAATCTTTCGTGTTGTCTTTATTTCAATGCTTTTGCCGGTTCGCAACTTCAACTTTCAATTTGCAACTTCTTTTAAAAAACGAGATGAGGTAATTCGAAATTTAATAAAATCAAAATTCAATTAATTAATCGATGTGTTACCGCTAAAGTACAAAAATCAGCAGATTACCTAGGTAATGTGCAGATTAACTACGCCGATCCGTTAAAGTGCGGAAAATTGTTTCATTTCTCAAATTACCTAGGTAATCTGCAGATCACCTAGATAAATCTTAGCTCGAACAGCAACGCTTTTGTACACTTAAATTAATACTCAGACAAACAACTCAGTAATACTAGGTACTATTAATTGAAAAAACACTATACTTTTATCCCATAAAGTTATAAGTAATTTCATATAATAATCAGCAGATGTTAATAAAATATACTGACAATTGTTAACATAATGTTATTTATTTATTTTTGATATTTAAGAATCAATCAATCAACACAATAGTTGAAGCGTAAGGAGAAAGGGAAGGAGGAGGGAAAGGAAATTAAAGAAACAAACTTATGCACTTTAACGATTCGAAAGCCGTTAATGTGCACATGACCTAGGTAAAGTGCGGAAAACTCTTATTTTGTAGATTATTCCGCACTTTAACGCAACAAAACAGCTAATCTGCAGATTACCTAGGTAATGTGCACATTAACGACTTTCGAGCTTAACGGTAACATATGCATAAACTTAAAAAATAAAATATTAATTAAATTGATCGATGTAATTCTGAAATTAAAAAAGTAATGATAAATTAATTAAATTAATTTATACAATTCTAATAGTAAAATAACTACACTTCTATAGAAAATTAATTTTTTATCTATCAAGTAACACACCAAGAGTAGCAATTTCGAAACTTGGGAGACAACAAAGAAGCCGCACTTGCATTCTGCCAAAAACAGCATTAAAAAGATCCCCCAACTCTCAAGTCGAACATAATCCTTTTAAAGTCCATTTACGCATGGAAGCGTTGTGAATTACATTGCGCCAGTGTGTTCGATTTAATGGCACAAATTCTTGACTTGTCTGCAGTAATGTCTGATACTTGTAGGAAGGATATAACTACGCTTAGGGTAATTGAGATGTAATGAGAAAACTTCATCAGGGAAATTAATTATGCCACCAAGAGTAATCGAGGAACAGAGATGAATTGCATTTAAAATATGATCAATCAAGTTGGCCCCTTTCCTTTGATACGGACTCTAATGCGCGATATTCGCACTCTGCTTTCCGTCTGTAGTTTGAAGCTCGGTGTTTAATTTGAAAAACTGTTTGCAAATAGCGCGTATCAGTTGCTCTAAATCAAATATTTTCTGAATGGGAGAGTTGCATTCGGTTACAAATCGAATTATGATGATGTGATGTGTTTTAAAGCGTGTGGTGTGAGACTATTTTTAACCCTCCTGGTGGTTGTGTTGACGAGTATCTCGTCATTAGCAAAACCATTAGCAGGTCTTGATGGACGAGATATCTCGTCATAGGAAGAAAAGTGACCCAATCATGATCTCATCATCGAAAAATCGGCAATATCTATGACGATATATCTCGTTATTAGCAAAATTCGTCAGATCTTGATGGACGAGATACCTCGTCGAAATCACTTGGAGGGTTAAAATGAGTCAAGTGACGCAGATATTCGTCAAATGTTACTGTAGTTGGATTAGCGTCGCACTGGAGCATTACAACGGGTTATTGGTGACGGTCCGGGATCAATCCCGAATGGAAAGATCCTTGGCTAACACCTCGTGATTTTGAGCCACAGTCAGATATCGAGGTCAACACCTGAGCTGGCACAACCACTCTCCAAACATCCACCCCATACCAAAGCAAGGACATTTGTGGCCACGAGAGATTTAACGTGAAACTGCCTCCACGTACACGGCGGTCTTTTTAGGATCGATTTTCGAAGCCGCGACCCTTCGGTTGCTAATTTGTGACTCTACCAACTTGGCTACCGCAATTTAAATTAATAAATATTTTGAAAACTAATATGTAGTTAGCAAAAATACATAACTTAAAAACGACAAAAAGGAAAAGAACAAGACAAGTTTTCAATCATTATTATAGTCGTTCTTTTGAAGTTTGCATTTTTTACTACCAATTTGTCTAAGATTTTCTGTTTAACTAATCGGTGGTTGCTTGTAGTTACCGTTTTAAGTTATTGCATAAAAGTTTTCAGCTCTTGCAGAAAGAACTTAAAATTTTGAACAAGCGCTTTTAACATAACTTGTTAGTGGTTCATAAAATGTTTCCTTCTGAGATTCTTCGCATGATTTTCAGTCCCAGTATGTTAATGACGATACGAATAATTTTGAAAATGTTTCAGCTTCAAGACAAAATCAACTTCTTTCAACAAATCTTTTACCAATTTGATGAACGTTTTCATCTGTTTACTTAATCGGTAGTTGCTTGTAGTTACCTTTTCAAATTATTGCATGAAAATTTTCAACACTTTAGCAGAAAGAACTTAAATTTTTTGAATAAGTGCCTAAAAGACAACTTGTTAGTGATTTGTAAAAAGTTTCATTATGAGTTTCTTCACATGTTTTTCAGTCCCAGTATGTTAATGATGATACGAATAATTTCGAAATTGTTTCAGCTTCCAGACAGAATCAACTTCTTTCAACAAATCCCGTTTCCTCTAATTGAATGGCGGTTCAAATCATCCCGTAAAAAGCTCTCGTAGCAGGAGTGATTCCCCGGCACTTCGAACCATTAACCTAGTTACTGCGACCATTCGGAGTCTGGCGACTAATGACTGAAAATTTTTAACAATATCGCCCAATCCAAACAAAAACGCCTGCATATGGCGCGGCGCGAATCTCTCCACAGCGAGAACGCTCTTTGCAATAGCATCTCTGGCAACGGGAAGCGTTTAAAAGAAATGAAACACATCCCCTTCGGAAAAAAGGAGTAATAGGCAAATAATAAGAAAACAATAAGAGGGCGAAAAATAATAAATGTGTGCTTTATCTTTTATTTTTTTCCGCCCTCCTTAAACGCCATCCAGTTTCTTTTCCGAAATCGAGCTGCGTTACGCTCTCCCTGGATAAAAATAAGTGGGGAAGCTCCTTCGCACACTGCAGAAGATATCCAACCTTCGTGCTGTTTGCCGGATCATTGAGTGGCTACGAAATAAATCACACCAGCGAGAATAAAAAGTCCCCTGCTGAACAATGTATCTCGTTATTCATAATAATGCTAGACATTTGTAAAAGAGCAGGATTGGCTCTTAAGACAATGTCAATGCTTCTTACTCCTCCAATTTGACAGCGGCTAAATGCAGCGAGGCTCGGGAATGGATGACTTCGGATTTGTTTAGTGCTCCAAGAGAAAAAGAAGGCATCGTTTAAGTACTAATAAAGCATTAGTTTCCGCCTCCACTTCAAAAAGTTAAAGGATTCTAATTAAAGAGAGCATTCAGTTTCAACACATTCAGACCCTTTACGAACGGATGCTGGATTATTATTTCCAGAAATTGTGCCGGAGAGGGTTTTATTTTGGCAGTTTATTTCCGGGATTTTAAAGTCCCGTTTTTTGATGTCGCGAAATCCTTGGGTTTCTAGAATGAGTGCTAGTGTTTGGCTTTGATAAGTGGAATCTTTATTTTTTTGTAGAATAATTCAAAAGTACGCATTCCTCTTCTTACTAGGTAGAATCAGATAGAATCCCTTTCATCTTTCATGTAGTTATTATTTCAACGAACTGCTTCTAAGGTTTCGGATAGAATAGTAAGTATCGAAAAGTTGGTAGCTTGATGCGCTACTCACTGGAATCTTCCTCCCTGGGTGTATTTCTCTCTTCTGTGTCAGTAAAACTTTCATTGTGTATGTCTATTACTTGATATTGTATGTCTTGTGTCTGGCGCAGCATGGCCAAATATGGCCCTTGCGCCATAAAACCCAAAAAAAACAACTAACCAACCACTGGAATCATTTTCCAAATGGTTTGTTACTAGATAGAGTTACTGTTTCTTAGTGGATTGACGATTCTGTAAAAAGTACAAATAAATCCAAAGATTTAGCTTTATTGTCCTTTTACATTTTTATCACCCAGAATAGAGAAAATCCTGCATTGCCATGCCAGAACTTAGAAAACTCTTAGGCAAGCCAGACATTGGCTCAACATCAGTTTTGCGGCACTAAACTGACTGAAATACGCATGCTTACCTACGTGTTTTCTGTTCAGAAATGTTTGCCGGATCACTGAATGGCCACGAAATAAATCACGCCAGCGAGAATAGAAAGTCCCCTGCTTAACAATATATCTCGTTATTCATAATAATGCTAGACACTTGTAAAAGAGCAGGATTGGCTCTTAAGACAATGCCAATGCTTCTTACCTCTCCAATTTGACGCTGTTAAATGCAGCAAGGCTCGGGAATGGATGAATTCGGATTTGTTAAGTGCTCCAAGAGAAAAAGAAGGTATCGTTTAAGTACTAATAAAGTATTAGTTTCCGCCTCCACTTCAAAAAGTTAAAGGATTCTAATTAAAGAGAGCATTCAGTTTCAATACATTCAGACCCTTTACGGACGGATGCTTTATTATTTCCACAAAATTGTGCCGGAGAGGGTTTTATTTTGGCAGTTTATTTCCGATATTTTAGTCCTGTTTTTTAAAATCGCGAAATCCTTGGATTTCGGGAATGCGTGAATGTGGGGCTTTTTTTAATAATTTAAGCAGGATTTCTGGAGATGGGTGTGAGTGTGAATCCCAAATTTGAATTTATGAATAAGCACTATTCTTGGTATTTTCGAAGTTCCTTGTTGGAGTCAGTTCTTTGATTCTTTCTTTTCTGGCAGAATCACTCAATTAGTTTCTTACTTAATATATTAACTAAATAACTGTGAAGCAAGTCACACATTCATCCAACATCAGTCCTGAGACACTAAATTGATTGAAATACGCATGCGCACTGACATTTTTCTGTACAGAAAATGAGTACGCATGAACATATCGTCATATGTTTATCGCATGCTGATCCAGTATGTGACCGGACTTAGAATACCAAGTTGTTGGCAACAGAATACAGTATTCTGTCTCAAGCTTGATGTTTGAAGTTGTGTTAATGATTTGTTCTTTGTTGGAATAACTCTTTCTATTTGGTATTGCTAGCAGAACCACTCTTTCAGTTTGTTATTGCTATCAGTACCACTCTTTCAATTAGTTTGTTACTTGGTAGAGTTACTAAATAACTTCATTCATTTTCACATTTCTTCGTTCATTTATATTTAAAGACAGTGCTCAACTGGTTTTTTAATGTTTCGAAATAATTGGGTTTCTGGAATGAGTGTCATTGTGTGGCTTGAAAAGGCACACTCACTGCGCTTTAGAGATTCAACTTAGGTCCTTGTCGTTGGTTTTGAGTTTGAATTCTAAATTTAAATGTTTGAGTATGAAGAGTATTATTGATATTTGTAGTTGTGTTAATATATCTGTTTCTTTTTGGAATCATTTCTTTAATTCGTTTGTTTCTAGCAGAACTACACTTTAAATCAATGGAGTTATTAAATAACTAAGAGAATAACAGTACGCGTTACTTTGGCACTTTCTTTCCGGTATTTTAAAGTTAGTACTTGCTTGTTTTTTAATATAATGAAATCCTTGAACTTTTGGAATGTTTGTGTATGGCTTTGCAAAGTGAAATCTTTTTTCTTAGGGAATAACTCGACAATACACACTTCTTTTCATACTTGAAAAAATCTTATTGAATTTATTTCTTTTTTGATGAAGTTATTATTTCAAAGAACTATTTCTAATGTTTCAGGTAGAATGGTAAATATCTAAAAGTTGGTAGGTGAATTTGTTATTCGCTGGAATCACTCTTTCAATTGGTTTGTTACTAGACAGAGTTGCTGCTACTAAGTGGAGTGTTGATTCAAGTAATATTCCTCATGTTTAAGAAAACATAGATTTTCTAAATAGTTCAAATAAATATAACGATTTAACTATATTGTCAGTTGATATTTTTACCTCCCTGAATGGCGACAACCTTTCATTGATGTTCCAGGACACATTGGTCCAACATTTATTCTGCGACCCTAAATTGACTGAAATACGCATGAGTACTAACAACTTTTCTAAAGAGAAATGGAGTACGCATGCGCATGTCGTATGTTTTGTTGCATGCTGCTCCAGTGTGTAGCCGGACTTAAGACAGTCGTGATGTTTCCTTTGCTTTCGCTTGGACTTTTCCCATTTCTTCAAAAGCAGGATAAAAATAAATACGAAAAGCCACGAGCTACGCTCGGCTCTTACATCCTTTCTAAGAACAATCGCCATCAAAACAAACAAGCTTCTTGTTCATTTCCTTTGGAGAGGTTACAGGTCTTAGCTCCGACATTAGCAAAAGCACGGTGTGCAAATATAAGCCTGTCTTCCATACTTCGTTGCCTATAAAAACGGCTGCTCAAACAAAGAGTGCATTCCCATTCCCAAACAACTGTCTAATAGACCTATTATACTATCGTTTCAACTTCCAGGTGAATGTTCGGACTGTTACTCAGAACATGAATCAACGTGTGGATTGAAGGCGGAGCCAGCATAACTTTGCCGTGAATGTGTTTTTGTGAAAACACGTTTTTTTAAATCTCATTGTTAGTGGAATCAGATAGAGCCTTGTCCAATTGAAAGTAACTGTAACCTATTTCAACTGATACTCTTAGCTTTGAGGCACGAAACACGTCTTTGAACGCATCTTATATCTAGAATGAAAGAATCAGGTAAGTTACATTTATAGTCTGTTCAGCGGAAATACAACCCCAGCAAATGGGTTGCTTCACTTTTGCCGAAAACCTTTGCGTTTGAATCTTTGTAATCGTCAATTTCAGTTGCATTTTATGTTCCGTAACGTTGATTTTTAGCTTTTAAATTTTGTGCTGGACGCTTCCTTTGTTTAGATCGTTTGTCTTTGCTTATGAGTGATTTTTTTATATAAAAGGCTTTTTCTGTCAAGCTAAATGTAGGTGGTGGTAGTGTTTCTGCGGGGAAACGTGCTTCCTGTACGTATTCCGGAAGTAACGTCAATTGACTTGTTTTTCGAATACGATTTCAGCATGTCGCCAATAAAAATTCCATAGAAGGAATTCCGAATTTATATATTAAGGTTGTGATCAACGCCAATTAGAATAAACGTCAAACGGTGCCAAACATCGACAAAATGGCGATGAACTGCATTTTGGGCAACCCCAATATGTATCATGAGAGCATTTGTGTGACAAGAAGTAAAATCTCCATTTTCCATCTGGTTTGTTTTCTCTTTTCCTCTCATTGATATTATTTGTATTGTGAGCAGTGTGGGCAACGTTTAATTCGAATAATGACACTAATAAACAATTTTAAACTTCTTCATAACATGGGTGAAGTAAGTTTTTTCTAATTAAATTTGGAGAATTGTATTCTAATTTGACTAAACAAATCCCCATCGCATACAGTTTTTTATCTATTAACAATTGCTATATTTCAAAATATGTATATACAATAGCGCTAATTTTGAAAGATAATAGATATTAAGCGTCCATTGACAAAAAAACTTTGCTTGGTGGCCAATTTTTGAATTCAAATCTGAAATCAGCACCCAAAAACTAGTTAACAACAGCTAAATTTGTTCAGGTTATAAAAACTTGTAGACCAGTATGACTGAAAACGAGAGACTAAAATTTAGTCATGACTAATGAGTAACGATTGATTAGTTTTAATCCTTCCACTTTAACTAATGATTGTTTTAGTTTTAATCAAGTAATCATGACTAAAAATTACAATTGAAGTTGTTGCATCCTTCAACATTCTGAATCCCGTCAAAATAGTATGTGTCTGTGTGAAGTTTTGCAACAAAATACCCACATGTTGAAGAGGAAACTTACAATAAAATAAAAAGGAGGATGACATAATGAAAATATTTATCGATTTATATTTTGCCAGCGTAAAAAATTCATTTAACACAACAAAAAATAAAACTACAAAATTGCATCAAATAAACTCAAATATGTTAGTTAAATTTACTCTAGCTTTATATTAATGAAATCATTACTTGAGATAATTTAAATTAGTTTTCATAATTCGTTTTCATAATTCATCGATTCTCGATTTGGGAAAATCATTCAAAGTGAAAGCAAAAAATGTCACCAATGCAATTTTGTATAGCTCTAACTATAAGAATATATTTAATGTATTCATGACTAAAACTAAATATTAATAAACAACTGACTTAGTCATGATTGCGACTAACTTTTCAATTACGATTAACTTCAGTTTTGATTACTTTTTCATGATTGAAGTTTTAGGAAACAGATCAACCGGTTGAAAAATTTAGTTATTATCCCTAACACTGATTGTGAGTAAATACAATATAATCACATTACTGAAATGGCCATTCCAGAATATTGGTGTGTAAATGGTTGCTTGCTTTTTTACATTAGAAAACTCAACAAAAAGTTGATTTCTAATGATTTTGTTGAACTTTTGTATCTGCATTCAATTAACTTCAAATAAAAACTTAATTTTATGTGCATTTTTTATGCATCCTGATTATAATTGTGGATAAAGTAAAATTCTTCTAGAGAAGAACAATTTTTATTCCGCTGCAAAGCACTTTTTAAGCACTACTTTCCATAAAACCAATAACGCGTAATTTCTCAATGGCAATAGAATTTTTCACAGCGAAAAAGCCTTTTCTTTTTAACTCAAACCTTATCTCATGACACACGTCGCATCATTTGTGTTAATTCAAAGCTAATCCGAATTCCGGAACTGGAAATGAAAAGTTATTCGAGTTGAAATTCTCCGAAAATAGCTGATTAAAACGCCAAACATTGTTATCGCATAAACGACAAAGCCGCAACGACATTTTGGATGGTGCAGGATTATAACTTAAAGCTGAGGTAGCTGAATCTACATTTAAAGATAAAGCAGTCTGCACTCTGGATAATTAATTCATTAGTCAGGCGGCAAAAATGGCATATCCTTCGAATCTGATATCTTTCTCTACTAGTTAAATTGTTAAATGCTCCGAAAACATATTTGCATTCATTTCATTCGTCTACATTTATCTATGCTCCTACATTATTTGTTTAGAATAGTTAGTGAGCTGGAATAAATCGAATGCGCTCCTTACAAAATGAATTGATTTCGTAGGTAGGTCATAGTTAATGAAGATTTATTAATTATTATGAAAGTTTATTCCTCCAGAGCAGCATATGCATCTTCTATCCCTAGTGACATTCATCATTCATAACAGAATTGCCCTAAGTGTGTCTTGGATGACCGACTAGACAAACTTGTCTGGAAGATACCTCCAGTTCCCAGGAGTTGGAAAACAGCTCCGGTATCTGAGCCTTGACTAGACGTGTAGGCTCAGGTAAGTCTAAATAGCTGATGATCACCAAAATATAACTTAGATATCTATGTAGAAATTTCAAACAAGCCATAACCATGCAAGCTAAGCCATATCAGTGTCCCCTCGGGGGGCACATTTTCTTGGGGAAGTACGGGTTTCAGGAACCCCTAGGTACCCTAGTGATCTATAATTTTCCCATGGGGTTTACTGTCTTTAGTAAACAGAGTCGTGCTCCCGGTATACCTAAACGATCTTTTCCTGCTTTCATCCTATTACTCTGTTCCCAATCCCTCTTTTCCCCATTTCACAAAATTTTTTACTTGAAGTTGTCTTGGGTTCGGCACAGCTTGGCCAAATATGGCCCATGCGCCATAAAACCTCAAAACAACCAACAATATCAGGGCTGTAAACTCGCAGTGGCGTAGCGTTCATGGAAGCCCAGCGTACCCTAATAATAAATTAAAATTCGGTGGGAAAAACAATAAAAGTTGATAAAACCTTAAGTTAAACCGCCTATATATTCGACCAAAAATCCAACCAGGGACTGCTGATGCCATATCGTTATTTGAGAAACCCTATAAGTCTACCAAGAGCAACTTTTGGGAATTAAGAAAAACTGTTCCTACGGAAACTAGTTACCAAAAGAAAATTATTTTAATTAAAATCTATTAACTTGAATTAAATACAATCTTTATGCCCAATCAAGATCTCAGGTGACCAATAATTAAATTATTATGAATTTTCAAAGTACTTATGTGGATTCTTAAATACATGTTCGTCTGACCAAAATTAAATATATTCAGAGCTGCTCAAAACAGAATATACACTCAATACAACTCCAATATTTATTTTAAGAGACGATTCAAAAATGCTGTCAAATCAATATGAAACGTAATTATTTAGTTTTATGAAGGATGGTATGAATGGCGAAAGAAAAAATTCTTCAGTTTATTTCTCTGGCATCTATCACAAGTTGGCCACTGTTGAACTAACTATCACATCGTACAATGCTCGAATGTTTTCTTCGTCTGGGATATAGTCTATCGCTTTGATCATGTCTTCATTTTTTTCTTATTGATGGGGATTTTCCCACTTGGGTATTCTGGCTCATATGGGAGAGATAAAGGATGGAGGATAGACTCAATGGCTCATAGACTCATAGATTCATCATCTTATGTTTGGACTACGACGTTTTGAAATCAATAATACATTTTCTTTCTGCTGTTATCACCTCAAACCGACCATTCATAGTAGACTTAGTAAAAGTGACATATTCTTCGACAGTGAAGATGCGATGAATTTTTTTATCTTTCTTCAAACCCTCCAAGTGGTTTCTCGTCCAATCCCTCTTGTTTTCCCCGTTCACTACAATTTTTACTTGGCATTGTCATGTATTTGGGGCAGCTTGACCAAATATGGTCCTTGCGCCATATGACACCAAAACAACGAACCATATATATATTCATATTATATATATATATATTAGTTGGTTATATATATTACCGATTAATCACATAAACCGTAGTATTAATAATAACCGGTTATTATTAATATACTAATTATTTATTTACGTTGGCGTGAAGTGGAAGTTTGGAGAGTGGGGTGCCAGCTCAGGTGTTGTTCTCTTCATCTGACCGTGGTTCAAAATTACAAGGTGTCCTTGGATCTTTCCCTTCAGGATTGATTCCGGACTGTCGCCAATAGCCCGTTGTGTTGCTCCAGTGTGACGTTAATTAAAATACCTACCTACCAAGCTTCTAAATGGATGAAATATCTCTTCCTTATCTTCCTCTGATATTATCGAGTAGCCTTTTTTAGCGACATCTGAGGATAAAAGCGAGAAGTGAAGGAATACAAATGAGATCGATCATTTTTAAATAAACGGTATTATAAAGTTTTAAATGTCACCAAATAAACGTTTAAATACAATTATTAATATTAATTAATTTCGTTTGTATTGTATAAACAACGTTTTATACAATACAAACGTAACTTGCGAACACACACTTAATTGCAGTAATTGTTAACTCCTTGATTTATGTCCGGTAAGCTGTTTCCTTTCCAGTTCTTGTACGCTGATCCCTCAACTCTTGCTCTCTTGATAATATTATACTTATAGGCAAAGGGTAAGATTTTGCAAAATTGTGCCAAACACAAGACAACGTCTAGTAATGGACATATACACACAAGGAAAGTATTTACTTGAAGTAGTAAAGAACCTTTCCAGATTAAACGATTTGAGGGGTGTTATTTCTTGTTTATTCGATGACCCTGTGCTTATTGGTGAGTTTGTTCCACCAAAAAGCACAGGGGTCTTTCATTCTTATTCTGGGTTTTCTCTTAGGTCTGGGTTTTTCATTCTTATTTGAATGTTTATTGAAGAAACCTCATTACAAGACAACGTCAAGTAATGGACATATACACACAAGGAAAGTTTTTACTGGAAGTAAAGGCCCTTTCCAAATTAAAACGATATGAGTGAAATTATTTCCCATTTATTCGATGACCCTGTAGATTTTTAGTGAGTTTGTTTCTCCCAAAATCTGTTTTGTTTTCATTCTTATCTGAATGTATACTAAAGAAAAAACAATTCTCATTTCTTATCCACTTTTTAACTAGAAACATCGGGGAGCGACGTAAAATGACTTTTCTTTCTACCAGCATCGCAAAAGCAATACAATTATGGATTTAATATGAAGCACTCGCATCAACTTCACGAATAGAAAATGTTTACCGATAAAGAAAATTTAGTTTCATAAAACTAGATTCATGGCGCTACGTACGATTCGCCATAACTACTACAATTTCGGGAATACGTTTCTTTTCCAACGTTTCTTGAAACTTCCGGAAAATATTCGGACCCCCCATCGGAATGAATAGCGATGAAAATTCTCATCTGGGGGAACTTTTTACCCTTTCTAACATCGAAAATACGTTTACTCCAGAACCGTGCAGAGAGCTAGTTAGTGGAAGGGGGATGAAATGGTAAAAAGGGGGAAATATTTTATTTTTGGCGGAGAGAAAAGATTCTTTAAATATTTCGGGTGCGCATTCCACACACAATCAATCGTAGTTGATGAAAAGTAAAAATGTAATTTTGAATAATTTTTGGATAAATTTTCAGGAAAAATTGGGATCAAAACTTGTTCATAAAAGAAAAATAATCAGGGCATTAGATTTACTTTCAAAGATTCTTGTTGCACTCTTGAACCCTCTTCTACAAAAGTTTATTTTTGGAGGAGAGAAAAGATTCTTCAAATACTTTTGTGCGCATTCAACACACAATCAGTCGTAGTTAATGAAAAACAAAAATGTAATTTTAACAAATTTTATATAAATGTACAGGAAAAATTGGGATCAATAGTTCATAAAAAATGAACAGGGCATTTGGTAGTGTTTACTGTCAAAGATTCCTGTTTCTTGATGTTACCCATTATCTCAATTTTTTGTATTCGCATTTATTTTATTATTTCATTTTGCGCTTGGTGGCAGTTTGTCCATTTTCGAACCTTGCTCTATAAGACCCCAACTACCACTACCAAATTTATGACCCTGCCCCAAAGAGAGAAAGGTCAGGGGCTTGAATCCTTGAAGCCGTTTATCTCTACACGACCCTGGTTTACATTTCCAAGGCTTTCTAATACCATAAAGCATTCATGTGAGTCATTGTTTCTCAAAGTGGACACTGAAGAAATATTGGGGAGCAGTATCCAAGGAAAATAGGGGGCATCGAAGAGCAAGAATGGAGAGTAAAAAATGCTAAAAAATGTGTCGCCTAAAAATGTTTTAAGCGAACACTTATCCACTTGACCATATAGACAGACTTAAGTGATATTGTTATTGATTCTTTTAACTAAAAAGAGGAACCGACAAAACAAATAGTTGATCGTGGCAATTTAAGGATCCTGCTGTGAAAATAGATCCTCATGTAAACAAATTGATAGCCCAACACCAGGCTCATCCTTCTCATAAGACATTTTTAAACTTACGGATCTGATTTATATTAATTGCTAATAATAGTGAGCAATCTAGTGGGTTTACGTGCAATTTGTTTTTGTTACTTCATTTTAACAAATTTTAGTACCAAGTTGTCGAATCAAGTCGTACCAAGTTAGAATGCTAGCATTTTGAAATTCAAAAATCATAAGCACAGCTACACTTGCAATTTATTATTAGTTAAAATGGAGTTTTCCAGAGGGGGTCGCCGAAAAAACGGGGGGTCCTGAAAAAGGGGCGTTGAGCCTAAAATGTTCGGGAAACTATACCGCAAGCTGTCACGAAGAACAATCCATACAAGATTGCTCAGCCTTGTTTTAACAAGACTGCGCAGTTAAAAAAGTAGATTGACCCGAGCTTTCATACGGCCTTCTCTGTATTTGAACAGGTTGGGCGAAATTACACGGCGTTATCGCCTCAAGACTGGGCAAAATCCTCAGGTTGCCTAATGAGATGTCCATGGTAGAGGGCATGCCTCCTCAATGTGTGAAATGAGATTTACTGTGCTTGACCTGCAGCTAGCAAAAATAAAGCATCCTACAGGATTAATTGTTGGGGGTTTCTGATAAAAGTCGCTATCGCTATCAAATAAATGAGCAAGGAAGAAGATGACCGAAAGTATCGTCAGCGTCTTTGCCCTGGAGGAAATGGCTCCAATTATTAACAATTGATCCATGAACATCCTCCGACTCTATTTTATTTTGTTAAATGATTTGTGTGAGATAGGTTGTTTTTTTTACGAGGAGTCTTGATTCCAGAGTGGATGGAATTTAGTGCGTGTAGACAAACTCGGATTAAAATTCATAATTGGCTTTTTCTCGTTTTGAAGCGGATGCGAGTTCCGCCAGAGGTCAGAATTGGAGTTTTTCTTGTTTCACTCTGATTACGCGTGTCCTTTATTATCACTCCTGATTTGATTGGAAACTTTAATGATGGACTATTGGTAATATTTAAGAGAATAGTTTGATTTTGCTACGAAATATACACATAATAAAACTTCGAATTACACTAATTATGAGGAATATTTTTGTGCGTGATACACTTTGCGGATTCTTTTCGTATATTACCCTGGATGGCAGCGCAATTCATTCTGATTCAATGCCAGCATTTTGAATTATCTGATATAATTGATGCTGTTTTGTTTCATTTTCAAGATCACTCAGCGTTTAATACTAGAACTATCCCCAGAATGAATGCCTAGTTAAACCAAATCAATTGAAGGATATTTTAGAGTCGATGCGTTTTTAACCCTCCAAGTGGTTTCAATGAGATATCTCGTCCACTAAAATCTCCAAATTTGCTAATGACGAGATGTCTCGTCATCAAATTGGATCTTTCCCTTTGGGATTGATCCAGGACCGTCACCAATATCCCGTTGTGTTGCTCCAGTGTGACGTTAATTAAAATACTTACCTACTTCGTCATCAAAGTATTGCCGATTTTTTATGATGTCGAGGTCTGATCAGTTTTATTCTAATGGCGAGATATCTCGTCGAGACAAACACCAGGAGGTTTAAGTTTAGTTTATTTAGTTATAATTAAACAAAAACGTTTAGTTCAATAAATCGTTCACTTTCAATTAAGAAATGAACAAAACCTGTTTTTGTCTACTTTAGCATGAAAAATTTCTCTCAGGTAAGTAACTGTGGAACATAAATTTCGCAAATAGATCTTATTTTGAAAGCACATCCTCCATAAACATTTTTTGCATTCAAGACGATCTGAATTCGCTTTGTTTTCGTTGCACAATCCAATTTGGCAGTATTTGCACAATAACGCAATATATCGCTCCACTTTTCAGCATAAATAAAATACATTTTTCTACGAGAAATGAAGATCAAAATGTCTTTCAAAGAAATAACGGTTGTCTCGTATAAATGAAAGTGAAAACAGGGAATTTTATCCTGGATCTACCCATGTGCCTTACAGCATTCTAAAAGGAATTAATTTGATTTTTAATTAATTAATATTTCATTGGTTGTCCATTATGGTGGGTTCAGAATAAGATTTGACCCAATAAATTTTATCCTGTACCCTCACCCCGTGTACTTAAAGTATTCAAAAAATAATTAATTTAAAATAATCAATTATTTCCCTCATCCCTATTTGCAATTCGTACATTTTCCTGCGTCGATCAAAACATATTGCTGTCCATGAAGAACAATGAAGCAAGTGGAATTCATCAATTTGTTCAGTAAAACCTAATCTAAGAATACCTTTAATGGTTAATAATACTTACAACATTGAGATACTTTTATGGTAATGAAAGTTGGGTTAGCAATAGCATATTTATATTACTTTTAAATGATGCCACTCTTGAAGGTGTATTTTAAATATTCTTCCCAAATTTTTCTGTTGCGTCATTGTTTTCCTAAAAATTGGAATTCAATACAAGGTTGCTTATAAACGTTTTATTAAATTTATTTATACTATTTTTTATAACATATTGGTATACATTTTTACTCATTCATTTATATACATCATGAAACGGACAGAGTGGAGATTAACAATAACACAATATGCACTTGAGTCATTGTTCCAGTCAAATTCAACTCACAACTCATACAAACGTTCTAAACAGCGCTTGCGTCGTTGTAGCACCGAAGAGAGCCTCCTACATCACAATCCGAGTCACAATTAACACTTGCATCACTCTTGATCTAAAGCCAGGATGCACAGACTGCGGCCCGCTGGCCTCATGCGGCCCTCCGTTGATTTGATGGCAGCCCGCCTCACCATGTGTTATTTTAACTTCAACAAGCACACGGAGGTAATTTTTAAAAATTGCACATGAGTACAACAAAGTAGCTGTGGCGCCAGGCACGGCACATATATCTGTGAACAAACTTTTTCTGTCATGAATACTAACAAATCGAAAAATAGGAACTACTTGACTAATGAAAATTTAAAATCGATTTTGCGCTTGGCTACTACAAAAATTGATCCAAATATTAAAATAATTGTTAAACCAATGCAATGTCACGTATCAAATTAAAGTCTTTATTTATTTTTTATTATCTTTCTTTTTTAATAATATGTATATATAAAAAAAAATAAATACCAATAAATTTAAATAATATATGATAGATAACTTTCATTGATTTTGGCCACCCATAAGTCACAGTGATTGGTCTTAACAAATCTGCATTCCTGATCTAAAGGGTTGTGAGTAACTTGAAATTTGAACAATGACGCAATGCTCTCCAGAGGAGCTGAGTGTAACACTGTAGTTATGTCCTTGTCCCATGGAAGGATAAATCATGTCAAAGACAAGTAGCGCATTTAACTCGAAACACCCATATTTCGCACTTGCGTCATTGTTCTTCTGGAACAGTAATATTATCTCAGCTTAATGAGATATCCTTTCACCGTAACTACCATGATGGACTTAGCTTCAATAAAAATCTAAATTCAGGCGGAAAAAAACTCATCCTGGGTGAATAAAACATACAACACCGACTTTTAATTTGAGACTAAATATATAAGGCTGTAGTGACTTTCAAAGGGAGAAAGTCAACACCAGAGAGACAGTGGTTTTGTTTCGGAAATGTAATAAGGTACCCCTATATATATTTGCTTCAGAAAAGCTATCTCCTTGAGTTTTCCAATATCGTTACAACAATGTAACAGGTTTTTGTAAAGCTACATCTACACGTAGGTGCTTTCAGCAGGGAAAAAAAGTGGGTGAAAATAATCTCAGCGTAATATTTTTTCACTAGCATCGCCAAGAACCCCTAATTGAATGTTAGAGCAAATATTCCCTTTTAATTAAGATATCGAGTACCTTTCGGAACCAACCTCGCACAATGGGAAAAATGCTCCTTCGCAAAAAGGAAAGAAATTTGTGAAATCAGTTTAGCTTCGCGCTCCTGGAGACCGAAAATTGACTCATCTGGTTCTGCTGAAGAGTACCAAGGAACATGGGTGGACTGGCTATGTGGAGGCTGTGGTATTTGGGGCCCGAGTGAAGTGGATTACCTAGAAAAATCACTGATGGTCTTCAGCCACCCCCAAAGCAATGTTGAGACAAAGTTTTCATCGATTTGAAAATACCAAATAGTGTTTGTATATAGTAGTATATAATAGTATGTGTAGGCTGTGGTATTTGTAGCCCGAGTGAAGTGGATTACCTAGAAAGATCGTCGATGGTCTTCAGCTATCCCCAAAGCAAAATGTAGACTAAGTTTTCATCGATTTGAAAATACCAAATACTGTTTAGTGAATTTGCTAAAAATACCACATCACTATGTAATAGAAATTGATATGTAAGTGATTTCGACGAGATATATTTCGTCGAAAGTCCATTAAGATCTGACCAATTTTGCAAATGACAAGATATCTCGTCAAGATATTGCCGATATTTCGATGATGACAATATCAGGAGATCTAATCAGTTTTCTTCTAATGACGATATATCTCCTGTATCAAGATCTGGATAGTTTTGCTAATGACGAGATACCTCGTCGACCAGAAGGTCTGATGGTTGCCGACCAGAAGGTCTGATCGGCAACCACAGGAGTGTTAAGCTTCCAAGATTAAAGTTACTAAGTATATAAGTTTTGTGTTTAGAATTAGTATGATCTGTTACAATTTTAAAATTTTAATTGAAGCTGTGTTGATGCAAACAAGTCACAGATGCTTCGCTAGAACTAAATCAAATGTCGTGAAAGACACTGGAAACTTCATTTCATTTGAGCTTCCAAGGTTACTAAGTTGCTATCTGAACTGACAGCTAGTATAATATCATTTTATAATTGACTGGCTCTTCTACTTATTCCAAGCCGTCTGGAACTTGTATTCAGAGAGTCAATGAAACAGAAAATGTGCGATTCGATTCGCATTAGTTAACTGCAGGAAACGTTTCACGCTACGTCATCGCTATCAATAATGAAAGGATTGTGATAACGCGTTACTTTGAGCGCCAAACCTGTTTTTCTTCCCCTCATTATCGTTCTTGTTTTTCCTTTAACAACTTTCATTTGCAGATTTCAAATTTTGTTTGCATTTTTCAACCTGCTCTTCAAGGTTTTTCTCGGGTTTTGTTTCAAGAGAAAGAAAACAAAAAGACTAAACGAAAATTTGTTGAAAGAAAAATGGTTGCGATCATTTAGATCGCTATCTTCAGTTACAGCAAGGGTGATAACTATCCAAGAATTTAATTTCCCTTCTATAAAAATCTGGATGATTTAGAACGCCTTTATCATCGTTGACTTCGCATAGACAGTGGCATAGTGTGGGAATGCATGCCACAAGATGAATTATTCAAAAACAGTATCTCGCAAGGATAGTACATTTAAAAGCATGTGTTTCGATTGCGGTTGCCTGGCTTTTAAAACTACATTTGAAGTGTATCCTTCGTCTATAAGAATTCTCACAGAACTAAACATACTTAAAAATGTTTTACTGCAATGGAGGTAACTATACAAGAATTTAATTTTCCTCGATAAAAATCTAGATAATTTAGGATGGCTTCATCATTGACTTCGCATAGACAGCGGTATATTTTGGAAATGCATAATTTATTAGGATTTTTCATATGAATATTCAGAATTGTTTTCTGCCAAACAGAAACAATAGCTTTAACCTTCGCTTCGAAAAGGGACCTATTGTGCAGCCTCTGGTGAAAAACCTGTTCCAAAATGTCACCTATTCTGGGGAGTGGACAATTTGTTTTTCCTACTTGGACCTTCATTCCCCTTGGAGTAATAGGGCAGTTTTGTCTCGACGAGATATCTCGTCCTTATCAAAATTTCTTCCTGGGTGTATTTCCCTCTTCTGTGTCAGTAAAACTTTCATTTTTGTAATTGTCTATTACTTGATATTGTATGTCTTGTGTCTGGCGCAGCATGGTTAAATATGGCCCTTGGGCCATTAAACCCCAACAAACCAACCAATCATCCTTAGCAAAATTGATTAGATCTTGGACGAGATATCTCGTCAAAATACTTGGAGAGTTAAATGTCCTAATCCACGATGCATTATGCTATACTAGTTAAGAATAGTTAAGAAGGCTTGTCCCTAAGTTAAACCACACATTGGTCCAACATCACTTCTGCGACACTAAATTGGCTGAAATAGCATGGTACCGACATGTTCTATGTACAGAAGTGCACACCTGCGCATGTCTCATGTTTTGTCGCATGCTGATCCAGTATGTGGCCGGGTTGTTTGGTCTTTAGGGTTTACTGTTGTTAAAGATACCTTGTCCAAATTACTTGGAGGGTTAATGACCAACTTAGCGACAATGCTATATTGACCTGAACGGCAGTATTATGCATCAACGTATACCAAGTATTAGTGCTTTATCCAGCCCAAAGTTTGGTTGGTTGGGTTTTTATGGCGCAAGGACAAATTTGGCCAAGCTGTGCCAAACGCAAGACAGACAACGCCAATTACTGGATATACATGTGCAAGGTTGGTTTGGGATTTTTTGGCGCAAGGACTATATTTGACCAAGCTACGCTAAACACAAGACAATGTCAAAAAATGAACATACACAAGCAAGGAACGTTTTATTGATACGGAAGAGAGAAATAGACCAGGTAGGAATCGAACCTGCGTTGTTAGAACAATGGGCAAACCCACTGAGCCACGGCAGCTCCATACAGCACAAAGATAGGTAGGTGGTTAATTAACGTCACATTGGAGCAACTCAACGGGCTATTTGCGACGGTCCGGGATCAATCCCTAAAGGAAAAATCCGAGGACAGCACCACGTAATTTTGAGCCACAGTCGGATGACGAGTTATCACCTGAGATGGCACCCCATTCTCCAAACTTCCACATCAAACCAACGTAAGGACATTTGAGGCCCCGACAGATTTAACGTGCACCAGCCCCCGTGTACACGACGGTCTTTGGTTGGACCGATTTTCGAACTTGCAATCCCTCCGGTTGCTAATCCGCTGTTCTTCCAACTGGGCTACCGCGCCCCCATACAGCACAAAGGATCCAATACCATCGACTCAAGTATTGCGAAGTATATGTAGTCTCTCTTCAGTGTATCCGTTTGGAGAAAGTTGTATACATGATGGATGATACCTGAACTTTTTCAAAATATCAAAGTGCTACTTGAAACAATCTTTGCGATTGAATTTAATTACCCTTAAGAAATAATAGCTCTACTGGTTGGATTGATTAGTAAGAGCTGCAGACAAAAACGCGATAAATTTTAAAAGCTAGACGATTGCGAGATTTATGATAGTGCTAACTTTATCGTTAAACTTTAGGTAGGTAGACATTATAGTTAACGTCGCACTGGAGCAATACAACATTAAATTTTAGAGCATCGACTAAATTGCGGAGAAAACTGCGTTGGGAAAAACTATAAGTGCTAAAATTTGCTTCATCCACGGATTACACCATCAATGTTGATTACTTTAGTACTCAAGGCAATTTTTTATGTCTAAAGGTAAATGATTCATCTGTCCTTTAAATTACCTTAGCTTGTACTGAGACTAATGAATTTCTGGTGCACAAGTACTTTTCCATCTGCGGTTAACTGTTTAGGTAGGGTTCGTAGCCATTGGAAAGTGAAAAAGCTGAAATCTAGTGGCTCTCTTTTCATCTTGCAAATGTCTTTTTGTGCTTGGTGCCATTATACAAGACGAGCAAGTTCAGTTTTTGCACTGGATCAGTTTACTCTGCTTTTCTGCAATTTACCTTAAAAATATCAATGGAACAAAGCAAACACTGAAGTTAATTACAGGGATTTCTCATTGTTGTTGGTGTGTTTTTTCGGAATGAACTTTTTCCGTCCAGACATGTGTGGCGAAAAATTAGCTGTTTGCTTTCGATTTGCTCGCTTTGTCGAACACTGGCGGAAAAATTTTGTGGAAGTCTGTCCGGAAACGAACCGTTAAATGATATGGGTGAAGCAAAAATTGAATGAAAAGAAAGTAAAGGCAGCATCGGTGATGTATTCCGTCTACCCGGTTTCTAATCAATGCCCGAAATGTATTAAAAAGTCGATGTAGTTCGCATGGTTCTCATAAAGGTTTCTGGGATTAGCTTTGAAATTGATTAATAAGCCTAGGATTTTGATGACTTAAAACTTGCTGGTAAAAGTTTTATGAAATGCTGAAAAAAAATTGCATTTATGATCCAAAAAAGGTACAAAAAATTGCCTTAAAAATATTACCTAAATGCTATATGTATATTTTAATTTCTTGCGAACATTTTTATAAAAACAAATACATGAAACATAAACCAAGAATCCGATCATACACTATACAACAAAAATTAGTGTCAGAAATATAATTTCAATTAATTTTAGTTTTCGAGCTGCAAACGGCGTATGTTTCATTCCACCCTGGGTGAATTCCCCTCTTGTGTCAGTAAAACTTTCCTTGTGTGTACGTCTACTGGACGTTGTCTACTACTTGATGCAACATGGCCAAATGGTGTTTATGACCCTTGTGCCATAAACAAATAAATAATTTATAAAGGATTCAAAATCTCTCATATAAGCAATTAAGAAACTATAGCCCAGATGCAATGTGCGGGTCTGCTAGTTGAAAGCATGTGATTTTATGTACTTCAAAGAATTCATTGACACTCCTCTGTGCCCTATAATTACAGTACAGACGAATTGTTATTTAGTACCACGACTTGTAATTAAGCGATTTTACGTTTGCTCTGTGCACCAAAGCAAATCCTCTCCAACCCAGAGGACCTCCGGGCACAGACTTCTACCTTTCTGGCCAATATATCTTATTGCTCGACGATTCTTGCTCACTTGTCTTACTGGACGCATTTTTCTCTCCTGACTTCTCTGAATGGGTGGATTTTTCTGTTCCGTTAGGAAAAGAAAATTATAGACCCCATAAAAAAAATTCCTCGCTGCGCAAATAACAATATCCCCTGCTCAAGAAGCTTTGCCTTGAGCATTAATCGACTTCGCAATAATGCCAGCGAAGGTCGATAAATTGATATAGTCCCAGCAATTACCTTTTACCAACATAGATTCCTGAATCTCCGCTAATCTTTTTTAACTAAGAAAACGAGAAAAGCTTTTTACAATGGTTTGAAACCCTCTACCATGTGCCATTTTTTACATCTTGTACCGGTTTTAAAGGTTTTTATCGACGCTTTTTTACGCTTCATCACATGTTTTATTAGATTTGTTGGTTGGGTCACTCAGCATTCGCCGCTTTTTGCCTTTTTATATCGCTCAGGTTTTTTATCGCATTTATAATGCATCGTCTTTTAATTATATTTAATAATTAAGTTTTTAATTGTCAACTAAGATGGGATACCCCGTCTTAGCCGTTACTTCTTTTCGAAAAGAATATTTAGCCCTAGTTTTTTTCTTCTAGGATAACCATTTGTTTGATGCATTTTATATTTTATGCTACATCTTTTGTCTTTTAAACTGCATCCCTTCAATATGAAGTCATTTACATCAGTGTATTCTTACGTTTTATGGTTAGACTCAAAAACACGGTACCATCGAAAATTGGCGATAATTTTCCCATCACCAATTGGCTATAATTTTGGAATATTGTAACCGGTCGTAGGCCGATCGAAATAGCCATTTGGCAACGAATATTTTAGTCGCCAATTAAGGGATGGGCTGGAAACGTGTTCTCTCTCTCTCGAGTTTTACCACTTTTATATTGATGACGACACTTTAATGCAATGTTTACTGTTTCCTATAGTTCTAATTTTAGTGTTGGTTTGGTTGCCTGTTTTAATTTTAATGTCTTGAATTTTGTTTTTACGTTTGGCGCGGTTTGTCCACTGTTGGACCTTGCGTTATAAAATCCTAATCAAGCAGTCAACCTTTCCGTTCCAACCTTTACATTGGAAAGAGTAATTTTGTTTCACTGTAAGTTATTCAAGCTAAATATGTTGTGTCTTGATTGTACAGGAGATATTTGAAAACTAAATTTCAATTGCTTATAATTGCTAATGAGCGAGAAGGAAATAAAAGCTGTTTTTCTGCACTAAAAATGACAGCAAATGCTGGAAAAACTTTCAACTAATTTAAAAACAAAACTTTCTTCCAAAATAAAATTAATCTTACCTGCACCCAAAAATGAAAAGGCACATAAAATAAATGAATTAAAAATACGAAAATTGTTGAATTTTTCATGAGCAAAAAATATACCCTCCAGTTGGTTAAGAAAATTATTCCTTCGTCTGAAAATTTTGAACAAATCTAAGAACCATACACTCCTCCCCAAAATCAATCATTTTAGCCACACAATTATGCGGATGCCATCATATATGCTGGCTTTCTTCAAGCGAATGCAATATTTTTCGTCCCAAATTGAAAACACTGATGGAAACAAAACAAAGCGGGAGGAAAACTCGATCAAATCTGTGAGTTATCGAATTGCTTCGAATTCGAAGCGATAAAGGAAAGTAAACCAGTTAAGGATGTCTCCCGTAACAGCAGAATAAAAACGCCTGCACTTTTGAAAAAGCTTTACTTAGCAGAATCTGACGGAAAAAAATCGACGAAAAAAACTAAGAACAAAAAACAAAACAATTGTCCACGACAAAAACTAGTCATTTAGACACCTATTTAGGTTAAGTAAACAAACAGTAAATTGTTTCGCTATCACACCGATTCTAGTTGTACCTTGTATTTTTCCATCTAAATGTGCTTTTAACGGCATTCTAGCTCTGGACGTTTCACTGCCTAATGATAGCTGGAACGATGTCTCGCCGTTAACCTAACACAGGAACAGTTCTATTATCATTTCAACAACTGTCTGACATATCCACGCTGCATTGTTGGTGTTTTTGCTCGGTGCGAAGCGATTGGTCGGAACCAAAGCAACCGGCGCCATTCGGTAAGACAAAAATGAATTGAATACAACGCAACGAGTTTCGTTTTCGGACGTTTTAAAAAGACGAATTGGAAAATATCGCAGATTTAATTTCACGCCGGTCGGAACAGGAATAATGACATGGCGTTTTCGAACGAAGCATATCGGAGTTTTGTGTACAAAAAGGCGGGTGTGGAGAATTTTGGTGACTGGCTCCTGAGGCAATGTTGTTTGTTGATTCGCCGGAGAGTGAAACTTCGGGAACCTTTCCTCACACTGATTGATTCGGTCATATTTTCGGATCCCGAAATTGAAGATTAAAGTGTGTTCAACTTCCGAGATGATCGCAATGTTTGGGAGCTGAGGAATGAAAGTTTCGGGCTGTTTTGGAAAGTGGAAAAGATATTATTTAACGCGTCTCGAATTTCCTTTTCATGAGTCTTGCTTTCGTTGTTTTTCGAGTGAAACTTAATCCTGAATAATTTTCAAACTGCTTGCCTTAAGCCGCATTACGGTGCTTTTCAATACTCTAATAAGCATATATTTTTATTGGGCCTAAATGCCTAAGACTGCTTTTTTGTTTGGGGGAGCGGGCCGCGGTAGCGCAGTTGGAAGAGTCGTTGATTAAGAACCGGAGGGTTGCGAGTTCGAAACAGGATCCAACCTAAGACTGCTGTCTACGCAGGGCTGGTGCTTCGTTAAATATGCTGTGGCCTCAAACATCCTCGCGTTGGCGTGGTGAGGAAGATTGGAATGTGGTGCCAACTCAGGTGTTGACCTCGTCATCTGACGGTGGTTCAAAATTATGAGGGGTTGTCCTCACATCTTAGCCTTCGGGATTAATCCCGGACCGTCGCTAATAGCCGAAATGTTGCTCCAGTACGACGTGAATTCAAATAGTACCTACCTACTTACCGTTTTGGGGAGCCAACCATCTCTTCTTACTCTGTCAAAACAATGTGGCACCCCATCTTGTTGGAAGACAACATTGTCGATATTTTCATCAGAAGTTGATGTACGAAACAAAACAAATCTGCAGCATATTCAGATTAATGTCGTCAATGTCTTCTCAGCAAAGAAAAAGGGCACCTTTGCGTTTCGTGATGCCCAACCAAACCTAACCCATCCCAAAATTACATGTGGATCAATGGCTGATTTCGCGCTGAAAATCAGCCATTGAGGTAGCTGTTACTACACCTCGCGCGCGGACGCGCTTTAACTATTGATGTTTTCTCCAGTAACCAGTATGATTCACAAAACCTAGAAAATAAAATAATCATTCGACATTTTCACTAAATGGGTAGTTACTTTAGAAATGCCCGGAATAACGCTACAAAAATGCTTTATAGCATTTACTTTTGACCTAACAACTAATAGTTAGTCTTTGATCCTCTTCGTGGTTGCCCCGTTGATGTATCTCGTCATTAGTAAAATTGACCAAATCTGGATGGACTAGATATATTGTCATAGGAAAAAGCTGACCATCTCGTCTTGATCTCGTCATTATTAAAAGAATTGGCAATATCTCGATGACGAGGTATCTCGTTATTAGCAAAATTGGTCAGATCTTGATGGACGATATATCCCGTCAAAGCCACTTGGAGGGTTAAAGATCTAACGGTAATAACATGTTTTCGTCAGTTAACCCTCCTAGTGGTTGTCTCTACGAGGTATCTTGTCATTAGAAAAACTGACCCAGATCTTGATGGACGAGACATCTCGTCATTAGAAGAAACTACCCAGATCTTGATCTCGTGATTATAAAAAAAATTGGCAATATCGTGATAACGAGATATCTCGTCAGGTGGAAAATTGATTGGATCTTGATGAGCGAGATATCTCGTCAAAACCAGTGGAAGAGTTAATTTGTTTCGGAGCTACTTTCTTAAAAAATGTTAATGATCATACTCAAAATCAGAACTCATCCCAGGTGTGTACCGATTTCAAAACGAAAGTAAATATCCCCCGAAAAGGAGCTTGAGTTTTAGATCGAAAAACCCCTTCGTAGTCTGACGGTGATTGTATTAACATTCTCTCTCTCTTACGTCCTTCACTGCAGGATTCCCTTAGCCATGGCTTGTCCCCGTTAAGCGTGGAAAAGATCTTGAGGCTCGATATGGCTAACAGCCTCGTCTCCATTCTCGGGAAACCAGGTTCCTTTATAGCCTGGGCCTTATCTCTTAACTGTAACCGAGTCCCTACGCTTATCACCGGTGCCTGGGTGATGTATTTTCCTTCTACCTCTTAGGGCGGAGTTTTTATAGTAGACCTCCCTTTCTGTTCTTTTAAACGCTTCCGATCTCACACCTGAGCGGTTTTTACTTGTTCCGTGGAGTTTGTGGATATTTGCTGGAGGCGTAAATTTCAACGCCACCTTAGACAAATTTTATTATAATGTAGCTTGGTACTGAAGTCGACTAGAAAAATAATGAACTCTTCTTTAACCTTTCACTTCTCCATTCCTGGAGTACCCGGTTGGATTGTTAATAAAGTAGGATTAAAATAAAAGCCTTTTTCATTTCAAGACGGTGTCGATTTTATTAACCGGCGATTTTACAATTATATTGTGCTGATTTGAATACTTTCCTGGGAGTTTGACTACATTAAACGATTGGTTTTATTAACCGACGATATTACAATTATATTTTGTTGATTTGAATGCGCTCTTGGAAATCTGATTACATTAAACAACTGGTTTATTAACTGAGAATTTTACAATGATACTCTATTGCAGTGATTCTCAACCACTGTGCCGCGGCACTTTAGTGTGCCGCGAGATTCTTGAAGAGTGCCGCCACTGCGAACATTCAGAAGAATAAATTAATTCGTTTTGGATTAATCTTAGATACGATTATCCCACAATATCTCAAAAAGCCTTAGTGTGTTATTACAATTTTCCACATCGTATTTGTGCGAATTCGGATTTTCGGCTTTGACCAACATAAAAACGAAAAGAAGATCCAGACTTTAAATCTGGATCACGAAATGAGAGTAGCATTGTCCTTTTTACGCCCAAATATAAATGAAGTTATTAAAAAACACCAAGCTCAAATTTCGTATTAAATGTAATTTGTAATTTATCATTAAACATTTTGTTTACTTTGTAATGGAATTTCATTTTAAATTATTATCGTATGCTATTTTTACAAAATATATTTTAAGTACATCAATCAATTAACCACGTAAAATTCTTTTAAATTTATCTTATTGTTAGTGTGCCGCCAAATTTTTAAATTATTAAAAGTGTACCGTGACAAAAAAAGGTTGAGAATCACTGCTCTATTGAATTGAATTCTTTCTTTGGAATTTGATTACATTAAACGACTGCTTTTATCAACCGATGATTTTATAATGATATTCCATTGATTTGAATACGGGAATTTGTTTGCATTAAACGACTGGTTTTATTAAACGACAATTTTACAATGATATTCTATTGATTGTAATACGTTCCTGGGAATTTGATTGCATTATTCACTCATTGTATTTAAAAAATGAGCTTTGCCAAGAAACTATATATTTTCCATATTGTACTCATAGAAAATTATTATTACTCAAGGACAATATGGAAATATTGTCCTTGAGTAGTAATAATTAATTAATTAATTTTTGTCCTTGAATTAATTTTTGTTAATGATAGGTTATTTAACAAAAATTCTTCACATCCCAGAATCATCTCTGAAGGAAGTTTAGACGGGTTACATGGCTGAAAAAAATTTATAGTTAGATAGCCGGGAAGGATGGTCTGATATGTTTATCTGTACAAGCTGTGGCTTAACCCTCCAAGTGGTTTCGACAAGATATCTCGTCCAACAAGATCTGACCAATTTTGCTAATGACAGGAAACCTCGTCATCAAGATATTGCCGATTTTTTTATGACGGCGAAAGAAAGATCTGGTCAGTTTTTTCCTAATGACGAGGTATCTCGTCTACCATGATCTGGTTAGTTTTGCTAACGACGAGATACCTCGTCGAGACAACCACCATTAGGGTTAAACGAATTTGTCTAAAGTTGCAAACACCAGGCGGGTCGATGTGTGTCGCAATAATATTTAAAATAAATCGCCCAACTCCTGAAACTTAAATCTAATCAAAACACAGTTTCTTTCACAACACTCAAACGCCCTGTGTATTTATTCACCCCGTTTCTGTATTTCATTCAACGGGAATCCAAAAAGCACACATTCAATTCCCATAACAACATCTTGAGCAACTGATATTCAGATTATCGTCTCAATACAAAAATCAATCCATCTATCTAGGTACGGTAGGGTGAAGAAACTGAATTTACCGCAGGATTCGTGAAAAAGAGCCGTTTCATTCCGCAGGATATTGCTTTCTTTCTGCATTACTTTACCCTGCTGCTTTTTTATTTCTGTCTTTTAAAAAGGTGAATGGAATAGGACTCGCCTTTCCATTACACCTCTACCTGTGTCAACAGATTTGCACTTTAAAAGGATTCCATTTCCTATTCGGGTATGTCACGTCATTCCTGTAGGTCCTGACCGACTCTGACATTGTTATTGTTCATTAACTTGGAGCTTAAAGTTGGCCGTATGCTCTTCGGAGGACAACCGTTGAAACATTGCTGTTTTAATTTTTTAGCCCGGAAGTTTTTTGGAAGAGTAACGGACTAGCAACCGGAGGGTTGCGAGGGTCGAATCCAACCAAAGACCGTCGTGTACAAAGGAAACTGATACACGTTAAATCTGTCGTGCCATTAAATGTCCTCACGTTGGCGTGGTGTGGAAGTTTGGAGAGTGGTGTGCCAGCTCAGGTGTGACCTTGTCATCTGACAGTGGTTCAAAATTACTTGGTGTTGTCCTCGGATCTTTCCTTTCGGGGGTTGATCCCGGACCGTCACCAATAACTCATTGTGATGCTCCAGTGCGACGTTAATTAAATACCTACCTACCCTTGAAAATGAAATTTTTTAGATATAACTGTTTATGACTAGAAAAATAGGAGCTCGCTCTACGAATAGCGCCTACAACTTAATTTATGATAAAAGGATCTCAATGTTTTGCTTGAAAATTAAATTTCAGAAACAAATGCTTAAAGACAAAATAAATATATAAGCTCACTCTGTGAATAGCTCTTCAAGTCTGATTGACTGTAAAATGATCTCAACGTTTTCCTTGAAAATGAAGTTTCAGAAACAAGTGTCTAAGACTAAATAAATATGCAAGTTCGCTCTATGTATAGCGCCTAAAATCTAATTGATGGTAAAGGATATGAACGTTCCCCTTTAAAATGACGAGTATCAGAAACAGATGTTTAAGATCAAATAATATACAAGCTCCCTCTAAAATGTAATTGACTGTAAAAGGATCTCAACTCTTCCTTTGAAAATGAAGGTATTCAGAAACAAGCGTTTAAGGCCAAATAATTCTATTGATAAAAAGTTTGAATTGATACCAATCGGCTCTAAAATAGTGTCAACGTTTCCCTGAAAATGAAAGATTTTAGAAACAAGTGTTTAAAACTAAAGCTTTTTATGGTTTTATAAACTAATACGAACTCCATATTTGAATAAAAACCTGAACTTAAAATATAATTGACTCAATATTTCCCTTGAAGATTAAGTGATTGAGAAACAAGTGCTTAAGACTAGATAATTAAGACTAGATAAGTCAATTTCTTTGTTTGAAGTAGTTCTTTTATTAGACAGACAGTAAGTCGTCCAAGCAAATCAGACTTACGTGTTAAGAACTTCAGCTGTATGACTTTTGATGATTCGCATATGCATCTATGTTGTCAAAAGTTTTATGCAATGTTTTCTTAAGGCTATTCTTCGACAAATTATTGACAAGTAGATATGAAAAAAGATTAGATTCGTCCAATTATACTGAAGGTATATCACAATATATGAATACACTTCGAATTCCTCTGCTTCAAGTGTCATTCATTTTATACAATACCATCCTTTTATACCAGTAAATTCGTTAAGCTTAATTGCTGTCCCACAGGACTGTAATTTGAGCTGAATTCATGCGTTAATTCGGATCTCTTTCTTCAGTTTCCAGTCCTGATTGAGATGTCCTCGATGACATCAAGCAGTGCATCACAGCGTAGGATTTCGTTGACATTTTCCCCCTAATTCAGGGTGATATGATCTTGTGTGTATTGAGAGCGTTATCTAAACATCAAACAGTGTCTAACGAAGCTAAAATGACATCATCCGATACAGAACACACGCCTCCTGATGATGTACAGGTTACAGGAAAAGGTATCAAATTGCCTTTTCCCAAATTCGTTCTCATACACCTAAAAAATAGCCACATTTTTGCTAGTTATGAAAGTAGTTTTGCCCAGAAAGGGTTTCTGACTTCATTTAGCAGCATTGAAATGATAATTTAAAATTGAACAATTTGAATGAATTAAACGATTTAATCTTTATTTGCTTGGTAGAGAAAAAAGCCTATGTCCATTTTGCAAGTTTTTGGTGACGGTTGATACAGTAATTTTTATTGTTTTTATTTTTAATGCAATGTGCAAAAAGTACTTTCCAGTATTTTGATACTATCATAATGTTTTCCCCTCCAATTGGTTTCGACGAGATACCTCGTCCATCAAGATCTGACCAATGTTGTGAATGACGAGATATTTCGTCATTACGATCTTGCCGATTTTTTTATGATGACGAGATAAAGATCTGGTCAGTTTTCTTCTAATGACGAGATATCTCGTTCATCAAGATCTGGAAAGTTTTCTTCTAATGACGAGATATCTCGTTCACCAAGATCTGGTCAGTTTTCGTCTAACGGCGAGATGTCTCTTGGAGACAACCACCAGAAGAGCTAACAAGAGAACATTAGCATTTTTCTACTGAAACTTTCGTTACTTGAAGTGATTTGTGAACGTACTCAAAATCAGCAAATTTGGACATTGGCCCTTTTTCTACCAAGGTACAGATTTAACTGTAGTTGACTAATTTCAATATAAACTAACATGTGTTTCTTTTCTGTGCAGGAATCCGGTCTCACTGTGCCAAAAGTATTGTCACTGTTGTAAGTAGTGCATCATTTTATTATGGAATATTGAATTTTTATTTTTGTACCTTACAATACCTCAATATGAAAAACTAAAAATGCGAAGGACTTTATTTCTATGCATTCTATAAATATTAAGGACAGCTTCGATAGAATCTTAATTTGGGTACTTAATCATTTCCGGTTCGTTTATTAGAATAACAAGAAAGCAACTTTTGCTCGTCTGAGCATAATTTATAATTGTATATATAACAATGAACAACTTTTAAATTAGAAAGTTATAGAATTACAAAGGAGACAGCTTGAATAGAATTTTAATTTTTGTACTTATGCATTTCTGGTTCCTATACCTTTAAGTTCATAAGGTATACGAACGGTATCGCAAGTACCTTTATGTTCTCATGAGCATAATTTAGAACTGTTGCTAGTACATAATATGCTATACTGGTGAACAATTTTTAAATTAGGAAGTTATAGAAATTTCAGAGACAGCTTTGATATAATCGTAATTTGGGTTCGTAATCATTTCTTGTTCGTATATTAAACTAAGGAAGTAACTTTTGAGCATAATTTATAACTGTTCGTACATAATGTAAAACACTGGTGAACAATTTTTAAATTAGGAAGTTAGAAACAGGTAAGCAAAACTAAAAATATTATTTAATGGAAAAATAAGAATATTTACTACCTTTAAAGTTTCATACATTTAATTTTAGTAATTTTATAGGCAGGAAATCAAAGTAATATGTAAAATGTAACGAGGTGTTTAGTGAGAAAACAAGAATACTTTACAACCTCTAAAGTTTCATGTTTAATGTTAAGTCATTTTCGCGGCAGGAAACAAAAGAACGTGCAATTCTTTCAAAACATCCCAGAAGATAATACGATTAAAACATACTCTCTTATCGCATACTGCATTTCATAAAGTTTAGGAAACAAATTCATTCATCATAGTTTAAAGGAGTTTAGCCTACATTAAACACTCCACCAAGTTCAAAAATAATCTCGTACGGCCATGCCCCATTGTCCTTTAAAGCAGACGCTGGTCCCTTCCTGCAGAACCCATCTCAGTTTCTGTCTCCTACAACAATAGTGGGGAGAACAAAACCGCAAGCAAAACGGCACCAACCACATTGCAGCATGTGTCGCTGAAGATCTGCAAAACGCACACCGACCCGAAGACTAATTGGACTGTCCCCCAACGATTGTTCTAAAAGTCCTACAATGAGTTAACTCTCCACAGCTTCGTGCTTTTTGATTAATGAATGCGAATCGGAAAGGGAGGCCTTTTCACTTTACTGCATCGACTGATGTGGTTGTAGTGTGCATGCAAAGGCTATTATGAAAGAAGTTATCATCAGCGATGGGATGTCGTTACTTTTCTGGTCAGGGACACATTGATTGTGGGAATTAATTTGAGAGGTGCTCTGGAAGTTGGTTGGCAAACTCCGGAGATGCGTGATTGTGTAGTTGCAATCACTACATGCTTCTCAAATGGTGTGAGGGAAAAGATCTGATTATTTATTGCAGTCGTAGCGAGGGATTCTTTGAACTGAAGTGTGCTTGACCCGCCTAGTGCTTGACTCTACGGAGCATTTCGTCATTTGCAAAACTGATCAGACCTTGATGGACGAGATATCTCGTCATCAGAAAAAACTGATCAGATCTTAATCTCGTCATCAGAAAAATATCTGTAACAACTCGATGACAGATATATCGTCATTAGCAAAATTGGTCAGATCTCTATGGACGAGATATCTCGTCGAAACCCCTTGGAGGGTTAAATAATGTTTCTCTTTCGTGACTTCAAATGACTTACAGCATAATTCCCAAACTTTTTTGGCTCAATGCCTCTGTTCAAAGACAATGTTTTCGGTGTCCCCCTCTATAAAACTATTTAAAAAATAATAAATTGAGAATGTAGCTTCGCCTATGATTTTTAAATTTCACCAAAATATTTATGTTTATATGTGTGTAATTTTAGAATTTGATAAAGCTATTTTGCTAAATAAAACAACTTGGATCTAAAGTTATGAAGTTACTTATTAAAACACTTACTATTACGAAAAATATAATAAATTGTACACAAGTACTACTACACTAGATTTCTCTCTATTATTAGTCATTAATATCAATCTAATCAGTATAATTAAAAATAATAGGTAATGAGAAGGATGAGCCTAATGTGTACCAGTTTGCTCACATAAGGCTCTATTTTTGTCAGCAGCATCTTTAAATCTCCACGTCAACTATTTGCAGTCAGTTCCTCTTTTTAGTTACGACTTGTTACTGCACTAAATCCATGTTTTACTAATATTGGGTTGATGTAAAATTTCGTCCCGTTTTTTGCGCTAGATGGCATTACATCGCAAAACCGAAGTGTCATCTACTTCACACGTGTAAAGTTTTGATGTTTGAAAGAAGGAATTTCAGCAAGTACTTGAGAAGAAATTGTTATTTGGTTGTGTTTTTTTTAAATTTTGTTGAGCATTAAAAATGGCAAAAATAAGGAGCATTTTCGACATGCTTTTTTATTTCCGAAAAGGCAAGAATGCTTCGCAGACGCAAAAGAAGATATGCGTTGTGTGGTGAGGGGTGTCTTTGACGATTCCATGTGCCGTAAGTGGTTCGGAAAGTTTCGTCACCTGGATCAGTTCTTTAACCAGAAACCTCAGAACTTCTGAACGGGAGATTATGTAGCTACCGGAGAGAGATGGAGAAAGGGCATCGAACAGAACGGCACATACATACTATGTTGATTAAAAGTAATTTTTAGTAAATAAAAATTTTCTTCAATTTTTGTAAAAAAACGGGATGAACTTTTGCATCAGCCCAATAGAATAATAGAAATACAATCAAAACTTTTTTACCACAGCCCACACTCCAGGATGAAGTGTGGGTTGTATCTGCTTTTTGCAACCTTCTTTTAACATCTTATCGTTGCCCACTCTTGTTTCTTAACGCCCCCTATTTCCCCCGAAACCAGCATTGCCCCCTTAGATTCCTTCAGCACCCACAGGGGGTGGTAACGCCCACTTTGGGAAACTATGACCTACGGTGTTAAGAAACTTGTGGTTTACAATGGCACGCTTGTGCGTGGGTGTAGTGTTAATTGTCCGTAGCTCTTCGTGTCTTAATAAGCAAGAGGGGACATACTCTCATTGATAAGATGTTTCAAATTAGTGTCTAGGTCGTTTTTAAACGCTCAAGGTGAGAAATGTGTTAATGAGAAGAGAGGCTGGGGAAAATGCAATATCGCATTTCTGACAGCCGTGAAAAGCCTATTCTTTAACCCTCCTGGTGGTTGCTTCGACGAGATATCTCGTCATTAGCAAAACTGACCAAATCTTGATCTCGTCATCATTAAAAAATTGGCAATAACTTGATGACGAGATATCTCGTTGAATCCACTTAGAGAAGAGATCCGCAGAAAGAGAATGGTTTCCTTTGCAATAACGACGAATCTTCCGAAATCTCGTAATCTTAAATTATCTGACAATATGTTTGAGAAACAAGTTATTATGAAAACCGATTTAAATAATCTCAAGACATTATTTCATTGCTATAAAACAAGCTAATTGAACCAATGTATTTGATTATTTGATTGATTTTATTTTTTTGTGTTACGTGAATTTTGTTACTCTAAAAGAGAAATCAATAAATAATTTCACGTTATCCTCTTCAATTTTTCTCTTCTACATGTGGATTATTTTGTTGCAATCTTCACCACAGGCACATACTGTTTACTGTATTCAAAATGTTGAATGGCGGTATAATTTCAATCATTATTTTAAATCATGATTACTTGTTTGAAACAAAAACTAAATCAATCATTAAAGTGGAATGACTGAAACTAAAATTAAATAATTTATTAGTTAAAGTGGAATAACTTAAACTAATCAATCGGTACTCATTAGTCATGATTAATTTTTTAGTCATTAGTTTTCAATCATTAGTACTTTGCCCCACACTGACTTTCATTACACGCATTAGGCATTGCAAACTGATGCTTCTGTCATATTTACAAGGCAACTAATTTTCTAAATTTTACCAACTAAAGTTTTCTATTCCTAAGGAATAATTCCTGCTTGTAATTATCTTAATGTTGTGTATTTTTCCTCATTTTCCCTGCCAACTAAAAAATACTTCAAATTAATAAATTAACACACAGACATAAAACATGAGCAAATCAAATATTAACTTGTACGTCTCTGATCAGCTATTCTAAAGTTCATCATTGTGCCGATATCATGGCTTTTCAACTATTTTAAGATCAGTACTCTTCAAACGCGTAGCAGCGATTCCTGATACCTCCGTAATGCACACAAAACAGACTAATGTCTACAAATCTTCATTTTTGAAACTCCTAAGTCAATACACATTGAAAGATGTAGACTCGATTGCACCAAGAACTAACTCACATCTCGCTATGTACTTAGAAGAAGCGTTTCGTAACAATCTCCCAATGTTTATTCTTTGTGCCTCAGATTGCGGAAGATTGTAGGAATATCTCGCTTGACTGATCGTTTTCTTTTATCATACCAATCCCAATTTGGGCCTCCGCCACACCCCGATTCAAAGATGGTGGCTCTACGAACCGGCCCTAAAAGCAGTTAGTGCTTCCGGGAATGGGAGAGATTGAGATGTCAAGTTTGATAATAATTGGGATTTAGAAGTTACGAAATTAGAATTTTGAATCCTACAGGGAGATATATTTATAATAGGAAGAATAATACGGCATTTAATAAGAGTTTGGTGATGAATGATAGATAAAATGCGAATTTACCGATAAGAATTAGTCCTCTTTGAGATTGATCCCTGACCGTCGCCAATAGCCCTTGTGTTGCTCCAGTTTGACGTTGATTAAAATACCATACCTATCTATAAGAATTAGGGCCGCGGTAGCCTGGTTGGGAGAGTAACGGATTAACAACCGGAGGGTTGCGAGTTCGCGTACAAAGGGGCTGGTGCACATTAATTCTGTCGTGAACTCAAATGTCCTCACGTTGGCGTGATGTGGAATTTGGGAGAGTGGAGTGCCAGCTCAGGTTTGACCTCGTCATCTGACCGTGTGGTTCAAAATTACGTGGCGTTGTCTTCGGATCTTTCCCTCCGTGGGTTGATCCCGAACCGTAGCCAATAGCCTGCTGTGTTGCTCCAGTGCGACGTTAATTAAATACCTACCTATCGATAAGAATTTTAGATATATAGATTAAAAAAGAATCGAACGCTGTAGTAGACCAAAATACATTTAAGCATAATCCTAAATTTCCATTATTAAACCTTAACTTATATTAACAATGGGATAGGTCCGCAATATGTCGAAATTCTACTGTGCTGGGCAAACTCTGGGGCAATGGAACTTTGAGTGAGGACTGCGTAAGTGGTGTCATTCGAAATCTACCGAACTGCACTACAATCGTAGACCTTTAATCAAAATTATTCTTTTTTTTTTTTATCAAACTGCGCTTTAATCGTTCAAACTGTTAATTGATGAATATCCACTTCAAACAATTGTCCAATCTTCCTATGTCTGCTTTATTCATTCTATAATACAGCATCCGGCCCAAGTATTCACGTCAAAACTACGGTTTGTGCCCTTGACACAACATACCAAACTGTTAATTAATTGTTGAATATTCACTTCAAACAATTTTTCAATCTTCCTGTGTCTGCTTTATTCATTCCACAATCCAGCACCAGGCCCGAGTATTCACGTCAAAACTACGGTTTGTGCCCTCGACACAACATACCAAACTGTTAATTAATTGTTGAATATTCACTTCAAACAATTTTTCAATCTTCCTGTGTCTGCTTTATTCATTCCACAATCCAGCACCAGGCCCGAGTATTCACGTCAAAACTACGGTTTGTGCTCTCGACACAACATACCGAATTGTTAATTAATTGTTGAATATTCACTTCTAACAATTTTTCAATCTTCCTATGTCTACTTTATTCATTCCACAATCCAACACCAGGCCCGAGTATTCACATCAAAACTACGGTTTGTGTCTTCGAAGCAACATACCATTTTTTGTTACGTCAAAACTTTAAAAGAACAAAAAAATCGTCGCGATTTGTCATGGATCGTCTTATACGATCAGCATCTTTAAATTCTGCCATTCAGAGATTACGAAGAGAAGATTTGCAGACAATATAAGAGAATCCCTTTAAAGGTAATATCTAGAAATACATGAATAAAATCTTTTTGATAGGTCTTAAAGATAAAAGTACTTCAAAGTACCTTATCTAGATAAAAAAGATCGATCCGCATACTAGCATCAAGTATTTATCTGCAACAGATGTACTTAGAGAAGTGCATTTTTTATTTAAACAGTGATCTTAAGAAAACATATTAGTGGATGTGATTGTTAATCTACTAGGACCAAATTATTTTGATGATTTCTACTTTCAAAATGTAATATTTACATTTATGTTACACAAATGAAACGTCTGTTATTGTTGAAATCATTCTTAACTTGCGAAAAACATTCTAAATTTACAATTATTCCTCCATACTCATTTACTCCATATTTTTCCGTACACATTTATATATTTTTTTCCGTTCACATTTACGCATATTCCTCCATACTCATTTACGTCATATTCCTCCATACACATTTAAGTATATTCTTCCATATATTTACAAGCCAGATGTGTTTGCCCACTGCGCTAGCAACCTGTGAGCTGTAGGCAGTGCATGTTCATTTCCTGTAACTACTCTGGGTGTATTTCTCTCTTTTGTATCAGTAAAACTTTCGTTGTGTGTGTATGTTCATTTATTTGAAGGAAAGAACATTGCTTGTAGACATTAAAAAAATCAACCAACCATACACATTTACGTATGTATATTCCTTCATACACATTTATACACATTCCTCCATGCACAAATTCTCATTCTTCTATAAATACTTATGCATATTCCTCCATACACATTTATGCACATTCCTCCCACATGCACATTTTCTTATATTCTTCCTTAAACATTTATGCATATTTCTCCATACACGTTTACCCATATTCCTCCATACATATATTTGCGCCGTATATTCCTCCATACATATATTTGCGCCGTATATTCCTCCATACATATATTTGCGCCGTATATTCCTCCATACATATTTAATTCATCTATATTAAGTATAAATCCTCGCTGTTGTTTCTAAGGTATGTACTCTAAACACTAAGAGACAGAAAGAGTGAAAAATTTAAGCATGACTCTCCTTTTGTATTTCTCTCTTCTGTTTCAGTAAAACATTCGCTGTGTGTGTATGTTCATTTACTTGACGGTGAAACATTGCTTGGCGCCATAAATATCAACCAACCATACACATTTATGCATATTCATCCATACACATTTTCTCATATTCTTCCATGCACATTTTCTCATATTGTTCCATACACATTTTCTCATATTCTTCCATACACATTTTCTCATATTGTTCCATACACATTTTCTCATATTCTTCCGTAAACACTTATGTATATTCCTCCATACACATTTACCCATATTCCTCCACACAAATATATTTGTGCCATATATTCCTCTATACACATTTAATTAATCTAGATTAAGTATAAATCCTCGATGCTGTTTCTAAGGTATGTACTCTAACTAAGCATTAAGAGATAAAGAGTGAGAAACTTAAGAGAGAGAGAGAATGACTTCCTTTTTGTATTTCTCTTTTCTGCTTCAGTAAAACTTTCGCTGTGTGTATATGTTCATTTACTTGACGGTGAAACATTGCTTGGTACAATAAAAAACAACCAACCATACATATTTACGTATATTCCTTCATACAAATTTATGCATATTCCTCCATGTATATTTATACACATTCCTCCATACACAATTTCTCATTCTACCATAAACATTTATGCCATTCCCCCCTACACATTTCTGCATATTCCTCCAAATACATTTTCTTATATTCCTCCAAATACATTTCCTT
The DNA here is from genome assembly GCA_933210815.1 of Meta bourneti. Lineage (NCBI taxonomy): Eukaryota > Metazoa > Arthropoda > Arachnida > Araneae > Tetragnathidae > Meta > Meta bourneti. The sequence continues at coordinate 42,089,002 of OW119933.1, read as the reverse complement.
ATATTCCTCCAAATGCATTTTCTTATATTCCTTCATACACACATCTGCGCATATTCCTCCCTACACATTTAGTTCATCTATATTAAGTATAAATCCTCGCTGTTGTTTCTAATATATGTACTCTAACTAAACATCAAGAGACAGAAAGAGTGAAAAACTTGAGAATCTTTCCTCTCCTTTCGGTTGTAAATAAACCTTTCAAATAACAGCTCGTCAGAAAAGAGTAATTTAAGAATAAATGTCGCCGCATGCCGTCGCTTCTGGGAGTTTCAAGGATGTCTGTTTTAAATATCTCGCTACGGCGTGTTTGTCTAATCCCGGCTTTTAAAACCTTTGTGTAAGCATCTTTCCCTGTGTGTGTGCAAAACGTATTGACAGAAGAACCAGGCTCGCCAAAATCAAACGTCGACTGGTACGACGTTTTATTCAGAACTCTGAGCGATTTTTGTATGGCGTCGAGAATCAGTGAAAGAATAATAATACAAAGAATCTCTTAAGGAAAAGTTCTCTAACAGGCAATATCCTCGGTTTCTGTAATCAGATGCTTTGACTAGAGATTGGCAATCCTTCCTCTTATGGAAGAGCTATGTTTTTCATTTTGTATGAATAAGAGTTGAAGATGATTTCGGTTTTGCTCCTAGAGGTCCTTGTGTTTAATTTTCGATTTCAATCTGCTTGTCTTGGGTCGCAGCGGATCTTAAAAGTTTTGAATTCCAATTTCGTCTCTGCGATGGTCTTATTTTTGAAAGTTGTTTCGCGAAACTTACCAGTTTTCAGACAATGGTAATATTCATTACGAATGTCATCGGTGTGTATTCTGATGACGTCCGTATTCGTTCCTGGATCATCTATATCGCTGCTAATGAACTATTTCTAGCTCAGAGACTTTCAGGATATCCCATTGTGTTTCTTTCGGAGATAGTCTTCTCCTAATCTAAAATTTTTGCACGAAATGACGATTACAATAAGATTAGTTTTATGTCGCTTTGACGAGAGGTGTTCTAAGGACAAGTAATACATGCTTGAAAGGCATGCAATGCCTTTCTATCATTAAAATAACTGTCTTCAGTGGAGGATTTTCAATTCGAGTTTTGTTCTCATTTCTTACTAACAATTTTAATATGAGCTCCCTGTTGAAAATTGTGAGAATGAGGTTGTTAAATTGTATATAAATATGCATGTGCAAATTTAGCTACTGATGATGACAATACTATAATTAAATTCATCATTACCTGTACTTGTCAAAATCTTTAACCCTTCAAATGGTTTCGACGAGATATCTTATCCATCATGATCTAACCAATTTTGTAAATGAGACGAGATATATTGTCATTAAAATGTTGCTAACGTATTTATGATGAAGAGATCAAGATCTGGTCAGATTTTTTGTATTGACGAGATATCTAGTCCATCAAGATTTGTTCAGATTTGCTATGTCGAGATATCTGCAGTCGAGACAACCACCAGGAAGTTTAAGTAAATTCAAAAAGTAAGCATTTTTATCAGTAATAATCATAAAAGTTCCTATGTTCAGATAGCTGATTAAAATACTAAATTTTCCTAAATTTGATACGTTAAGCGCTCTTTTTGTAAAATATTCCAAGAATCTCACAGATTCTTTATTGATAATACAACTTACTGATCCACACTTTTGCAACAGATATATCAAATTATTGTATTGAAGCCAGATGACTACGATTTATCATTCCGTTCAGTTCTTATAATTTTAACGTTTGAATTTCTAAGCTTCATAGTTTTTTATTAAGATGTATTGATGAAGTGAGCATCCGAACTGTGTACCAACAATTATTCTCTATCTGAAAAACTTCGAAAATAAATCAACTTTGCTCATATTTCAGTTTTATTTTTAAGGTGTTTCATTTTGCAATTGCGCTGTCTTACCTTATATATGCACAACTTATTTCAGAAATAGCAATCAAACGGTGGAGTTTAATTTTCAAATAGCCATTATAATCATAGTTCTGTCCGATCTATACTTTACGAACAGACGTTTCTAAACTTGTTTATAGAACAAAGTTACTAATATTTTAAACATCACATATTACTTCCGCTTTCTACTCCAGTCATTCATGAAATATCTCGATACATTTCATACATTCTACAATTTATATATCAGTTTTGTGATAACGCGGCGTGTTTATCGGTCAGATATTTCCAAGACAGTAGTAACAGAAAATAATCTTAAAGATTAATTACTTGTTTTATGACATAGTCCACTACGTTTATAGTTACTTTTCATATTGAAATAAGCCAATAATAAAGGCTTGAAGCTTCATAGACTTGCATATCTTGAAACTTTCTTGCTGAATCTTTTATTTTTACTTTTTTCAGTTTTTGCTAGAACTCTAGGTTTATTCCACCAGGATTTATCTCGCATTGAAATGTAATTGCCGTAACATGTAAACAGATAACCGAACTGTTGATAAGGTCCCTATTCCGCTATTTGTTTTGTTAGTTTTTGCTTATCCCTATGAGGTAATTTTTAGAAAGTATCATCTGAGCTGAGGACAGACTGAATAACTCTGACAACATAGCTTGCTTTTCAACAACTCCGTAATTGATGATCATATCTAGTTCCTGGTACAGATGCAAAGTACAAAACACACAGCAACAATTTGGATATTATATGTACGTCCTCATTCTCTGTATTCAAAGCAAAACATTCATTGTAAGGGGATTAGGATTGAACTGACGATGGATAATGCTTTAAGGAAATAATTTACTTTTGGACAATTTCATAAATGATCTAATTGTATCTAGTTACCTGATAGAAATGTAAAATACAAAAAAGCTAGCAACATTTTGTTCTTGTATTTCATATGGATCCACACTCTATTCAAAGCATACGCCATGCAAACCATAGATTCTAATACAGCATTTTTTGAAGTTTTGAGCTTGATAAAGTTGATTTGGATGGAACTGATTCTGGATTGTGTTTACTTTTGGACCAATTTCATAATTGATCTAGTTGCCTGATACATTTTCAAAATCCATAACAGCTAGCAAAAATTTGTTAATTTTTATACAGAACTACACCTTTTTTCTATACGTTATGGGTGGAATGCATTTTAATTTATTGAGGTTAGATTTTCTGTTCAACCTCAATATAACCTTTTTCAGAAATATTTTAAGACACAAGTCGACAATTTACGCTTCTAAGGCAAGTCCAACATTAGTCCTGCTATACTAAATTGGCTGAAATACGAATGCTTACCGACAAGTTTTCTGTACAGAAACGATGTAGGCTTGCGTATGTCGTATGTTTTGTCACATGCTGCTTCAGAGTGGGGCCGGGCAATTCGTTATTTGAACGTCACTTTCATACACATACATTTCAGTTTCGATGTTTAGTGATAAATATATCACATCGCGTATTTGTACACTTTCATCCATCTTAAACTTTATAACTATTCGTATCGAAATTCGATAGCTATGGTGATGGATGATATTCGGTTAAAGATATATGATGCCAGGATGCAAATTCTAGGTAACGTTTCATGTAAGGGGTTTTATTTTTATCTGAACGATCATTTCCGAAACGAAATAATCAATGTAAAGCAATTTGCCCTTAATTGCCTTTACCCTTAATTTCAATAATACGCTATGCATGTTATACATTATAAATTGCCGAGCTTAGATTAACCCTCCTGGTGGTTGTCTCGACGAGGTATCTCATCATTAGGACAACTGACCAGATCCTGGTGAACGAGATATCTCGTCATTAGAAGAAAACTGACCAGATGATCTCGTCATCATCAAAATTCGACAGCATTTTGATGACGAGATACCTCGCCATTTTCAAAATTGGTCAGATCTTGATGGACGAGATATCTCTTCAAAACCACTTGGAGAGTTAAATCTTCAACCTCAATTTAATATTTTTCAGAAGTATTGCAAATCACAAGTAGACGATTTAAGCTTCTAATGGTTATTAGAACGGTACTTTCATAAACACATTTGTTGCAATATTTAGTGATGAATATATCACATCGCGCGTATTTGTACACTTCCACCCATCTCAAACTTTAAAACTATTCGTATCGAAATCCTATACATGCGATGATGAATGATATTCGGGAAAAGATTTATGAAACCAGGATGCAAATTCCAGGCAGTGTTGCATACGATGGATTTCATTTCAACACTCCCGAAACGAAATAACAAACGTAAAGTACTCGACCACTAATTACGTGATCTAATTACCTGATACATATACAAAATCCATACAGCTAGCAACAATTTGTTCAAATTTATACAGAACTATATCTCCTTTTCAATAATACACTATGGATATGTTATCCATTATAAATCATCGAGGAAAGATTGACTTTTCAAACTCAATCTAAAGTTTTTCAGAAATATTGTAAGTTACAAGTAAGCTATTTACGCTCCTAATGGTTATTAGAACGGTACTTTCATACCGATACATTTCTGTTGCGATGTTTAGTGATGAATATATCACATCGTATTTGTACACTTCCATCCATCTCAAACTTTAAAACTATTCGTATCGAAATCCTATACCTAAGGTGATGAATGATATTCGGATAAAGATTTATGAAACCAGGATGCAAATTCCAGGTAGTGTTGCATGCGATGCGTTTCATTTTTATCATGCCCGAAACGAAATAATAAATGTAAAGTACTCAGCCTCTGTCGTTGAACGGTATTAAATTAGAACCTGAGTATTATGAATATCATGGAAGAATAAACCTTTTATACAGAAATGGTTTTTCTTACATCGTTGATATTATACAACCCCATTTCTCCCCTCCTCTGATCGGCGGGCAAATCGTAACCTTTAATGTAAACTTCTGCGGCCTCATTTTAATAGGAAACTGTTTACCAATGCAAAACTCTTGCGGATATAGAAAAGGGGGAAGAGAAAGGAAAACATATTTTCTTATAAAGTAAAATCTGACAAAGCGTATAACTTGTTTTTTCAACACATTTTCTTGGGACAGGGTTTAGTCCATTTAAAGCTATACGCGGAACAGAACGAAACGTATGGAATTTGGGGGCATTTTTCTTTAAGCTTTCCCCATACTTGCCTCCCCCGTAGCTTACCCTAATCACTGTTTTATGCAAAATACTCGCCAAGCGATTTGCTTTGGCGAAAGCGTGACTGGAATATTTCTCGCCAGATCGATTTTTGTCGGCCAAATGCTAGCCCGAGCGAATGCTCAGGACGGATTTACAGAAAGGGGCCAATGAAAATAAAATACATGACATTTGCGTACTCCCGGTGCGATTTTTCTCCGATGAATAATTTAAGAACATTGTTTAATTTGAAAATTCTGGTTTAAATTGATTTTTTTAAAACTTTGCTTACATGTTGTGCCCTCCCGGTTCAATTTTTCTCCAAAGAACAATTTAAAAACATTGCTCTTAATTTGTATTATCTGGTTTAAAGGAAATGTTTTGTAAAATTCACTTACATGACATTTGTGCCCTCTCGGTTCAATTTTTCTCCGATGAATAATTTAAAAACATTGCTTAATTTGTATAATCGGCTATAAAGGGAATATTTGGTAAACACTTGCATGGCATTTATGTCCTCCTGGTGCAATTTTTCTCCTTTAAATAATTTAAAAACATTACTTAATTTGGATAATCTGGCTTAAAGAGAATATTTTGTAAACTCCACTTACACGACATTTGTGTTCTGTCAGTGCAATTTTTCTCCGGTGAATAATTTAAAAACATTGCTTAATTTGTACAATCTGGTTTAAAAGGGATATTTTGTAAACTTCACTGTTTACAAGTTTCCAAGCACAGCGATTTTCAACTTTTCTTATCTCATGACACAAACTAGTTTCTAAATTTTGCGACACACCAAAAAAATATTCAAGTTAGCATGGTGTGGAAGTCTAGAAAGTGGGATGCCACCTCAGGTGTTCACCTGATCGTGGTTCAAAATTACGAGGTGTCCTAGAATCTTTCCCTTCGGGATTAATCCCGGACCGTCAACAATAGCCCGTGTGTTGTGCTCCAGTACGATGTTAATTCAAATGCCTTCCTACCAAAAAATATATTAAATTTTTTACCCATCTGACAAAAAATAGGTGTAATTTTGATTAATTGATCAAAATTGATTTTACAAAAAGTTATAGTAATTACCTACCCCTTTTGCTCTAAAGGGGCTTTTAAAACCTCTTTTGAAACAATTTATTTATGATACTTTATAATAAAAAGAGAGTAATACTCAAAATTATTTGTACGGGTATTATTTTGAAATATTTGTGAGCACATTTGTCAAAGGTTCCAAACTAAACTGCTGAAATTAAATAAATCTTACAAAATTTAAATCGTTTCCTCCATCCGTGAGGGCCCACCATCAACTTCAATATTTTAAAGTTCAGATTTTATAGCATGAGTAAACAGCCCAGGAAAATTTCTCAACCTGTCTGCAATCTTTCGAATTAAGAAGATAGAAGAAAATGGAAAATGGGGATGAAATTTGTATAAAGGGTGGTAGAATTACACGACGCGTAAAATGATATAACTCGGTTAGATCTATTCCACTTAAATTAAACATTTTCTCCGTAATTCTATTGTAACTCGTCCATTTATGTCAGTATGAGCAAAACTTGTGGACCCTCTAAATGGTTTCGCCGAGATATCTCGTCATTCAAGATCTGACCAATTTTGCTAATGACGAGCTATCTCGTCATCAAAATATTACCGAATTGTTTACGATAAGGTCAAGATATGGTCAGTTTTCTTCTAATGACGAGGTATCTCGTCCATCAAGTTCTGGTCGGTTTTGCTAATAACGAGACATCTTTTTGACACAACCACCAGGAGGGTTAAGTGGTGGCTTAGTCAGAGTAAATCTATTTGTGTCATTATGAGCGAAAATTTTACTCCTCCAAGTTGTTTCGATGAGATATCTCGTCCATCAAGATCTGACCAATTCTACAAATGACGAGATATCTCGTCATCAAGATACTGCCGTATACTTATGATAACGAGATCAACATCTGATCAGTTTTCCTCTAATGATGTGATATCTCGTCCATGAAGTTCCGGTCAGTTTTCTTCTAATGACGAGATATCTCGTCCATCAAGATCTGGTCAGTTTTCTAATAACGAGACACCTTTTCAGACGACCACTAGTAAAGTTAAGTGGTCACTCAGTCAGAGATGTGCTCCGTGATCCTATGCCCAGAAAGTATTGGTTTCTTATACCAAATTAAATATTTAAAATTATTTTGCGTTATTGAAATAAAATTACAGTTTTACGTAAATAAATAATTCATTAAAATAATTATTTACTGGGGAAAATGTCGATCCCGTGAACAATCGTATCCGTTCTACAGTTTCAGACTGTTGAATTGATTGCTATTGCTGACACTTTCTCGGCGACTTTGTGATCTAGACCATCTTATGAATTCTGACCACTTGTGAATTAAACTATCAAACGCGCGCACGATACTAGAAGTCTAAGTAGGTAGTTAATTAACGTCCCACTGGAGCAATGCAACGGGCTATTGGCGACGATCCGGGATAAATCCCGACGGGAAAGTTCCGAGGTCAACGCCTTTAATTTTGTACCACTGTCAGATGACGAGGTCAACACCTGAGCTGGCACACCACTTTCGTAACTTCCACAACACGCCAACGTGAGGACATTCTGGGCCATGACAGATTTAACGTCCACCAGTCTCCACGTACACGACACACTTTGGTTGGGCCGAGTTTCGAACTCGCAGCCCTCCAATTGCTAATCCACTACTCTTCCATCCGGGTTACCGAGGCCCCACAAAGAGCGGGATTGTTTCCTGATTTGATAATGTACTATAATTATACTCAGGATTGTATAATCGTGCTTGTTTTGATTGATTCCCAGAAATGTTTAGTTTATCCTTTTTCATCAAAATGTTTTTCTTAAGCAATATTCTAATATTTCATTCAATAGCCACCTATCGAATGGATTCGGAAGAAACTATAGAACCTAGAGAGCTGTTGTTTCCAATCCTGATTTGATTACTATAATTGCATTAAGGATTGTGTAGTTACTTATTTTGATTGGTTCCCAGAAAGACTTATTTCATCGTTTTTCGTCTAAATGTTTTTCTGAAACAATTAAATGTTTAATTTTCTTTTGCATTCTAATATTTCGTTTAATGGTCTTCAATCGGATGCCTTCCCAAGAAAAATAGAACACAAAGAGCCGGGACAGTATCCAATCCCAATTTGTTAAATTGTTGCATTCAGGACTATGTGTAGTTACTTATTTTGATTAGTTCCTGGAAATCCTTTGTTCATCGTTTTTTGTCGAAATGTTTTTCTTAGACCAATTAAATGTTTAATTTTCTTTCGTATTTTAATACAGTTCAACCGATGCTTTCGGAAAATGTAGGATAAGTCAATGTTTTTAAATAGCTTTAAAAGCCCTCCCCCCACGGAAACCCCCTTCAGTGTACAAAATTTAAACGACTTAAATAATACATAACTGTTAAACTATGCAGTCTAGACTGAATAAGTGCAAATGTTTGCAAAATTTAGTTTAACCATCCTAGTGGTTGTCTCAACAAGATTCTAATCAAAAATGCTATCATTAGCAAAACTGACCAGATCTAGATGGACAAGATATCTCGTCATTACATGAAGACTAACCAGATCTTGATCTAGTCATCATTAAAAAATCGTCTGGTGACGAGAAATCTCGTCATTATCAAAATTGGTCAGATCTTGATGGACGAGATATCTAATCGAAACCACTTGAGGGTTAATTGTTGAAAAATGTTTTATAGCGTTAACTTGAAATGAAAATCTTCATATCATTTTTATGGCGTTCCTTTTGGCACAAATTCAATCAGGTTTACATTCTTAGAGACATTTCCCTTCGTGAATAACAAACAAAAAAGATTCGTTCTAAGACAGGATTGAATTGTTACATTTCCCATCCGGGAAAGAACAATTATTATTTTTAAATTGTATTGTTAATTTGGAAATGGAACAATTCTCTTATAAGTGAATTTAACCCATAGCGGCACGCCCGAGTCCAGTTTTGAAGGGCTATCAGCGTGGCTGGCGGCAGACCCGAAATATTTCGAGGAGGGAGATGTGTGTCCTAATATTTTCGGTCTGCCAATTATCGTGTGCGAATTTTTCCAGGCTGTGTTCAAACTGAATTTTCCAAGATGTATTCCCATCCAAGTGGGACGCCCTAGAACATTTCGGATGGTTATCTTAGCGGCTGGTAGCAAACACGAAAAATTTTGAGAAGCGAGATGTCCGAATATTTTCGGTCTGCAACTTGTGTGGAAATTTCTCCGGGCTGTGTTCAAAGTGAATTTTCCGAGCTGCATGCACCTCTAAGCTACATGTCCGAGTAGTGTTCGGAGGGGTTTCTGGAAGGCGGACAGTGTACGTGAAACAATTCGCAGAGTGAGATGTGCGAATATTTCGGGTCTGCCGTGAGCAAATTTTTCCGGGCTGTATTCAAACTGAATTTTCCAACCTGCTTTCACCTCCAAGTAATACACTCGAGTACTGTTCGGAGGGGATATCTGTACGACTGACGGCAGACCCGAAATATTTCAAGGAGTGAGATGTCCGAATACTTCGGGTTTGACGATTTTTATGCACGAATTTTGCCTGGCTGCATTTGAACTGAATTTTCCAAACTTTTCCGCTTGGCGGGTTAAACAGATAATCACAATGTTAATTTATGGATATTGCATGGGGCTATGGGCGACTAACTGCCCAGTGTGGCCATGCCTTAAGACGATACGGGTTCCATTCCAGTTCAGTGAAAGTTAGGTCTTCCTTCTCAGAGTGCACGGATTTCATTACCCAGTCTTATTTATGACTCATGACGACTTTGCGGAGGAATCTCTAAGTAGGATTAGAAGGTCAATAGCAAGCACAGGCCGGCGTGTGATATTGTATACACAGTAGGCACACAAAACGCAAATACATTTCTTCGGGATTAATCATTCCATTGTTGTTGCAAGAAGGGATCCATTCTTCAAGCTATAGATGTTTGAGAAAATGGTGTTATCGAGAACTGAAAGGTAGAAATCTCGATGCGATGACTGTTGATTCTATACTTATCTGCTTCTAAGTCCCAGGATTTCAGGTCAGTGACGGACCGACTTGGATGAACTGTCCGGGAAGATGCAGACATATGAGGCTATCAGAGCAAGAGTGGCATAACTCACAAAAACCCGAAAATGCCAAAATAATTATTTTTAGCACCTATAGTACACTATCTTGGTATTTAATGCATTTGCAATATAGATTTTAACCTTCCTCAAATCATATTGCGGATAAATAAAAATATATAAAAAATAGTGCCAAAAAATCGCATTTATCTCCATTGGGTATGTTGGTGGGTTAGACCACTCTTGCTATGATAGCCTCATGTAATCTGCTTTAGGTGGGGGTAGACTTTGAATTGTTAAAAGTAAAATATCCAGTTATAAACGATTTGACGTCTTATAAATTAGGCCATTTTACCAATATAAATTCAAGCTAACACCCTTTCGTTTGTCGCCTCGTGAAAAAGATTTTCATTTTAGTCTGATTTGATGTCAGCAAAAACCATTTTACAATTAGATTTTTCAACTCGATTAGGAAATAAGAATTGTTTCTAAGAAAGAACCATGGTCAATACCCGCTCTCTGTGTTCTATTTTTCTTCCGAATTCATTCGATCAGTGACTGTTGAACGAAATATTGCTAAAGAAAAATATTTCGATGAAAAAGCTAGTTAGGTAGTTGAATTAACGTCTCACTGGAGCAACTCAATGGGCTATTGACGACGGTCCGGAATCCATCCCGAACGGAAAAATCCGAGGACAACACCTCATAAATTTGAGGTGACATATGAGCTGTCACCTCACTCCAAACTTCCACACCATGCCAACGTGAGGACATTTGAGACCAGGGGAAATTTAACTTGCACCAGCCCCTACATACACAACGATCTTCGGTTAGACCGAGTTTCAAACTCTCACCCTTCCGTTCGCTACTCTTCCTACCAGGCTACAGCGGTTCCCGACGGAAAAGGATGCACTAAGCGTTTCTGGAAATCAATCAAAATAAGCACTGCACAGTCCTGAATGCAATTATAACAATTCATCAAATTGAGATTGGATACTGTCCTATTTTTCTCCCGTAGCCATCTGATTGGAGACTGGCAAGTGAAATCTTTTCATCAGTCAGCCCACGGACAGTGATCACGCATCTGTGGTAGTGACAGTCATCCTCGGAATTGCGCCGCTGTGCATTGTTCCGCTTGAAGGATCCCGGCCTTGATATATTATCCATTCACTTCGACATTTAACCAATCATTTCACTGCTGCCCTTCTATAGGGCTCTTCAAAAAAGACGACTTGAAACAGTTCAAGAACCTTGAAAGGCTGCAATTTATATAAATTCAGAACGGTGATTTTGCATAGTTACGCAGTTGCTGCTTTGGATTGGAGTTTTGAGGACTGTAATTAATCTATTCGGGACGTTTTTCTGCTCTGATGGCCTATTGAAGTTCCGATGCGCAGTTTTAGTTTCCTAATCAATCTCTCATTCAATCGGAAATGGTGATGGATGCTTGCGCATTGTATTTGGAAGGGATTTCTTTCTCTTTTTATTTCGATTACCCGTTAATTTTCGAATGAGATTGTGCTGTTTGTATGGAGTGTACCGAAAACGGTTTTCTTCGCTTCATTCAAAATGTGAATGAAATATAAATAAGATTTTTTTTATGTTTGTATGGGATGTACCAAAAACGGATTTGTTCGTTTTACTAAAAAATAAAGAAAATATGACTTACAAGGTGGTTGTGCTGTCTGTATGAGCTGAACCCAAAACGGATTTGTTCACTTTACTCAAAAAACCTTTTTAAAAAATATATAATGAATTACATATTTGTGCTGTCTGTATGGAATGTACCAAAAGCAGATTTCTTCACTTTATTTTTAAAGTGAATAAAATATGAATTTTATGTTTGTATGAGATGAACCAAAAACGAATTTCTTCGCTTTACTCAAAAAAGGAATAAAATAAGAATAAGATTTTGATGTTTGTATAAGTAATTACCCAAAACGGGTTACTGCGCTTTTCATAGAGTGAATGAAATATGAAATTTAAGATTTTGATGCTTGTATAAGGAAGTACCAAAAACAGTTTTCTTCGCTTTACTCAGAAAATGAATAAAATTCAAATAAGACTTTGCCATTTGTATGAGAAATTACCCAAAAACGGATTTCTGCGAGGTACTTAAAGTGTGAATAAAATATATACAATTATTTTCTCGTATTTTATTTCGCGATAATTCTAGTAGTTGTCCAAGTGTTAGTTTCTCTTACGGTTTTCCCAATTGATGATTTAAGTTGAGCCTTCCGTGACAATATTTTATTAAATTTGTTGGCTAGATTGTATGTTATTGTATTCATACAATTGTATTTTATTCACCATTAATTTTAATTATATAGATGGCTATACTAATTTTGAGTAAATAAATAATGAAATCAGAATTAAATTGTTTACATTAACTTGAACAGTTTCATAACCTTCTTTTTCTTACCAACCGCAGTCGCATTATACCGAATATTTCTTAATATTCCATACATTGATTTTGACTTGACTATAGGTCTAGAAGTGAAATATTTCTAAACAAATCGAATAATAAAAAATATATATAATGAATTATTTTTTGATTTTCTTGTTAAGTAAAAATTTGTTCATCAACAGTGCTTATACAAAAACAAAAATTAAATATTTTTCATCAGATTTTTACGGGTAGGTAGGTATTTTAATTAACGCCACAGTGGAGCACAGATTTTTACGGAAACCAAACGAATGCTTTTACGAAAACACGGAAATTTTCGAAGAAATACGGAGAGAAGTCCAGAAAATACTTCATTGACATGCAATAAATATGCTTAAAAATCTCGTTCTATCTTTATGGTTGAACTAGTTTTGAGTAAATAATAAACGGATAGGTATGAATTAAATGTCTTACTTGGTTTTCATACCCAGCGTAACCATAAGTAAACCGAATTTTATCGAATCTTTTTGAGAACATTCCATACTTTTATTTTAATTTCACTACAGTTCTAAAAAAGTGTCTAAACGAATAAAATATTTTCCCATGTTTTTGTTTTGTAAACATTTGTTCACCAACAGAACGTCCCTGATGCAAGTTGTCAAAACTTCAACATTTTTTATCAGATTTTTCGGAAACCAACCGAATTTTACCAACCAATGATTTTAAGAAAACACGTCTCATCGAAGAAATATCATGGAGAGAAGCCCATAAAATATTTCATTAACATGCAATAACTACGCTTAAAAAACTGTCAGCACTTTTGAATGCAGATATTTTATCTGAACTACTTTTGAATAAATAAAATAAGGATAGGTATGAATTAAATTTCTTACTTAAACGCGAAAAGTTTCATAACAGTATTTTTCATACCGACTGCAGCCATCTGGAATTATGTCGAATCTGTCTTAAGAATATTAGATACGTTTATTTTAATTTGGATATAGCAATAAAAAAGTGAAATGTGTCTAGACAAATCAAACATTTTTATGCAAAAATTTGTTCGCCGACAGTGCTGATGCGAATTCTCAAAATTTCCACATTTTTTATAAGATTTTTACGGAAACCGACCGAATGGTTTTACGAAAACACATCTCGTCGGAGAAACATCATGGAGAAAAGTCCAGAAAATACTTCATTAACATGCAATAAATGCGCTTAAAAAAACTGTCAGCACTTTCGAATACAATTTGAAGTTTAATCGAAAAGAAAGTCCCTCCATCTGGCGAGCAGAATGAAAAAAATTTACAAAAAAAGTTTTCAACTTTAATGGAAAAAGTAAACTTTGAACTCGAGTTGGGGTTCCTTTATTTTTTCCCCACGCCCCTTTGCACCTTGTACAAAAATATGATCTCCCTTTTGCGAGCAAATGGGGCGAGAAGCGTAAGAAGTTAACCACTGTTTTAATTACGCTTGAAGGACGCTGGATTCCTTCTTTAACAATGAAGAACACGTTGCTCCTTCACGCTCGAAGCTTGGCATACAAAGCTCTTTTTTCGTGCTTTTAATGCATATTATCATAAACCAAATAAAAACTGCCTCGGAAGAGGCGAAAAAGAGAGAAAAAGCAAAGGCCCTTAAAGCAATTAGGCTTGTATTTTCCAGCCGTTTAAAATATTTATTGGCACACGCATTTTTCTATCTTCAACTCGTCCTCATTTTCCTTAACGAAAATATCAATTACGATACTCAGCATGATATGAACCTGAGTGTTTTTTTTAAACCTTTTTTGTGGATAGTTTCTCTTTATTTCCATTCTGATGAAAATGCAATTTCGTTTCCTTTTTGGGGGGGTTCGTTGTTTTTGTTCAGTCACACTCTGGTGAAGGAGGAAGAATATGCGAGATTTTCCAGAGAAAGGACCAACGTATTTCTCGGGAGGCCTTTTTTTTGTGGATGTTAAAAACGGGATTTTTACCCCGAGATGGGACTGCAAATAGAACGTTGGATAGTCTGTTGAATTCGAATAATTTATCTCCCATTTTATGACACCTATTATAAATTTCGGGATCCGTTTCTGTTATTTACATGTTTTACTAGTTGGGGATTGAATTTTATGAAACAGAATTCCGCTTGCAATCTGTCTGTTACTCAAATGTCCAGCAGTACTGTGTATGGTAATTGTTGTTATTTTAATTGATGTGGATTGTATTTTATAAAAGGAATACAGCTCATTTGATATCTATCACCCATGAGATGTTCAACAATGTTGCACATGGACGTCGTTTCTGTTATTTGTATTTTTTTGTGTGAATAGTATTTTCTAAAATATATATCTTTCTTGCTATCTTTTTCATAAGATGTTCAACAATGTTGTAAATGGCAATCATTTTTGTTATTTACATTTTGTCTGCGTGAATTGCATTTTATCAAAATAATATATCTCCTTGCTATTCCTAAGACGTTCAACAATGTAGTGCGTGGTAATCGTTTCTGTTATTTATATTTTGTCTTGGTGTGAATTGTATTTTATCAAATGAGTAGAGCTCTTTGCTACCCCATAAGATGTCCAGTAAGATTTTTCTTGACAATAATTCCTGTTATTTACATTTTGTCTTGGTGTGGATTGCATTTTATCAGAAGAATATAGCTCGTTTGCTAAAACCTATAAGATGTTCAGTGCGATTATTCGTGGTGATCATTTCTGCTATTTACATTTTGTCTTTATATGAATTGCGTTGCAAAAAGAAAGATTGTGCTTTATTTGTTACTCATAAGATGCCAAGCAGTACTAAGAGCAATAATCACTTCTACTCTTCAAATTTCTTGCCTTGGTGCGGATTGCATTTTACGAAACATGCATATCACGTTTGTTATATAAAATGTTACCAGTGCCTTGTGTTTATAACTTTTTGCCCTGACTTAAAGATCTATATTGAATTACATATAAAACAGCTCATGAGGCTATCGCACAAATGATGCAAGGCAATGAATGTTGTTCCTTCGTTATATGGAAAAACAGTCCTTGATTTGATTCTGGATAAACTACTCATTTTCAAGTTATTAAATCCTATTTAAAGCTCTTACGCAATAGGTAAAAGGTTTATAGTATATAGTACCTCTCAATATATCATGCTTATGAACGGCCAAGAAAAAGCGCGATTTATCAAGAAAATCAATATAACGAGGGCAGAAAAATATTTTTCTTAGAGAAAAAGGCGCAAATTATACATTATATTACCCGTTTTTTATTTAGAATTATGTAAAACTACAATACCGAAAATATTTGTGTATATACGATATGCCATTTATACAATTTTAGTACCTTACTGGAGTCCACGACCGATGAAGAACCTCAACCCTCCTAACTTGACGATGTCTGTACGGAATTTACGATGTCTGTACAGAATTTACTGTGCTTATCTGTACGAACTTGACGATGTTCCTACAGAATTTAACCTTGTGGCAGAAGAGCCCATGGGAAGTCTAAGATAATGAGTTGAGACAGATTTCCTTTAAAATCCCGATTCTTAAGAAATTAAGTAAGATTTCCTTTGCAGTAAACTGCCACAACATTCCAACTGCAAACTTAAAATTAATCAGGAGGTAATTCAAAAGGAGTGATATAGCTGCTGAGCAATATATCGGGGATACGATCAGTGAAGGACGACAACTCTCCTAAATTGATGGTATCTGTATAGACTAGATACCCCTACAAAATTTCGTTATTGCGGCAGAAGGCCACATAGGAAATGGCTATAGTTACATCAACAAATGACCTTTGAACTCCTAATTCCAAAGATACAGGTTGAGATTGCCTCTGCTGTTCGCAAACTTGAAATTAATCGGGGACAAATAAAAATGAGCGATATAGCTGTATGAGCGATATATCGAGGTGTAATCATCATTTCAAAAGCACACTACAGGTAGGTATTTTAATTAACGTCACACTGGAGCAACACAACGGGCTATTGGGGACGGTCCGGGATCAATCCCAAAGGGAAAGATCGAGGACAACACCACGTAAAAGCACACTGCAAACTAATTGAATTTTTCTTGATGTTCAAGAAACAAAGAAAAACTGAATTATTGATTGGTTTAGTTTTATGGCGGAAGGGTCATATTTGGCCTATGTACGCCAAACGCAAGTGTGACAGCGTCAAGTAAATGGACAAACACACACATAGGAAGTTTTACTGACACAGAAGAAAGAAATGCGCCCAAGGGGAATCGAACCTGCACCGCCTACAACTCACAGGTTGCCTAGCACAGTAGATAAAACTCATTGAGTCACAGCGAAAAAAAAAAATCGAACTAAAACCTTAGGTATGTAGGTAGTTGAATTAACATCCCACTTGAGAAAACAACGGGCTATTGGCGACAGTTCGGGATCAATCCTGAGGGGGAAGATCCGAGGACAACACCTCGTAATTTTGAACGACGGTCAGATGACGAGGTTACCACCTGAGATGGTTCTCCACTCCAAACTTCCACATCACGCCAAAGTAAGGGCATTTGAGGTCACGACGGAATAACGTGTACCATCCCCCACGTTCATGACGGTCTTTGGTTGGATCGAGTTTCGAACACGCAATCCTTTGGTTGTTAACCCGCTACTCTTCAAAACTGGGTGACCTCGGCCCACAAAAAACTTAGATTAATGCAAATTAAACTTATAAATTTGCGAAATTCTTCATATTCTTGTATTTAATTCTTAGCGGAGATTCAGATGAATCAGTTTAACAACCCCAAACCTGTAATTCTTATAATTAGAAACGTATTTGGAGTAGCCCGTTGTGTTTCTCCAGTATGACGTTAATTAAAATACCATACCAGACCAAAAACGTATTTGGATGCTTTTGAATAACCACATGTGAATAAATGGGATACGTTTTATAAATACATATAATTAGAACTAAAAATGGAAGTTATATGAAGAAACAAAACTACTTCTTTAAGCAAATAGTAACATTTTTTCTCTGCGAAAATTAACTTTTCAGTTTTTCCCCGAATTTTTTCAATCTAGTTTATTTAATTCAATTACAATTTCTTTTATAGCAGCAGTTAAGTTTCTGACACACGTCAAACGCTAAAAAGGAAAGACTTTGTTGATATAGTCTTTTTTTAATGACAAAACCTGGCGCAAAAAACATTTAACCTACATTAAGGTAATTATACTTTTAACACGTTTTCTTCGTGAGAAGAAAGTCTGGCATTTTTTCTACTTTTTTTAACACCGTTAGAGGATTTGACTTTTAGAGAGTTATGTTTAATTATTTAACTCAACATTGAAAATAAGCACTTTAAGGTCGTTTTTTTAAGTCTTTCCCTTTCAGCTTTTTATTTTCACGTTTGAGTTCCCGTAATTCTGTTTTGTAGTCGTTTTGTTGATGACGAAAATTTGATAATTTTGTTCTATTCTACCTGCAAAGCTTGTCTAAATTATTTTTCGTCTCTCCCTTTGTTTGAAAACGTCTCTTTTCTGAATTATTTTTCTTGAGTCGTGAATTAACTTTAACAATTCCCTTAAAAGTTCATTAATTCTTCAAGCGAAAGGATTGTGGTCTTCACAGAGCCAAGAGCTGTAGTTATGAAGAACATAAAACTTTCATTGTGTGCTTTTACAGTATCGTATTTAAAGGGTTTTAACTTGTTTCTCTTAATGTTACAATTCGTTAATTTTTTAGTGTTTCTTGAGAATACGTGCTAAGTACTTTTTTCAGGTGAACTCAACAAAATTGCTTATGATCTATTTCTCTCCAAATTGCTATCAAGTTTTGATATTTCATGATTTGACATAATTGCCGAATAGAGGTTGTGAGCTTTTCAAGAAAACTGAACAAGTCTGTCAAAAAATTAAAAGTTTTATGGAAATTAAGTATTTTATGGAACACAAAGATGTGTCTACTTCCAATTTGAAAAAAGTAAACATTTTAAATCATGTTTTGCAAATTGATGTCGTAAACCTTCCTTAACTTTGAATTTTGAAAACTTCAGGAAGACATTTCTGCCAAAACTGTTCGGAAGTCATTGAACGATGAGAGCGCATACAATTTATAAATATTTTTTAGAACTCACTGAAATTATTTTAATTCTGAGCACCAATTCATGAACACAAGGATAAGAGTCTATTTCAAATTTGCAAAGGTAAGCATTTTAAAGGAATATTTTTCAAATTGATGTTACAGATCTGTCTTTAACTTTGAATCTTGAAACCTTCAGGAAGACATTTCTTGCAAAACTCAGATTTAGCACGCAAGACGTGGAGCGATGTGCGTATATAATTTATAAGTATTTTATTCAACTCACTGGAATTATTTTAATGCTGAAAACTAATTCATGGAACCCAAGGATGAGTGCCTGTTTCAAATTTGCAAAGGTAAGCATTTTAAAGGAATATTTTGCAAATTTATATTACAGAACTGTCTAACTTTGATTCTTAAAAACTTTCAGACACAACTAAGTTTCAGCGCGCAAGCTGTGGAGCGATGTGCGCATATAATTTATAAGTATTTTATTCAACTTTCTGGAGTTATTTTTATGCTGAAAACTAATTCATGGAACTCAAGGATTAGTGTCTATTTCAAATTTGCAAAGTTAGACATTTTAAATGAACACTTTGCAAATTGATGTTACAGACCTTCCTTAACTTTGCATCTTGAAAACTTAAGGAAGACATTTCTGTTAAAAATTAAGTTTCAGCACGAAAGTGTATGTGTTATAGAACGATATGCGATTTATAAGTATTTCATTCAACTCACTGAAATTATTTTAATGCTGGAAGCCAATTCAATAGATGTGGTAAGGGGATAGCTATATATTCCTCATGTCCAACAAGGCTAAATATACAAGTGACTCTCAGACAGTATCTTTTATCCTTAGCTCTTAGAAAGCTCTTAGCAGAGGCAATGGGAAAAGCTTGTTTCAGTTTTCTTCGTGTGGGGGAAAATAGGTATAAGACGTACAGCCTCTATCAAATAATTACCCTCATAATTTGTAGGCTTCCTTTCGCTTCTCCCTGCCGGCTGCTTCTCTAAAAAGTTGGATGGTACGTCTTTTAAAATATAGACCCCAGTCGTATCGGATCCTATTTATATCTATTTATAGTTATCGTCTTCAGTGAGGCGCACCTCTGGGTAACCTTATCTGTTGCTTTCCTTTTAGATGTTCCTTTTCCGTCTAATTCCGCCGCGGACTAACGTAAATTAGATAATGTTCCGTACTTTATAGCGGCCGCTGATGATAGCAAAGTCATTGGTTATAAACAGTCAAAGGCGATTGCCTTTTCACGTTTCGAGAGGCATGTGTTTGGGAGGATGGCATGTTTGGAATCGAGGAGTGAGATCCACATGGACTCCGTTTATTGGTCTCTGATAGCGACGGGCTCGTAAAGCTGTTCACAACTCCTACCAGTATGACTATTAAGGACGGAAACTGTAGATAAGATCCAGCTTATTTCGGTTTTTTCGTTGCGGTCTGAGTGGAGGAATTTGTAAAACAAAAGCTGTGGTGTTTTAATCTCCCGGAGCGGAATGCTGTTCGCGTCTTGATGCAGGGCCTCACAACAGCACTCTGGTCCCCTTATGAAATGGAAACAAGTTTTCCACAGTGGCTTGGTGTTCGTATGCAAGCCCAGAAGCCCGATATCTCCTAATAAAAAATTGATATTCGGTGGGAAAAATAATTGATAAAACCTGAAGCTAAAGCAACGGTTTTTTAACGCACATCAAAGTTGTCAGCCTCTATTTTAGCATCCTTGATTTTAACCCTTAAAAACCAACCAGGGAGTGCTGATGCCTCATCCTTTTAGCCTCAAATGGTTTCTTACTATGATTGGTTAACCCTCCTGGTGGTTGTCTCGACGAGGTATCTTGTCGTTGGCAAAACTGACCAGATCTTGATGAACGAGATACCTCGTCCATCAAGTACGAAAAAACTGACCAGATCTTGATCTCGACATCATCAAAAAAATCGGCAATATCTTGATGACGAGATATCTAGCCATAGCAAAATTTGTCAAATTTTGATGGACGAGATATCTCGTCGAAACCACTTGGAGGGTTAATGGAGTTTGTCCTGGTCTGAGTGGCGGAATTTTTAAAACGGAAGTTGTGGCGTTTTAATCTTCCGGATCGGAATGCTGTTCACGTCTTCGTTTTCGTGCAGGGCCTCACAACAGCACTCTGGGCCCGTTATGAAATAGAAACAAGTATTCCACAGTGGCGTTCGTTCGTAGAAGTCCAGAAACCCGGCATACCCTAATAAAAAAATTAATATTCCGCGGCACAAAATAATAATTGATTAAACCTGAAACAAAACAAGTATTTTCAACGCAAATCAGAGTGAGACGTCAGTCTTTATTCTAGCATTCTACATTTTCCCCGCTAAAAGCCAACCGAAGAGTGCTGATGCCCCATTCTTTCAGCCTCAAAGGGTTTCCTACTATGATTGGTTAATGGTGTTCGTCATGGTCTGAGTGGGAGGAATTCGTAAAACAAAAGTTATTGCGTTTTCATCTCCCGAATGCTGTTCACGTCCTAAAGCAGGGCCTCACTATAGACGTAAAATATCATGCAAGTAGACTGAGCATTGGTATTGAGAGGGACTTTAAAAAGTGTGACCAACAGGTTGACTAGTAGTCATGTGATTGCTCTGTGACAAATTGACTTGGTTGGCCGATTTGGCATCTTATTGCCTCGTTCGGCGATATAATATCTTATGGCAGGGTAGGTGTGTGAATGAGAATTTCTATAGAATGGCGGCAAAAGTGGTGAAATCGCCAATCTACTACTATGTCGTGCGGACTAATCAAATAATGAATCAGTGGATGGGCGTCTTTCCAGTCCCGTGGACCAATCAGATGATGAATGTTTGTTTCCTCTCGGCAGAACGCTCCAAACACTCAATGTTCAACTTACACAAATGTAAATATGTTTCTCTTTTCCTTTGAGCACATGTGCAACTTTATAAATACAGTACAATTTGTTACGACCTTGAGGGGAACTTTCGCTCCAGGTACGTTATGTCAAATGGTCGAACATTCCTCTTCCGTTTTTTGAGAGGGAATACCGATTTTCACATTCTGCAAATTTTTTAATTTCAAAAGAAAAACACTCCATTGTTCCTTTTACATTCCTTTCATCTTGATACACGAGTCCGGCGTGTTAAAATCGATTTCACGATGTCTTCTATAAGCCAGCGAAAAAATGTACATAAAATCATTGTTCCCTTTAAACAAACTTAATATTACTTAATTATTTTCTTCAAAATTCTTTGATTCAAATATTTCAGCAACGAAGTTTTTCGACAAAAGACTTCATAATCCCTTCAGAGGATTATTTGAACGTTTTCACTTTGGTAATCTCTAACATCAACTGCAACATGGAATTTAGGTAAAAAAGAGCATGAGAGTCACAATCTCCAGTAACTTTTCCCGAAATTATCTCGCCTCAAATTTATGGACCTGTTAATAACTTGATTATGGCCCACATAAATTTCGTTACTATCATCACCGCTTTACGGCTGTGATTACTGTTGCGGTAAGAACAACCTTTCCCTGAACAAGCTCTGTAGGTTTGATGACTTCAGACAATTGGACAAGATTTTCTTAAGATACGAGAAGAAAAATACTTGATCATGTAGAATAGAGTATATCTGTTTCTGTTGTTAGATAAGCATTAAATTATATTTGTTACTGCCCGATTGATCTGTAATTTATTGTGGCTTTCAAAGAACCGCATTATTTGTCTAGCAAGCTAGTTTGGGAAAGTGTCATCATTGGAAATTTACAACCTACAATTTGAAGAATTGATCTCTTACACCTTGGTACTGTTTTACACTGTGGTGGATGGCTTTACTTCCTTGAGATAAGTATCAATATAAATGCTTCAACCTTGAAGATCTGGAGAATGTGAATCGTTGACTTGTAATGAGTTGAGTGCGGGGTTATACAGGCTCGTTACAGTGAAAATTGATTCACTGCTCTGAATATCAAGTTCATCCTGTATATCAAGTTCAGAATTCTCTGATATACTGGACTCCCCATCTACTTCCAGGACACCTAATGAAATAAACTTTTTCTTTCGTACAAAAGTTTTAAGTGCGTTTTTTCTTTTCTTTTGCACAATTGTTAGCTACACTGCTGGCCACCGTAAATGCAACACCCTGAAGGAAGCATGCAAATAATATGAAATTTACAACATGCATTAGCGGAGGTGAGGTATGCAAATGATTAGAATTTCAGCGCAGACGCACATCACGCGCGCCTGTGGCGCCACTTCAAAGCGCTATTTAAGGCTTGGAGATTTCGACGATTTCAAGTACGGCAATTGTGTTTTTCTTGTGGTTTTTTCAAAAAAACGATCAATTATGCCTCGTAGAAAACAGTGATCATCTTTTGATCAAGTATCCGAGTTCAACAGAGGAAGGATAGTGGCCTACCGAGATTGTGGATTATCTTTCAGGGAAATCGGTAGTCGTGTTGGACGAAACCAAACAACTGTAATGCGGATATGTGATCGTTGGATGCAGGAGGGTACGACGGACCGACGTGTTCGATCGCATCCACCTCAGTGCACCACTTCACGTGATGACAGGCATATTGTGCGTATGGCAGTGACGGATCGCTCAGCCACATCACGAACCATAGCACAGCACATTCAGTCTGTACCGCATCATCCAGTGTCTGCGCGTACCATTTGACGCCGTTTACAGCACAGTGGTCTGTCCGCAAGACTTCCATTGTTTCGTCTACCCTTGACGCAGAACCACAGACGTTTCCGCCGCCAATGGTGCGATGAAAGAAGGATGTGGACGGCAGAATGGAATGAAATTGTCTTTACTGACGAGTCACGCTTCTGTCTGCAACACGACGATGGTCGGATTCGAGTCTGGAGTCACCGTGGAGAGAGGATGCTGAACAGCTGCGTTATGCACCGCCACACTGGTCCTGCACCGGGTATTATGGTATGGGGTGGTATTGGATATCACTCTCGCACTCCTCTAGTACGCATTGCCGGTACTTTAAACAGCCAGCGCTACATTTCCGAGGTGTTGGAGGCAGTTGTCCTTCCTTACCTTCAGGGCTTGCCCACAGCCATATTTCAACAGGATAATGCGCGACCACACGTGGCACGCATTGTCCAAGGGTGCTTCGTCAATCGCCAGATTGAATTGCTTCCCTGGCCAGCTCGCTCTCCGGATCTTTCGCCGATAGAAAACATGTGGTCCATGGTTGCTCAACGATTGACCCAGAATACATCCCCAGCTGCCACACCAGATCACCTTTGGCAACGTGTGGAAGCTGCTTGGTCTGCTGTACCCCAAGAACACATCCAAAGTCTCTTTGAATCAATGCCGAGGCGTGTGGCAGCGGTGATCTCCAACAATGGCGGCTACTCTGGCTACTGATTTTGGCAGGAACCACACTTCACAGAAGTCTATAAATTTAATCATTTGATACTTGGTCAACATGTTAACTACAAAATAAATTTTGTTGTGATATCTCTTGTCTTTCTTGGTGTTGCAATTTGGGTGGCCAGCAGTGTATTTAAGAAATAGCTGTTCTTGTTGGGGTTAGGTGGTGTCCACGAAAACCGTACGCGTAAGATATATTAGTTGCATATACGGTCTACCGAATAGGTTTAATTGACCCGTAATCATATACGAGCCTCCGAATACTTTTAGCAGGACCGCAGACCAGATACCTCCTCTAAATATTTAATATATCACTCAAAAACATTGAAAAAATGAGCGGATTTATCTTTTCTATTGTCCTATCATTGCTCCATTATCTATAATTAACAAAAATTTATAATCCAGTATACCGACTAAACAAAAACTAAAACACAAAGCCCAATTAATTTGTGAACAATTATTTTGATAAATAAAATGAAATATTACTCTATTATTTCTATTATTATTTATTATTAAGATTAATGAAATTTTATTTGACTAATAATAGAAATCAAAATTTAAAATATTAAAGTTTTTGATACATGGAATGGTTAAATATTTTCTACAGTAAACTTTGGAAGCCAATCCTGATATTCACTCCTCCCGTTTGAGGGGTTTGAGCCCCTAGGTATTGGCACCCTTGCGGGACATGTGTGTGTGCAAATATTAGCTGGGTCCTATTCACCACCCTGCTTACGCATCTTTACCATCCCATGGTTATTTTGACGTAGTATCTTGTCATTAGCAAAAGTGACCAGATCGTTATGGACGAGATATCTCGTCATTAGAAGGAAACTGACCTGATCTTGATCTCGTCACCATAAAAAATTCGGTAATACTTATGAGATATCTCGCCATTAGTAAACATGGTCAAATCTTGATGGACGAGATATCTGGTCGAAACCACTTGAGGATTAACAAAGGTTTGAAACCGATAAACCGACAAACTAAATATTAACACACAAGACTCAATTAGTTAATTAACATTTGTAATTATTAAATTAAATAGTTATTTAAATAAATAAATTGAGATGTTAATTTAAACGTTAAATAATATTATTTAATTTAATTAATAATAGAAATTTAAATTTAAATTATTAAATTTTATTATATGGACTGGTAAAATATTTTCCACAGCAAACTTTGGAAGTTGCATATTCACTTCTCCCATTTGTGGGGGTAGGGCCCCCAGGAGTTGACACCCTTGCAGGACATGCAAATATTAGCTGGGCCCCATTGGCTCTACCCTGCTTGCACATCTTAACAAACGTTTGAAGCTGATAAACCGACAAACCAGAAATTAACA
Organism: Meta bourneti; assembly: GCA_933210815.1. Lineage (NCBI taxonomy): Eukaryota > Metazoa > Arthropoda > Arachnida > Araneae > Tetragnathidae > Meta > Meta bourneti. The sequence continues at coordinate 42,063,723 of OW119933.1, read as the reverse complement.
CACAAAACTCCATCCATTAATTAACATTTGCAATTATTAAGTGAAATAATTATTTTAATAAATAAATTGAAACGTTAGCATTCAATTAATATTGAGCTGATGCAAAAGTTCGTCTCGTTTTTGGCACTAGATGGCATCGCATCGCAAAAACGAAGTATTATCTACTTCACACGTGTAAAGTTTTGATGTTTAAAGAAGGAATTTCTGCGAGTATTTGGGAAAAAATCGTTATTTGTGTTTTTAAAATTTTGTTATGTATTAAAAGTGGCAGAAAATAAGCAGCTTCGACATATTTTGCTTTTTTATTTCCGAAAAGGCAAGAATGCTTCGCAGACGCAAAAGATGTGTTGTGTATGGTGAGGGTTGCCGTTGACGATTCCACGTGCCGTAAGTGGTTCAGAAAGTTTGGTGAAAATGATCTTAATCTGAGCTATGCACCACGTTCTAGACGACCGACTGCGGGATTATGCAGCTACCGGAGATTGAGGAAGGCCATCAGAACGGCACATACTATATTGATTAAATGTAATTTTTAGTAAATAAAATTTTTCTTCAATTTTTATCAAAAAAACGGGACGAACTTTTGCATCAACCTAATAAAAGAAATTAAAGTTAAAATCATAAATTGTTTTATATGGACAACTAAATATTTTCCACAACAAACTTTGGAAGCCAGATATTCACTCCTCCCATTTGAGGGAGCAGGGCCCCTGGGCGTTGGCCCCCTTGTGGGACGTGTAAATATAAGCAGAGCCCTGTTGACCACCCTGCTTGCACAACTTCCCCTGCCATACGCAACTATCTTGTTTTCTGAAGACGAAACAAAAGTCTCCCTACTCACCTCATATTTCATCGTGCGTTGAGCACATAAAATCTTGAGTGACACAAGACATGTGTTCCCAATTTCATTTTCTAATCTGTCTCGTCCCCCCACCGTCTGAGGATGGTGAGAGCATCGCTGGGGGAGCGATGTTGAGAAAAGGGAGGGTGGCCCGACCAATCGGAGTGTCATCACGGCGAGATGAAAAATGTTGTTTGGTGCGCTGGGCAAGCCGTTTCATACATTCTCTCCCTCCAACTACGCACTGTTTTATTGCTTTATTTACTTATTCTAGTTACCTCGTAGGCTAGTTTTGACAGCAGTAAAAGTGGGGATTATCGAGTATGTATGGCGCGGATGGGGATTATTCGGTAATGACGTGATGCGCTTGGATTCACTAAAAGAACATTCACGGTAGAGGAAAGAAAAACTGTTATTTCTCAATAACAGTATTAACTGTTATTACCAGTTTACGATTACAGTTATTATGAACTGTTATCGCTAATATTAACAGTTTATTCTGAATCGTTATCGCTAATATTAACAGTTTATTCTGAATCGTTATCGTTAAAATTAACAGTTAGTATCGGCAGTTTTATTATGAACTGGCATCGTTAATATTAACAGTTTTATTCTGAGCCGTCATCGTTAAAATTAATAGTTAGAATCGATAGTTTTATCACGAACTGTTACCGTTAATTTTCAGTTTTGTTATCAGTTAGCAACTAAATTTCACAGTTCTTATTAACTGCTAAAAATTGACATTTACGGTTAATTTTTATTAACTAATCAGCCAGTATTTCAAAATATTTAGTAATTTCAAGTTTTTATTTTTACCAATTTCAATTTTTAAACAAAATTTTAATCGATTTGAATTGCACTGCTGCACCAATAGCATTTATCGGTAACAGTAAATCTTTTCTATAACAGTTGATTTTATTTTGAAATAGTTCTGTTACTTAAACGGCTATTGGAATAATCTCTAATTCGCAGTGGTTTGCAGGGCTGAGCGCTGGGATTGACAATGCGAAAAGGCACCGGATTTTATTTTGAGTGTAAGGAAGATTCTCGAATTTTTGAGCCCCCACGGGCAGTTTATTGTCCCTTAAGAAGAATAAAAACTAAAAATGTTTTTATCTTTATCAACTAAGATCGAGGCTTGTCCCGAAAGTATCCTGTCATATAATATGAAACAGGATACACTGTACCTAGGACTTTGGGCACCTAGTCTGATTCAAAGTTGGCATCTTGGGACCTAACACATTTCTCGCAATGTCTCTTCCACTTTTCAAAACAGTCTGCAAAGTCCATTGTTGAAATTGTCATCAGCTGCTTCGTCGTGTTCTGAATCGTATCCACTGTCTAAAATCTCTTACCGTTCAGAGATGATTTTAGCTTTAGGAAACGATAGAAGTAGTAGAGTACTAAATCTGGGCTGTAGGGGGTTGAGCCACCTAAGTGATTTCATGCTTTACCAAAAATCCCTGCACGAGACGTGATGAATGGGATTAATGACTTCAAACTATAATTCGTTCACATCAGGATTAATCTTACGTGAATACTTCGAGTGAGCTGTTCGTTAGGAACTGTTGAGCACGATGAGATATTGGTTTTTTGAATTCAGCCCGGAATTACTATCATTCCAAAATGATTAGGGCGTATGTTGAGCAATGGGATTTCATCCGTGAATTAAACAAGCTGCTTTGCTTCTCCCTTTCCAGAAACTTGAATTAACAAGGTTTACAAGCCGTTTAGAGAATGCCTCTTCAAATTAGAGACAATCGATGCCTGTTTCGCCCAATGTACCAAAACATAACCTGTTTCGAGATTTAATTTGCATCGGTTTTACATAAAGCACTCTTGCTGGATTGTGGATTTTTGAAATGGGAGCAGTACATTATTAGTAAACTATGTACATCCGTTATATGTAAGAGATGCAGCTCTAAGACAAGAGAAACTATTTTTAATGTATTCATTCCAAGAGTATTCATTTTGGTACATTAAAAAAGAACTTTCTACCCTCAAAACGTTCAGGTACATTTGTTAATTCCTGTGGTCCCCAAATTCAACTACATCCCAAGGCTCTGACCAGTGGGGGGTAATGCCTCATATTCAGTTACATCCTAACATTCTGACCCATGTTCTCATATTCAGTTACATCATAATCTTCGGACGCATGGTAGTAATGTTTCCACCTAGCAATCCCCTTTTTGAGGACTACCCTCATAAAGATCCATTCAAAAAATTATTTTTATCATTTCTGAGTCTCAAAATGCATTAAACCTCCTGGTGATTGTCTCGACGAGGCATCTGGTCTCATTAGCAAAACTGACCAGATCTTGGTCTCGTCATCAAAATATCGGCGATGACATGTCTCGTCATTAGCGAAATTGGTCAGATCCTGATGGACGAGATATCTCGTCGAGACCACTTGGAGGGTTAAACAGCCGACTATTTGTTTGTCTTGTGTTTTGCGCAGCTTGGCCAAAAGTGGCACTTGCGTCATTAAACGAAATCCAACCAACCACCTTTAAATAGCCGATAAAATAGTTGTCTGAGGATAAGATTTTTCTGGAGACTGAAGAGGCTAACACACGCACGAAGCTGCGTAGTGTGCTGCAATATGGCAAAATTTTTAAGAACCCCTCGATTGTAATCTGTTTCCATCTGGAATAATCTTGCATGAATTCGTCGAGTGAATCGTTCGTTAGTAATTGTTGAGTTATTGGTTCTCGGAATTCATCTACATCCCAATGCTCTGACCAGTGGGGTAATACCCCATATTCAGCTACATCCTATTGTTCTGTCCCATAGGGTAATGTTCCCACATTCAGCTACACATCCAAACCTTCAGACACATGGCAGTAATGTCCCCACATGGTAAATACCCTTTTTGGGGACTACCCCATAGGAACCATTTTTTTCAAAAAATGTTATTTTCATCATTTCCGAATCTTAAAGTACCTTAAATAGCCGCCTTCCTGGATGTATTTCTCTATTCAGTGTAAGTAAACTTTCCTTGTGCGTATGTCCATTCACTTGACGTGTGTTTGGCGCAGCTTGGCCAAAAATGGCGTTTGCGCCATTAAACCTAATCCAACCAACTTTAAATAGCCGATAAAATAATTGTCTGAGGGTAAAGTTTTTCTTGAAACTGAAGAGGTTAACACACGCACGAAGCCGCGTCGTGTGCTGCAATATGGCAAAATTTTTATGAACTTCTCGATTGTAATCTGTTCCATATGGAATAATCTTACTTGAATGCGTCGAGTGAGTCGTTCGTTAGTAACTGTTGAGCCCGATGAGTTATTGGTTCTCGGAATTCAGCCCGGAATTACTATCATCCCAATGTGATTAGGGCGTCTTGTTGAGCAATGGGTTTTCATCCGTGAATTGAACAACGTGCTTTGCTTCTCCCGTTCGGGAAACTTGAATTAACACGGTTTACAAGCCGTTTGGAGAGTGCTTCTTCAAATTAGAGACAATTGATGCCTGTTTCGCCCGGTGCACCGAAACATTATAACCTGTTTCGTGATTTAATTTGCATCGGTTTTACATAATGCGCCTCGCTGGATTGCGGAGACTTGAAAACCGAACAGTAAATTTCGGTGGCGTCGCTTTTCTTTCTCCGTTTCTGCCAACCTGGGTACTTGTTTCTCTTTTTCAATTGAAATGGTGGCGACATTGTACTTTGATTAACCGTATGCCGTGTTTCTACGTATCCCGGGAATGAATTGTCCAAGTGGCGTGAATTTTTAATTAATGCCTTTTTATTGGGTTCTTGACCTCGTATTCGTACGAAATAATCTAGATAGTGGATTGAAAATTCTCTGTTTTCTTTCATTAACACTGGAACATTCGACAGTTTCGTTACCTTGTAACGTCCGCCGGTGTGGTTTCAACACCAGTAAATAAATTGCATAAAATAGTTAGAATACCTAAACGGCGTCGTTACTATTGGAAGTGGGAAAATGTGGTTGTCTTGTTGAAGACGGCATTGTACTTTGATTAACCATTCGTTTTGCTTCTACGTTTTGGGGGCCGCAGTAGCCAGTTAGTAGAGTTCTTTACAGTTTCTACTTACCCCTCCAAGTGGTTTCGACATGGTATCTCGTCCATCAGGATCTAACAAATTTTGCTAATGACGAGATATCTCTTCATCAGGATATTATCGTTTTTTTATGATGACAAGATCAAGATCTGGTCAGCTTTTTCTAATGACAAGATATTTCGTCCATCAAGATCTAGTCAGTTTGCTAATGATGAGATACCTCTTCGATTCTGCATCCTTGATTTTCACGGCTAAAGGTCAACCAAGGTGTTCTACTGCTCAATCCTTTCAGCATCGAATGGTTTCTGACTATGATTGGTTAATGGTGTTTGTCATGTGCAATGGATACCATCAACAGTCTCTTTTTCTCAACCCCCTGCTTTTTACGGAAGTCATCATCCAGTCCAGATAAAATACGCAGTGGGTCTTTGTGCATGGTCTATCATTAACTCTGTCCTCTCATTGTCCAGCCTTGTACAAGACAATTTCAAGAGCACTTAGATCATCCACACAGAATTTCCAGGATTAAGCCCAATTCTTTCTTTTTCGCTCTTTTTTAACTTTGAGTTGTGAAGAAATTATTTGTATTTTATTGGGGAAAAAAAGAAAAAACGGCGAATGGGCTGACTGATAAGGTTGTCTTAAGCAAAGCATGAGATTTTTTTTTTGGATTTCGATCCAATCACGGTATCTCCAGTTATGAATGTTACTCTACCTTCCTGTTTTGCACCTAGTTTAAGTAATAGTAGAAAATAGACTAACTAAATTATAAAAATGATACAATTCCGAATTTTTGAGATTGAAATAATCAAACTTATTAGTATCATGTATTGGTGTTTCCTTTTGGAGCCCTCGGATTTATCACTATCCGCAATTGAAAAGCATATGAATTAAAAACAGTCTCTTACGCTTCCGTTCATTTACATCATCTCAGGTTTTATACCTAGTTTAAGTAATGGTAGAAAATAGACTAATTGAAATGCAAAAGTAATACGATTCCAAATTTTTATGATGGGAATAATCATACTCACCAGTAAAAGTCTTATTTTCTGGGTTCATCATAATTATCGCTAACTACAATTGAAAGCAAATGAATTAAAAACAGTCTCCTACGCTTCAGTTCATTTTCATCATTTCATGTTTTACACCTAGTTTAAGTAATGATAGAAAATATACTAATTGAAATACAAAAGAAAAAACAATTCCAAACTTTTAGGATGGGAATAATCATTCTTACCCATAAAAGTCTTGATGGTTTTTTTACTGTTCATAATTATCGCTAACCACCATTGAAAGTGTATAAATTAAACATAATCTTTCATTCATTTTCATCATTTCATGCCTTACACCTAGTTTAAGTAATGGTAGAAAATAGACTAATTAAAATACAAAAATAATACAATTCCAAATTTTTATGATGGGAATAATCATACTTACCGTAAAAGTCTTGGTGTTTTTTGGACCTTTCATAATTATCGCTAACCGCCATTGAAAGTGTATGAATTAAAAACAGTCTCCTACGCTTCCGTTCATTTTCATCAAGTATTTATCCCTTTATATGTCAAAAAGAATACGAAATGAGTACTTAAATACTTGAGCAGTCTTATCTGTCTCCTGCATCTATACGAAGCGGGGTCGTTTTGCCTTTAAAACTGCCTTCCCTTCTCAACTACCGATAGCTCGATGATAAGTAGATATTAACTGAAAGCTCACCCAACACGCTGGCTGCGTTTCCGGCAATGAAACCTAAGCAGTCAGTCGTAAATTCGGTTCTAATGACCGTTGTCAGCACTTTTGCAAAGTTATTAACGTTGAGTTTATGATTTCAAGCCTGTAATTTTCCTTTGACTTCGCCTGAAAGTGGGAAAATATTAAAAATAAATGCGCAATTTTTATCGATTTCCGAGCTAATAGGGAGATTCGCTCTTTTTATTTTGCTTTTTCTTCCCCTGAGCACTCCCGTATTGCGTTACCAGCGCTTGGAGCGGATACAATGGTTTTAGTGTTCTGTTGTTGAGCACCGTCGCCAAATTCAGAAAGTAGGATTCTTGTTTTATTCATTTTTGAGACTGGGTGTTTTTTGCTTCGTGTTGCGTTGTTGGTTGTGAAACGCTGTTGAACTCGTCGGGATTAGGTTTAACTCATCGCACAAAAACCGTAAGACAAATCGGTTGTGGCGAACAGATTGATCTCATGCCCGGATACCAGATCCGGCCCTCGAAATGTTTCTATCAGGCCCGCAGACCAAATATGGCCCACAAGAAAATGTTAGGCATATAGGTTTACCCTCTGAATAGGTTTACCCGGCCCGCAGACCAGATACAGCCCTGCGAACAGGTTTACCCGACTCTAAGCCAGATAGGACCCTCCAAATACTTTTATCAGGCTCACAGACTAGATACAGCCCTCCAAATTAGTTTACACGGCTTGCCAACCAGATACGTTCCTCAAAATATTTTGATCAGTCCTGTAAACCAGTTATGGCCTTCCGAATAGGTTTAACCGGCCCGCAGCCAGATACGGTCTTTCGAACAGGTTTACCCGACCTGCCGACCAGATACGGCCTTCCGAGTATTTTGATCCGTAGGCTGGATAAATCATTTTTCAAATTATGAAATAATTAGAAAATCTGCTTTGAAAAACTAAAATACGGCTAGCATTTTGTTTAGGTTGTTCAATAGTAAATATAACATACTTTGATCATATTTTGGATGAAAAGAAAAAGAAACTGAACCACTCATTGAACATTAGAGGTCTGAATTTCAATCATTCATAAATTATCATAGTTTCCACCAAAATAAATGCATCTTACATGAATTCTGACTATTTTGATCCATGAAATCAGAATCTAATCAAAAATAGGAGTTACCCATAAGAAAAATTGGGTTGATACAAAACTTAATATGAAGACGGACCCTAATGCAAATAAAATTCGCGTTTGTTTATAGTATACACTGTTCCAAGTCAAATCATACTTTTGGTTTGATTGTACGACTCCATGGCGAATAACAAGAGGTGTTCGGATACTTTTTTGACCGCCTGTACCACGTTGTATGTGAGTAATCCTTTCTCTTCAATACAGATTCTATTCAAATGTTCTCGAAGAAGTCACGCTAGGCTGTAGTAGCACACTCTATTACTCATCTATTCTTCAAAGATAATAAATTTTAAATTAAAAAATCACAAACCCTATACTTACGATTCGCTTGACTCTCGACATCATCTTTAATCATCACCAATTACTACCCTTTCTTTCAAAGAGAGAACTTAACGATAATAATGTAGTCCCTCCAGTTTGACATCCTGGCAAATAAAAATTATCGATTACTCTAGTTTTCATTTTAAATATCACAGCAGCATTGCGTGTTGGAGTTTTACTTTGAAGGAAAAAATCACTCCTTATCTGAGAGAATATAAAAATCTGCAAAGGAGACTTGAGAAAATCTCAATCGCGTATGATGCCATATTTTGGGAAGTATTATTTTCCGTGGGACATATCATTTCTCTTTTACTTGTTAAACCGTCACGCAAGGGTGTGGAACTGCCGATATTTTTATCATCAGTTAAACCTATCGATTATATCCTCTGACAGCGAAAGCTGGGTGACACCTATGACATGTCTAAATTCGCGTGCTGCCATTCACTCTGGCTCACTTGGGTTAAAAAGTCCGCGTTGTATGTTACTACTTTTTACTTTCAAATCTTTTATAATCGTTTTCTTTTATAATATGCCCTGGGCGTTTAGGCAGATCCTGATTTAAGTTCAGATACGCCCTTAATGTATTAGGGATAAAGACAGCGATGAATTGTTACTAGGGTGTAAAAGCCGGTAATGAAATACCGGAAATTACCAGTTTGAGTTTTGGGTGAGATTTTCGATTTTAGAGATTGGTGAGAATGACCGCTTTGGGGGATTGGTGAGAACTACGGGTTTGGGGATTGATCAGAACTACTAGTTTGGAGAGTGATGAGAATTACTAGTTTTGTGGATTGGTGAGAATTACTGAATTTGGGGATTGGTTGCTTTGGTTATTTGTTGCGCAAAGGCCTATTTGGCCAGGCTGCGCCAAACAACCTGGTTTGGGAGATTGGTGAGAATTGCCGGTTTGAGAGATTGGTGCGGATTACCTGGTTTTGGATTGATGAGAATTACCTGTTTCGGGGTTGGTTGGTCAGGGTCTTATGGCGCAAGGGTCCTAGGGGACCAAGCTGCGCCAAACCCAGTTTGGAGAATGGTGACAATTACCAACTTTAGGGATTGTTGAGAATTACCAACTTTAGGAATTGGTGAGAATTACCAACTTTAGGAATTGGTGAGAATTACCAATTTTAGGGATTGGTGAGAGTTACTGGTTTGGCGATTGGGTGGGATGGGTTTTTGTTGCACAAGGGCCTATTTGGCCAGACTGCTCCAAACTAACAGGTTTTGGGGATTAAAGACCGATGTAGAGAACTTCTGTCGGTATTTTGCTGGGAATGCGAATGTCGGTAATTTTCAAACCAAATTGGGTGAAATTGAACACGGGACTGACCCACGTGGTGACTAAAATACTTCTCGCCAAACTGTTACTTGGAATGACCAGATTATCTGAAATTATCGCGAATTGGTGATTGAAAATTATTGCCAATTGGCGATGGGGTACCTTGTTTTAAAGTCTAACACCTAATTGTTACCGTCAAATTCTTTGCGATGAATGATTTACTTTGTACTCAAAAATGCATTGTTATGCTGTTTATGTTGTTGAATGTATAATTTAACCCTATGACTGGCTCACAATCATAATTTCACCTTTCAACCCGCAGTCTTTCCTCCACGACTTCTAAACAGTTTTGACCCTCGACAAATAGATCTTTCCAAAGGATTATATTCTAAGAAAAGGAGAAATAGAATTATTCCAAAGGATTATATTTAAAGGAAATGGCCAAAAGAATCTTATTAACTCTTCTAGTGGTTGTCTTGACGAAGTATCTCATCATTACCAAAACTGGCTAGATCTTGATCTCGTAATCATAAAAAATCGGCACTATCTGATGACGAGAAATCTCGTCATTATCGAAATTGATCAGATCTTGACCAAGATATCTCGTCGAAACCACTTGGAGGGTTAAAGGATTATATTCTAAGGAATGGTTGGTTGGTTTGAGGGTTTTATAGCTCAAATTCTAAGGAAAGGACTTACAGAATCTTTCCAGAGGATTCATTTCCAACGAAAGGGGCAATAGAATCTTTGCAAGGGATTCTATTCTAAGGAGAAAGGATCAATAAATCTTTCTAAAAGTTGAAAGATTCCATATGGATTTTTTTGGTTATTTAGTCATTAAGTGTGTTGTGGGAGGAAAGCAAAACTACACTATTCGAAGATCTCGTGACGCTCAGAGGGTTAATCTAAACTTAAATCCTACGGAAATGGTTAAATTTCACATGTATAAGCATGCTGTCCATGAAGGAAAGATATACTTGAACTAGTTTCCTCGTGAGCCTTTATCTTCTCTTCCCACTGTTTCTCCTGTGGAAAGGCACGCAATATCTTTCTCATCGATTTCTCTGTCTGCACTGCAACTGAACGCGAGCCCAACCTGAGGTATGAGTTAGTTCATCGCAAATTAATGAGGTGTACATTGTAAATTGAATTTGAAAGGTTAAATACCGGAGCAGCTTTAATAAGCTGGCCGTCTGAGGATCCTATTTGCGGATGATGCAGCTGTTGGGGCGGAAAACGAGTCGGCTCATCATGGGGCCGATCCATATTAATTTTACATACAGAGTGTTGAATTGAATGGATGGAACTCGGGTTATTTAAGTTATTTAGTGAGTTTTGTAGCTCACTTTGTGAGGTGGAGATGTCTTCGTTGTCCTTTTGAAGTGTTGGATAACTTATCTCAGGAACTCTACGCCGCTTTATAGCAACTTTTGTTGAGATGATTTGATTAATCCTCCTGGTGGTTGTCTCGACGATGTATCTCGCCATTAGCTAAATTGACCACCATCTTGATGGACGAGATATCTCCTCATAAGCAAAATTGGTCAGATCTTGATCGACGAGATGACGTGACCAGTTGGAGGGTTAAATTCTTCAGTCCCAAGAAAAGCCTCTCTGAAAATTATTTTATTGGCTATTTAAGGTACTTTCAGTCGAAGAAATGCAAAAGGAATCTCATTTTTAAACGGAGCCGGCATGCTGAATTGAATTGATGGGATGCGGGTTATTTAAATTATTTGGTGAGTTTTGTAGCGCATTTTGTGAGATGAAGATGTCTTCGTTGTCTTTTTGAAGTGTTGGGTAACCTATCTCTCAGGAATTGTACGCCGCCTTATTGTCACTTTTGAGTAGATGATTTGATTAATCTTCGTGGTGGTTGTCTCGGCGAGGTGCCTCGTCAACAGCAAATTTGATCAAATCTCCATGGACGAGATATCTCGTCATTAGAAAAATTGACCATATCTTGATATCGTCATTGTCAAAACATTAACAATATCTTGATGACGATATATCTCGTCATTAGAAAAGTTGATCAGATCTTGATGGACGAGATATCTCGTCAAAACCACTTGGAGGGCTGATCTCTTCAGTCCTAAGGGAAATCCTCCTCAAAAAATTAGTTTATTGACTATTTTTGGTACTTTCAGTCTAAGAAATGAAAACAAACTACTCATTTTTATATGGAGCTAGAGCACGCTGAATTCAGTTGATGGGATGCGGGTTATTTAAATTATTTGGTGAGTTTTGTAGCTGACTTTTTCGACGAGATATCTCGTCCATTAAGATCTGACCAATTTTGCTAATAATAATAATGCTTCTAATGAACGAGAAATCTCGTCATTAGAAGAAAACTGACCAGATCTCGATCTCGTCATCAAGATGACGACGAGACCGAGATCTGGTCAGTTTTCTTCTAATGACGAGATTTCTCGTTCATCAAGATCTGCTAATGGTTTTTGTAATGACGAGATACCTCGTCAGAACAACCACCAGGAGCGTTAACAAAACTTCGATCTACATCGATTCAGCTGGCTTTAGCATTTATCTTTGTAACATCAATAACATTTCAAGGGAACTTATCTTCCCAATACTATCCTTTGAATACGCCCTTTATTAATACATACTTAATATAGGAACATGTGGTTATGTTATAAAGCAAGTATGTAAAATATTGTTTTGAGTATCTGATTTTAAGTGGCCTGAATAAACTTCTTTATTGTATCGAAACAATCAGGCCCCGAAGTTAATGGTTTAATGCATGGTCTATTGTTTGTCCAAACCTTCAATATACTGCCAGGCAATTACTTAGTAAAGTTTATGAATCAACATTAAATGACATTAAGATAGTAAGCGAACCACCGAAATTTATTATCAATTTTATAAATGAGTAAACTATATCTGATAAAACGGAAAAAGGAATCCCTACCCAAAGTATGAAGAAATTTTGCTGCCCTTGGCCTTAGTTATGACTTTTCTAATCAGTATACTGGCCCTCTTCAAGTACTGTTATCTAAGTATAACGGAGAATGAGGAATACAATTTTAAGTTTATTTCCGATCTTAAAATTAATAATCGCAATAAAAGCTATGTCAACAGTAATAACTGCTGTTTATTACGACCGCATTATGCAATGCTTTTTCCAACTCACTAAGCCTTCGTCTCGTGCACGTCGCCATTTGGGCTCAAATCTCTTGTCCTACATCTGGGTAATAAAGCTGATCAAGTCACTTAATCAGAGATTTAAGATTCTCAGAGCTTCAAGGGTGACTCCGTGAGCTTATTTGATTATCGATACCGCATCCGGGATTCGGATGCCCTTTGTTTTTCGCTGGAGCATTTTTATTGGGCCCTTATCTCAGCTGTGTCGTTTTAACTTACGGCCCCTTTGGGGATTTTATGGAGCCCCCCGGTTTATAGGGGCTCGTAAATCTGAGGGGTTTAAACTTATAACCATATCGGATCGGCTTGTATGCGAATCTGTTGTTTTTGTCCCGAGCCAGGGTTGCTTTATAATCAATTAAAAAGAGATTTACCGTTGCGGGAGGACAAAAACAGATTAACAATTGCTTGGGAAAATGGATATCTATAAAAATGCTATCAAACAATGCACAGAACAGCATGTGCGGTTATGTGGGATTGCCCGATGTGGAATGGTAGACGATTCCCTGGCTTTTATGGATGTCACTCAATAGGCATCCCACGGAGATATATTGCGTTCTTATAATGGCGTGATAAATCAGGTCGAAAGTGACTCTACACGAAATTAGCCGCTCTTATCAGATCAACAATCGCAGCACCCTCCGAATTTGTTTTCTTTCTTCTGGATTAAAAGTATTGAATTAAATGCCGTGTAGTTCAAATCTCCTGGTGGTTGTCTCGACGAGGTATCTCGTCATTAGCAACACTTACCAGATCTTGATGGACGAGATAACTCGTCGTTGGAAAAACTGACCTGATCTTGATCTTGTCATCATCAAAAGCTGCACTATCTTCATCATTTGAAATTCAATCGGTATTCCTAATGAAGAGATCATGTCATTAGAAAATTGGTCAGATCTTGATGGAAGAGGTAACACGTCGAAACTTTGGAAGGTTAAATTCCTACCTGGGTGTATTTATCTCATCTGTGTCAGTAAAACTTTCCTTGTGCGTTTAGGTCCATTACTTGAAGTTCTGTCTTGTGTTTGGCGCAGCTTGGCCAACTTTGGACCTTGCTCCATAAAAACCCAACCAGCCTTATTGTTTGCTTTTGAAAACATCGAAGAGGATCTTATGTGCCTCTTTCTTCGTTTTTGGTATTTTCCTAATTATCCGTATTTCTAATTTTGAAATAACTGCTATTACCGAAACTCTCAAAAGGGTGTTGTTTGGGTTATGAGCACTTGACATCGTCTATTTTAGCCTCGAGTCAGCGGCGGACTGGCCATCTGGAAACTGAGGCAGATGCCCGAAGAGACCGGTGCTAAAATGATGCATATCGACTCAAGCTGAATATGCACTGGAAATGCAATAAATCAGCGGCGGACTGGTTATCAAGCAACTCAGGCAAATGCCTGAAGAGGTCGGTGCTAAAATCGTGCAAATCGACTCAAGCTAAATGTGCACTGGCAAAAGTCAAAGGTGGACTGGCCATCTGGCAACTCAGGCAAATGTCTGAAGAGTCCGGTGCTAAAATAGTGCATATCGATTTGAGCTAAATGTGTTCCGGCAGTGCTAAAGTCGATGCACATCACAATTTTGTACAAATTAACTTTATTTGACGAAAAAATTAAATCGAATACTGTAGGGTTAGATTGTTAATTAAGCTGGGCGAGGACTGTTGAACATAATCTCTAAATCCCCACATGGGGTTCTGTATCTATTAGGGAAGTTGGGTAGGTTGTGTTTTGTGGCGCAAGGGCCATATTTGGTCAAGCTACACCTAACACAAGGCAAACAATTGGTGAGTTTGGAGGCGTGGGTTGAGTATGCCTGACTTCATAGAGCATGATCTCCATAGGGGCATAATTGCCTGTAGAATCTTAGCATATATGCATTCCTCTTGTGAATGCCAAGATTTGTACGAATAAGCGAAAATAAATACCTTTTAGATCTGACGTACGAATTTTGTGTTTTCTTCGCCTTCAAATCTATTATTGTACTAGGATATGCTACAGAAATTCGAAAAACTTTTCTCGTTTTGTTATTCCGTATCCATATTGATTAAGCGATCTGTAAAAAATCATTTGCTGGACAGCATGTGACCCGCGAGCCTCGTGTTGGCCTGCCAGGTCCAAAGTGCAAGAGTTGCATAAATGAAATGAAACAAATAGGAAATTTAGTCTTTGGTGTAGCACATTCAGTCCAATATACGTTATTAACCAATATTGTTAAGTTTTAATGATTTGAATGGTTAAGTGTAAAGCCATAGTTATATAGGAAGCGCAAGGTGCAAAGCGACACGCGCAGACCAATCAGTGGTGCCGGCGGTAGTGGTGAAACGCTCTGATTGGTCTGCTGTCATTTTTCGCCTTACGTTTCCTATTTGACTACGGTTTAAAAACTTTAATTTTGGTAGGCCCCAACTTGCTTTTTCTTATTGTTAGAATTTTGTTTCAATTTTCCTTGCTAAATTAAGAATTGGAAATAAGAGGGAAGTGAAGGGTTTGACAAAAGTATCCTTGAGACCAAGCAAAAAGCTTTTGTTCTTATCCTATTTCTTAAGTTTTTAAAGTTTTAAAGCACTTCACCTTAGCTCACAATGGTCTTTTATGTAAATGATGTTTGTTTCATTTTATGTGTATGATACTTTTTTGAATATCCACTTTATTTAATATTTTTCAGAATGCATGTTCTTTATGTTTATTTTTCATAACACTAAGCCAATAAATATCACTTGAAATTATTTCAAAAGGCTGTCGTGGGATAAAGTTTATGATATTTTTATTGCAAAAAATGAATGGAATTTAACGGTATGATGTATATATTTCGTAACTGGTGCGTCTAATTTAATTTTAAAATGCTATTACGTGCCTATAGTTTACTGTAATATTTTTATGTAAATAGTCACAAAAAATCTAACGCTAAGATGTCTAGTTCTATTCAGTATGTCTATTTTAATTAGAGAGGAAACCGATGTTACAGAAAACATTTTTCAAACTTTTTCTACTTAAACAAAACGCGTTTAGACAAATTCAACAGTTTCTCGTCTTGTTTGGGAATAAAAAAGTAATTACATTCCTCTGATTAAATAAGCATTTTGTTTTTAACTACATAAAATTTTTTCCAATAAGTGGTAAGAAATGGTTTTCAAACACTGCAGTTAGAAAAATGCAAAAGCATTAAGTTAATTTTGTTTTTTAATTATATGTTCAAACCGTATTCAAATAAAAAACACAATACTGTCCTTTGTAATTTACATACGCACTGGAATTCATTTTGTGCGCGGTGGTATATGCTAATGAAACAGAACATAGAATTCCAACAATAGATTATTTTCGAGAATAAAATACTAATTAAACAATAAAGCATCACATTCCATTGCATTTTTACTGAATTTCTACGCATATACAGGTTTTTAAATCGCGAGAATTTTCTACAATACTAACCTATAAAAAGTACCAGGTCGATAAAAATGTTATCCTTATATTTTTATGAGGCTTTTTCTGTCAAGCTAAACTCTACTGTGTCAGTAAAAAAACTTTCCTTGTGTATATGTCCATTTACTTGACATTGTTGGGCCAAATGTGGCCCCTTGCGCTATAAAACCCAACCAACCAACTGTCAAGCTGAATGTAGATGACGGTAGTTTTTGCGGCGGAACGTGCTTCCTGTACGTATTCCGGATGTGACTTGGGTTGTTTTTCGAACACGATTTCAATACGTCGTCGATAAAAATCCCAAAGGATGAATTCTGAATCGATTGATCAACGCCAGTTAGATTAAGCGCCAAATGTTGCCAAAACGGCGATAAACAACATTTTAAGGTAACCCCGATATGTATAATGCGAGAGCA
Organism: Meta bourneti; assembly: GCA_933210815.1. Classification (NCBI taxonomy): domain Eukaryota; kingdom Metazoa; phylum Arthropoda; class Arachnida; order Araneae; family Tetragnathidae; genus Meta; species Meta bourneti. The sequence goes on along the minus strand of OW119933.1, from coordinate 42,047,377 downwards.
TTTAGATAACAGGAAGTAAAATCTCCATTTTTCGTCTGGTTTGTTCGTCATCTGACCGTGGTTCAAAACTACGAGGCGTTACACTCGGATCTTTCCCTTTGGGATTGATCCCGAACCATCAACGATTGCCCTTTGTGTTACTCCAGTGCGACGTTAATTCAACTTCCTACCGTCTCGTACTTTTATTGGGTTATATTCTGTCTTGTGTTTGGCGCAGTTTGCCCGCTTTTGGACCTTGCGTCATAAAACTCTAACATCCAATCCAATCCTACCTACCGTCTGTTTTGTTGGTATTGAAAATCCCCCTCATGTGTAAATTCTTTAATTCTATGATTGTACAAAAAGTGCACCAGCAAGGAAAAAAAATTAATCTTGAGATTTTAAAAAAGTAAAACCAAAAATCAATTTTGACCTCACCTCTATTTAGCTTCCAGTCATCGATAAAAAAATACAAATAGAGCAGCGAGTTAAAAGAGCTTAAAGTCGAGCAACTCTCAGTTTAACTGCTCGCTCGCTAGAACTTTAACTACTTAACAGCGTCGTAATCGTTATCAGTAAGATAGCACTTCACATAAATCCTGCCGTTAATCTCCAGAAACCGTTTTTACGCTTCCTTCATAATCGTAAACACCTTCCAAAGCTCAGCGTTTATACACCTGGAAGCTATAATTAGCTTTCAACGGCCAATTTTCATAGAGAACTTGGAGGGCTTGATTCCTGCAGAGTCATAACCCTCTATCAGGTAGAGATAGCGGAGAGGATTCATCCGGTACATTCCTGCCCGCTTCTAATTTACGATGGAAGTATTAAAGCCTCTAATCCAGTCTTAATAGCGTTATACAGTCTGAGCGAGGAGGATGCCGGAGCTCAAAATTATATTAGAAATGTTGTAATAGGCGGCGTGCAAGTATAATGGTGTCGATGTGTTGTCTCGTAATGTCTAATACGTAACGGATCGTCCAGCCTTGAGAAAATATTTTGAGAGGTGGAATGTTTGAATAGACAAAAGGAAACGTTTTGAAAAATTCTGATCACCATATGGGAATGATGTCTACTAGAACAAAACTAGCTCTGTGTACGATTAAAACTACAAGTTACTTGTACGGGTAAAATTATGAGCAATAGTGGTGTGCAAGTAAAATTGTGTCTATATATGGTGTCTCGTAATGTCTGCTATGTAATGTCTTCATTCTAGAGAAAATATTTTAGAGATGAAGTGTTTGAATAGTTTAAAAGAACTTTTTTGAAAACTTCCGATCACCAAATGGGAAGGATATCTAATAAAACAAGACTCGCTCTGTGTGTATAAAATTGGTGCGATTAAAGCTGCAAGGAATAACGGTGTGCGTTAGTGTTATGACTTCAATGTGTTGTCTCGTAATGTCTGATATGTAATGTATCGTCCAATCTTGAGAACATATTTTCAGATATGGAGCTATCCGTATTCCAAAGGAATTGTTTTGAAAAATTCTGAGTATCATATGGGAAGAAGTGTCTGGTAGAATAAGAGACTCGCTATGGCTACGAATGAATCTGCAAGTTTACTAGCAATAGTGGCTGTACCGTCATTTTTTACTGCACGAAAACTAATTACACCCCGTATTCCCTTGAAGATATGCTAATGAACATGAACAGCCTTTGGAGTTATCGAATGAAGCTAATGAATCGAGAAATATTTAATGTATTTTTCAGGAACCGTTCCCCCTCTTGTGTATAGTCAGTATTCTGAATATTTAGAAGAATCTTCTAAATATTTATATTTATTCCAATTTACCTCTGGAAAAAAATAGTGGTAAAGCAACAAACGAAAGAAATCTAAATACTTAGAAATACTAATGGAAAGGCACTTTTCAAAATGCATTTTTTTCTAAAAGCGTGTAACCTCAACTTATAACAGCATCTACGAAACTGAAAAAGTTTCCAATAGGAAAACTTCTGATTCCTCTAATTTCTCAAAACTCAAAAGTTTTCTTTCGCGTTCGAAAACAAATCTATACTCAGATTATGATTTGTAGTCAAAAGTCAAATTTCCGCAATCATCTTTTTCTCAGATGTAAGTAATTTTGAAAATACCAAGGATCAAAGTTACTTTAATCTCAGTGGTGGTTATAGCCGACTGTCACGGTCACATCCACGTAACTTGCTATCCCGCTTCTGATAAATAAATGAACCTGTGCAGATAGCACGCATATTCCTCCTCTTTTTACTATCAGGAATTCGTCTCAAAGCATCAAGTGAAAACTTCAGCCACAAAAGTGTGTCAGCTCGGCGAAAGTTTTATTGATCTACTGGCCGAATGGCAGTCGGATTTCTGCTTGTACTCGATCTACCACATTAAGCCACCAGAAGTACCGGGAACACCCTTAAAGCTTCTGCATTAAATTTGATTCATTTGCATTTCAATCTCTTCCACCATCACAGAAGGCGCAGTAAAAGTCGAAAAAAAGAATACGGAAACGAGATGAAATAAGCAAATAAACTCTAACAACTCCCCAGATAAGAGAATATAAACAAAAATACTTATTACTCTTAATCATGAAAAATTTATGTCTCCATTGCGCCTCGCGAACTTTATAGCTCCTGCTTAAATATTCAAAACAGTGACAAGGAAACCAATTCGAATCAAAGAAATGGCTGTCTTCATAGTGCTTCAGTTTCCTTTGAGAATTTGCTCTCAGGAATCGTATAAAATTAAAGCCGCATCTCGAAGTCGTGCGCATCGTGCATTTACATATTTATATATCTGGCGTTGGTGGAAATTTCGATGGTTGTTGCGTTACGTCTCAGTGGCGAAGATGGAAAAGTTCCCCTTTCGCTTACGTGAGTGCGAATGTTTTTACTGTGCTGCATTGTGCACCGAACGGCTGATTGCATAGCAGGACTAAATGTTCGGTGCTTAAGATCAGCAGTAAAGCTAGGAGGCATCTGAGTCTAGGTTATAATCAATGGCACAGCTTGTCCAAAGACAAGCCGGTATAAAACTTTTCAAAAAGGCCCAATTCATAATTGGTGATTTTTAATGTGAGTTTAAATAAGAGGAAGGGACACACCCCTGTGCCATAATCATTGGCAAAATACAAGCAGATATAAAATTTTAAAAAATTTCTTGATTCGTAATCAGTGATCTTTGATATTCGTTTAGATAAGAGGGAGGAAGACAGCTCAGTGTCAAGGCTGTAATCAATGGCACTTTTTATTCAAAATACAGGCAGTTCTAAAAATTTTCAAACAGGCACTCTCGTTCGACAGGGTAGGTGTGTGAATGCACATTGCTTTAGAGTGGTGGCAAAAGTGGTGAAATCGCCAAAGTCTACTTCTATATCGTGCGAACCAACCAGATGATGAATCAATAAATAGGCGTCTTCTCCCGTGGACCAATCAGATGATGAATGTTCGTTTCCACATGGCAGATGAAAGTAGTCGAAGGGTCACTTTACTTCTAGTTTTGGTCGCATGATCCTGTGCACAGTAAAAAGGTTACCATTGCTAACTCTACTTTTATATCTCCTCTATAGGAAAACGCACTGAGCCTCCCACAGGTTAGGAGTTCATTGAAACAAAATCTAATTTCAGGAACCTTATGTAAACAAAAGCAAATTATTTGAAAATCAAACACTAATGTATCAAGATCATGATTTTAATTCTCCGAGTGTTTCAAGATTTGACCAATTTCGTTAATGAAGAGATCAGGATCGGGTCAGTTTCTTTCTAGTGACGAGATATCTCGTCCATCAAGATCTGGTCAGTTTTGTAAATGACGAGATACCTCGTCGAAACAACCACCAGGAGGTTCAATACAAGCCTACACTCGCTGCAGTTCCGTAGATGGTTTTAAAAGAAAAATGTTTCAAAAAGAAATACGAGTGGGTGTAACAACAAGATTCATTAATAGTAGGGATAACAATGCGTTTCAATACCGACAGACATGCGTTACAATCCCAAACGAGTTGCTGCAATTGAGACGCTCCGAGTGAATGACTAATCGCCTTTATTTATCAAAAGAATTCGACTAGGTTGTCAGCATGAAATTGTATTATCAGTTGTCAACAAGAAGTCTGGGGCACTCAATCAACTTAAAGGCGTTGACTTGCCAAGTTTGTGCAACTGGCAAGAAGTCCTCAAAGGAAGTATCCCTATCGCGTATACAATTCGATTTCGTGTAGGGTTTACTCCTACATAATGTATCTTTTCATGACTGGAGTTGCTACAAAAAATACGCTGTGTCAAGTTTCTTTTTATTCTGACTTGTAAGCTGGTGAATTTGCAGAGGCGTAGCTAGGCTTTTGGGGACCTGAGATGAGCGATGCAAATGCCACCCTGTCCCAAACAAAATTTATATATATTAAAATGAAGCGATTAAGATAAAATATGCTCATTCAAATCACATTACATTTGTCAATGTATAAATGTTCTCAATATGAACCTTTATGCAATTACTTATTGACTATACATGTTGTGGATTAATATGTTAGAAGTGAATTGAGGAGAGCATCATTACTATTAAATATTGTTTTAATAAAATCTAGGGGAAAAGGGGGGTTAATTACAGGGGTCAATTATGTACAAATATCAGATTAAACATCAAATCATAGTGGGATTAACATCCTGGTGGCACGTCCGTGCAAAGCCACGTCTTAACATCAAATCGCTCGGAGTCAGTCTGCGGGGTTCGCGCCTTCTGGCGGGAAGTGCTCCGATTGGTCTTTGGGAAATGTTTCCCGCGCTTTTTGGAACGTGGGCAGGTTGGCGCCTAGACATTCCGACATACATACAATCTAGCAAATGATCGAGGTTTATCAATTCTCCAAGTGGTTTCGACGAAATATCTCGTCCATCAAGATCTGACCAATTTTGTTAATGACGAGAAATCTCGTCAACAAGATATTGTCGAATTTTTTATGATGACGAGATCAAGATCTGATCAGTTTTCTTCTAATGAAGAGATATTGCGTCCATCAAGTTCTGATCAGCTTTGCTAATAATGAGACACCCTTTTGAGACAACCACCTGGGGTTAATGGAACCTGTTAATGATTTTCCAGGACGGAGTAAGAAAATGCATCCCTGTGTTGTTTCATGTTCACCGGACTTTCGTGAGAAGACAATTCCAATACTTTGCCTCTTCTCTTTCCAACTAGCAATTTAATTCTAGGGGGTAGGTAAAAAGGATACTTACTCTTACGAATTAAATTCTTAAGATGGAGTACAAGAAAGCACGCTCACTTCAAATGCATGTCACTTGAAAATGTTTCTGTGACAAGGACAAATATTTAAAAATTTTCCAGGAAAAAACATTTTGTAATAAATATTTCTGAAATTCTGCCCCTTTAGATAATGGTGTTTTGGGTCACCGCTCCTATAGCCCTTAGGGCGATAGACACCCCTAAAGCCCTTAAGGAGTGTCTAGCCCTTAAGGGGCGATGGCCACTGTGGATATGGGCGATGAAACCACTGTGGATTTGTATTCTGACAAGTCAGAGGTAGCTTTCCATTGCTTTTGTAAAGCTTACCTGATAGATTTTCTGCCTGTGTCATTCGAAATATTTCGTTTTTGAATAAACTATATTACCCTTCAATGCCCAGCTTCCCTTAGATACCAATTTTAAGAACGATAGCATGTAGTTACTTGAAAAATATATCTATTCGTTGAGATTAGAAAGGACGGCGTGAAACCTGGTAACTTCCCCAAGAAAGCACTTCAACCTTCAAGGGGGAAGCCTGAACCTCATCCACGTCGAAACACCACACAAGAACGTCAGTTTCTCCGGATTACCACCGTACTTGTATCCGACATGATCGCTAAGTACACGGTATGAAGACTAACTGAACAGTCCTCTTTCCCCCACTTCTAATTAGTATGGTGCTTCTCACAACACTGCAGCTGGAGTCCCTACAGTGCAACCACAAACGGGTGTAGCGCCCGGATTCAATTAACGGCTTGGAAGCTGGATACTCGACTCTAGAATTCCTCTGAATAGATCCTAGAGTTCCGCTCTATGCAACAGAAACAGACTGTATTTAGATCAATGCAAGGATTGGTGGTTTAACCTCTTCGTTCTTCGAGTACCCATTGATTACATTAAAAAATATATTTATCCTTCAAACTTCATAGTATTTTTCATTAATTCCTACTGCCTCTATTCTGCCATATCCTAAAGTTCTGACCCATATGGATAAGGTCCCCAAATGGGAGCATTACCTAGTTGGAGACATCACCCCTATAGAGACCTTAAATAGTGTGGTATTTAATAAAACAAAAAATTATAGTTTCTGAGTCTTAAAGAACCTTAAATAGCCTAAAAGGTAATTTTTTGAGGAGAGTGTTTTTTCTCGGGACAGTGAAGAGATTAAATTCGCCACTCTAGGCTTCAGACTACTTAGCAATTTAGGAACTTAGGTCGCAGTAAAATATATTTTAATCCTCAAACTGTTATAGTATATTTAATTATTCCTTCTACCTCCTATCTGCTATATCCTAATGTCCTGACCCATATGAGTAAGGTCCCATATGTGTACATTACCCCCACGAGGACCCGATTTACATTCTAAAATTTACTCAAAGAGGGTTCTGTTTTAGAGTTGAACTTCTCGCTATGAAAACCATACAAAACTTTTATGAAAGTTAAGTTATTTCACTTTTTCTTCTACAAGGAAGTCAGATATTACGATTTGTGATATGATTTTATATTGATTGTAAGTTTTATATTGTGATTAGTTTTTCTTCTTTCATTTTTTTGCTACATGAGTGTGATTTAATGTGCCACAAGAATGATTTGAAATTATTTGCAGCTACTTGTATACAAAGTGTGAAAATGTACTAATAAAACACTTTTTTATTTACAGGAAGACCAATTGAGGTTTTTTCGAAGTGGAAGACTGGTAATTCCAAAGTTCTGGGAAATCAGTTCTGAAAATTGAGCCACTCTTGAAAAACTAAGGTAGATACAAATTTTCTAATCTTTTAAGATTCTAAAATGTCCAATTGCTTTTCTTTTCTTCAATATTCAATATAAATTTATGTTGCTCCTTAATTAAGGTATCTGTATACTTTTAAAACACCATTTTCCTCCAAATTTCACATTTTTCAAATTTTACAAATTATACTACAACTCTTTACTCTTCAAATCACTTCGGATTTTACGTCTATGACCATTAGAACTGGAAATATAAAATTTAAAAAAGTATTGAAATCCATATTTGACAAGGGGGTTTATATTATTAGCTTTTTCTCGAAATACAATTTTCGCTAAGCGTTACTCTCCGCAAAACACGATATCTCAGAATGCATCAATTAAATTCTTTTGAAATTTTTTATTCATGTTCTAAAGATTATAAAACAGGATTTGAACTATTATTAAGAAACATGTATTTAAAAAAATTTAGCAGGATAATTAACCTGAATAATTTTTTGCATTTTCCTCTTTTTCATGTTTTTCAGGGATGACTGACGTTAAAGTTCACAATTAATTTAAATATAATAATGATTGTAGTTCATTACCTTGATCAATGTTTTAGAAGATAACTCACTTTACAATCTGGAAAAATGTTCATTATTAAAATATGATGTTTGCGTAAATGGTATTTTTGGCTGTGTTTTTTCACTTTTTACTCCATTTTTATAAAAAATTAATTTTAAACACACTCTTTTCTGCCATAAAAGGGTTTTCTAGTAGAAATAAATAACAAAATCTATAAAAAATCTAAGTTCCGTAATGGTTTCAAAAAATTGCCTCCCATGGTAAACAGATACCTTAAAGCATCAATTTCTCCATCGTATAGCAGCATAGCAGGAAAATGGATTCGTGAAGCTTGTATATTTCGCTACACATATTAAAATTTTATGTTGATGAAAATTATTCCAGCATTAACCCTCTGAGCGTCATAAGCGACCCGAGGTACTTAGTGATCTTTTCTTTTCCATATACTTTTCTCTTCCATATATATGGTTTACTATCTTTAGTAAATATGGGTGTCGCGTACCCGGGATACCTTATCTTTTTTCTTCCATCACATTCTATTCCATAATCCCTTTATTTCCCTTTCATTACACTTTTACTTAAAGTCGCCTGTCTTGTGTTTTGCGCAGCTTGGCCAAATATGTCCTTGCGCCATTAAACCCAACCAACCAACCTGAGCATCATAGGATTTCCGAGTAGTGTAGTATTGCTATTACCCCACAACACTAGTGACTAAATAATTACATCTATTGGTTGAGAAAGAATTCAAGGAAAGATTCTATTGGTTCAGAAGGTCAAAACTGGTTAAAAGTCATGCAAGGAATACCGCAGGTTGTTTTTTTATTGAAGAGGCACTTTGACAAAATGCATCTATTAGAGAATAGAACAAAAATAAAGCAAGAAACCGATCAGCAAGATTCCAGATGGTTCAAAATTCTTGAGCCTTTCAAAGAATGCAAGGACGCCTTTCCCCGAATGCCGAACATTCCAAAAGGTGGTCACAGTCCATGTCAGCCATCCCTTTGCAAAGGACACATGTCGGGCTACCAGATGTCAAAACTGTGCCAATGCTTTGCCAGGCATTCATGCCCTGTCAATTATCTAAAAGCCGCCACAGCTATACATTGATGGTCAGTAGGGATGTCACAAATGGACTCCCCCACTTTTTATGTTTTGTGTTATCAGCCATTCTCGATTTATACCTGTCTTTTAATTTGTTCATGGTTATGGGTTCATGGATTTTTTGTTCATGGGTTATATCTGCAGGTTGCAGAACTGATATATACGTATGAACTCTTTAGAAGGAAAAGAAATGCTCCCTAAAAACAGGTTGCAGAACGGATACACAGGTACGAAATCTTTAGAGGGTTAAGTAAGAAATGCCCACTATAAGCAGGTTGCGGAACAGATATATTCATTTGAAATCTTTAGAGGGGAAAGTAAGAAATGCCTACTAAAAATATGTTGCAGAACGGATATATAAGTAAAATCTTTAGAGGGGAAAATAAGAAATGCCCACTAAAAACAAGTTGCAGAACGGATATATCCGTATGAACTCCTCGAAGGGTTAAGGATTAGATTCCTCCCTGGGTGTACTTCTATCGTCTGTGTCAGTAACTCTTTTTTTATGGTGTATGCCCACTTGCTTGACATCGTTTCTCTTGTTCTTGGCCAAATATTGGCCCTTGCACTATAAAATCTAACCAACCTTAGAGGGTTAAGTAAGAAATGCCGGATAAAAACAGATTGTTTAACGGATATATGCGTATGAACTCATCAGAGGGTTAAGTAAGAATGCCCTCTAAAAACAGGTTGCAAACTTCTCAAGGGTTAAGGAAGAAATGCCCACTTAAAAACCCCGAAGGAATTTCATAACATGAATGCAACTCTCATATTGAATTCGGATTTTAATAAAAACATTCGAATCCATCCGGCACGGAAGTACAAAATCCACCAACCAATTCCACGCCAAATCAGGGTTATAAATAAAGCTTTCCGCCACAGCCCACACGAATTTTACTTTCGCGGTAAGCCAAATAAAAAATTTTAATATTTAATAAATATTTATTAGTGGAAGATGGCAAAAAAAAGGAAAAATTAACTCCACGTCGATCGCTACTTTTGTTCCCCTTCCTCCTTACAAAAAATCGAGAGAAAGAAAATCTAGTTCTACCGCCTATCTAATAAAAAAGAGATAATAAACTTTCTTTTTGAAATATCGCTTGAGAATTCTCAGTAGAACCCGTGCTCATACAATCCACTTAAAGGAAAATTTGCCACTAATTTGCATGGTTGAAGGAAGTAATCCCCTCCCTTGGGTTTCATTTGAACATTCCCGCATCCCTCTCCTGGAGGAATCCTTTTGTGCAACTAAGGCAGTTGTCGTCGTGGAATAAAGAATTGTTTCTAGCGAATTGTAATGATGTGCTAGGGATCCATCCCTTTTATTCACTTTTTTTGCTTATCTTTTCCTTTTTCTCGGTTTCTTTTTGCATATGTGAAGTTTAGCCTCCGAGAAACCATAGCTGCTAAGAGCTTTCAATCCTTCGATTCTTATTATCGCAGACCGAAATTATGTGTATTCAAATTGTTTGCCGTGCCCTACCAATTTGCATACAATTTGCGCGTGAGTTTCTGGAGGAATAAGGACAGGACTTCGCTAATGGCTGCGCTGTTTTGCAGGAACATTTAAAGTAAAAAGTTTCTCAGGTCCGAGTAAATATTTAGTTATCAAATTTACTTTGCGGGAATGCAGGAATCTTTCGGCGCTCATTGCGTCCTTGAGTAACTGGAAACTTTCACATTTGCTGGTCGACTGTTGTACGAATGGATGTCGTGTCTATTGTGATTCAACGGGATAGAATTTAGATGGAAAGCCGTTGCAATAAAAATTAGGTTCTGCAGTCTGTATTGGAATACATTTAAAAATTGATTGCATTTGCTCAGTATTTTTTCTAATCTCAGCCGGGAGCTGGTGCATGTTGAATCTATCGTGGCTTCAAAAGTCTTCACGTTGGCGTGGTGTGGAAGTTTGGAGAGTGGGATACCAGCTCAGGTGTTGCCATCGTCATTCGACAGTGGTTCAAAATTGCGAGGCGTTTTCCTTGGATCTTTCCCTTCGGGACTGATCCCGGATCGTCGATAATAGCCCATTGTGTTTCTCCAGTGTGACGTTAATTAACTACTTACCCCTTATTATCGCAGATCGAAATTTTGCTAATGACAATATATATCGTTATTAAGATATTGCCGATTTTTTTGCCGAGATGAGGATTTGATCTAGTTTCTTCTAATAACGAGATATCTCGTTCATCAAGATCTGGTCAGTGCTTGCTAATGACGAATTACCTGGCCGAGACAATTACCATGAGGGTTATTAAACACATCTCATCTTTATATGAATCTACAATAAACTATCAATACTTGGAGTACGTCATGAATAGGCCCGGAATGTAATTGTGGGGCCCCATAGTCTTCACTAGAATTGCGTGAGAAATACATGTATACGTGTATGCTTCATAGGTATCCTTCATACTTTTTTTAATATTGCCATCTGGAGTTGTTGCCTGAAAAGACATTCCATCTTAACCCTCCAAGTGGTTTCGACGAGATATCTCGCCTGTCAAGATCTGTCCAATTTTGCTAATGACAAGAAATATCGTCATCAAGATATTGCGGATTTTTTTATGAAGATTTGATTAGCTTTCTTCTAATAACGAGGTATGTCGTCCATCAAGATCTGGTCGTTTTTTGCTAATGACGAGATACCTCGTCGGGACACTACCATGAGGGTTATTAAACACACCCCATCTTTATATGAATCTACAATAAACTATCAATACTTGGAGTACGTCATGAATAGGCCCGGAATGCAATTGTGGGGTCCCCGTAGTCTTCACTGAAATTGCGTGAGGAATACCTGTTACAAATAAGCCCTGCTGTCATAGGTAATCTATCCTTCATACGTTTCCGGATATTGCCATCTGGGGTTGGGGCCTGAAAAGACATCTCATCTTAATACAAATCTACACACAGGGATAGATGAGACCTGCACCAATAAAGGAATGGATATTCACTCCGGCAGGTCACTCAATAATAATAAAACCATTCCGTATCCTATTTACCCATTCTAGGGCAAATAGTACCAGTTTAGCGCCGCCTGTCATAACCCAATCAAAACGTTCCATTATCTAGATCACGTGGCTGCCTTTGAATCCCATCTACGAGATGAATAGAGACAACAATACGCTGATTCAATGAATGTCACACAATGTCGTTGCATGCCATAAGCTGTTGCAACAATGCCAGCCCGGCGCGGTTTGCAAGCAATGGAAATTATTGATAAACGCGATGCTGGGCTAATTTGTCCCCTTGACAATACAGCACAATCGAGCAATCATCGCTGAATGCTGTGCGCTGGAATATTCGGTTGAGGCTACAGGGGGTTTGAAAAAGTTATTTCGCCGATTACTTAGTATTCATCAAATTAATTCAGACTTCGGGTATCTTGTTTCTCTGGTGAATTACTTAACGGAATGTGTATATTTGTGCATCAATACCATTTGTTACGGCTGAGAGTTTAGATAAACATAGAGATCCATGACATGGAAAGAATTATGGGTACATTTAAAATATTTAAATGTTTTTCTTAACCCTCCTGGTGGTTGTCTCGACGAGGTATCTCGTCATTAGCAAAAATAGCCGGATCTTGACGAACGAGATAACCCATCAATAGAAAAATTGGTCAGATTTCGCAATAGGGGGCGAGAGAAATAAGTTATATCTTAAGTAAAATTAAACCAATACTTTCAAATAGTTATTCAGATAATTAATTTGTCGAATCTGCTTCTAATTTTAAGATGAGTCATATGAATACAAGCTGCGTAGTATGGCAGTAAGGAGGAAGAATTTAACCCTCCTTCTCGACGAGGTATCTCGTCCCTAACAAAACTGGCCAGATCTGGATGGACGAGATATCTCGTCATTAGAAGAAAATCGACCAGATCTTGATCGTGTCATCACCAAAAAATCTGCAATATCTTAATGACGAGGTATCTCGTCATTCAAAAAATTGGTCAGATCGTGCTGGACGAGATATCTCGTCGAAACCAATAGAAGGGATAAAGGATTTTCTGGAAACATTACTTAACTTTGATGAGTAATTATGGCAAGAGTGTACTTATAATCTCACCCATGGGGATTGATCCTGAACCGTCGCGGATAGCCCGACGTGTTGCTCCAGTGCGACGTTAATTAACTATCTACCTACCTACCATAAGCATTACTCATAAAATATTTTGAAAGTTTGCGTTGGTAATGGTAATGGTAATTAATTAACATCGTGCTAGAGCAACACAACGGGCTATTGACGACGGTCCGGGATCAATCCCCAAGGGAAAGGCCCGGGGACAAAACCACGTAATTTTGAACCAAAGTCAGACGAGGCAAGACCTGAGCTGGCACCTAACTTCCACACCACGCCAACATGAGGACATTTGAGGCCACGACAGATTTAACTTGCACCAGCCCCCTTCGTACACGACGGTTTTTTGGCTGGATTCGAACTCGCAACCCTCCGGTTTCTAGTGTTTGCGTCGGTAGGTAGGCATTTTAATTAACGTCGCACTGGAGTAATACAATGGGCTATTGGTGACGGTCCGAGATCAAACCCGAAATTTTGAACAACGCTCAGATGACGAAAAGTTTGCGTTAGATACAAGTGCATACAAAATGGAAAGTTAGCCAGATACATTCATAGCAAGATATATAAACGGATCCCGATCACTTCACCAGTCTGATTCTTTGGTAGAATTGTGAAAGGTATGTTAAAGAGAATTTTCTCCACCAAACCACAGAGCCTCCGATTCCCTTGCTTTATATTTTAGCCAGCTTTTCAAGGAGGAGTTTCTTCGGCCATGGAGGAATCTTCAACAATTTATGACTCTCATACAGGGCACGATTGCCTCGGACCGTTTTTTATTTATTTATTTATATTCCTTGCGTTTTTTTCCCTCCCAAGAAGTACGTGAGCCGGAATCCGAAAAGTAGGTTCGACCGGTCGAGAAATATTCAATTTTTCGCTTCCGAATTCTGATACTTTTTTATGATCCCTGGACCGGACCCTATTTCCGTGTTTGTTTACTTGATTGTTTAAATTTTTTAGGAAAACTATTTTCTGGTTGCGGGTCTTCAGATTTCAGCAGTATGTGTTTTTTGTGTTTGTATCGAGGCCGAAATACCCGGGGCTAAGACGGTTCTCGCTTGTGTGGGAGGGTAGATTTCTTTTGTAAGCATTATAGCCCGAAGCGATTCTCAACAATGAGTCTTTTTCAGCTTTTGGGAATATTCTGGCGTTTTGACGTTGGAGAATGAACTTTTTCTGCGCTGTTTGCTTGCCTCATTTGGAGTCCATTTAACTCGGTAGGTAGGCAATTAACGTCGCACTGGAACAACACAACGGGCTACTGGCGACGTCCGGGATCAATCTCTAATTCACTTAATTCGGAGTTAATTTTAAACTAAAAGATTCGAATTATCTAATGGTAATTATTGAAAGTCGTACTAGAGCAACACAACGGGCTATTGACGACGGTCCGGGAACAATCCCGAGGGGAAACGTACGAAGACAACACCACGTAATTTTGAATCACTGTCAGATGACGAGGCAACACCTGAGCTGGTACCCCACTCTCCAAACTTCCACACCACGCCAACGTGAGGACATTTGAGGCCACAACAGATTTAACGTGCACCAGTCCCCTTTGTACACGACGGTTTGTTGGTTGGTTGCTAGTCCGTTACTCTTCCAACCGGGCTACCGCGGCCCTCAAATTATCTGATACTATCAACTTCTTTTGTGGGAGATTGTGATAGTAGATTTCTTTTGTGGGAGAGTAGATTCCTTTTGTGTTTTAAACATTAACCCGAAGTTTTTCTCAATAATGACCAAGAACTCAACAAATACAGACCCGCAAGCACTTGTCAGACTTGATTGTTTGAATTTTTGTGGGAGAGTATATTTCTTTTTTCGTAGTATGTAAGAGAGTGGATTTCTTTTGTAGGAGTGTGGGGAGAATAGATTTCTTTTGTGGGTGTATGGGAAGAGTAGATTTCCTTTGTAGAAGTATATGAGAGAGTCGATCTCTTTTGTGGGAGTATGGGAAGAGTAGATTTTTTCTTTTTCTTTTGTGGTTATGTATGTGGGAGAGTATATTTTTGTGGGTGTTTGAGAAGAGTAGATTTCTTTCGTAGGAGTATGTGGGAGAATATATTTCTTTCGAGGGAGTATGTGGGAGAGTAGATATCTTTTGTGGGATTATGTAGGAGAGTAGATTTCTTTTATTATAAGCACTACCCCGAAGGGATTCTTAACAATTTTTTACATTTCGAAATATTCTAGTGTTTTATCATCGGGAATGAACTTTTTTCAGCACTATTTGCTTTCCTCATTCGGAGTTCAAGTAACTCGAAGTTAATTCTAGTTTAAAGATTTGAAATTATCTGAAAGTAATGACAATTTTGATGCAGAATTAGTGCAAATTTATTACGTGAAATAAGAAATGAATTACCATTTATTTACAACATTGTTGTTAAATCTCGTATCATTGAATGCATTCCCGTATTTTGAATTTTGCTTGTATATTTTTATTTCATCATCTTTTCATTAATATATTGAAAGAAAAGAACTTGACATAAGTACTTACTTACAATTAAGTATTTAACCCATGAAAGCCGGTTTTTTTCAAATTTCGATTTCCTTTTAGTATATTGTTTTGTTACTAATGTAGTAAAAGTCAATTTTTGGCTTCCTGGCTTTCTTATAAAACGACATCTGCTATCAAACTTAAAACAAATTTATATTCATATGAGAAAAGACTAAAATTTCTGAACCCATTTAGCTGTTACCTTTATTATCGTTATAACACTTGTATAACGACAGCGTTATTTACGCCAAAATTATATTTTCTGCTCCGTCAATGCACTTGGCAATCTGGTAATTTACGTATATTCAGGACATTAATCAATAAACCTAATTCCAATCCTAAGAGGTATTTTAACTTCCTTCCAAACATCTCCGCTTACTTAGAATCAATAAAACTTAGACTAACTTACAAATTAGGATATCTTTCAGTGAAAATTAATCAAACGTTAATACATTAATATTTTGCACCTGTAACCGGTTATTAACGTCATAACACTTCCTTCTGTAATGACAGCGTTATTTACGTCAAAATCATACCCCATGCTCTGTTAATGCAGTTAACGATCTGGTAATGTACCTAGATCCTAGATTCAGGACATTAATTTTCGAAGAAGCCTCACTGTTTCAGTGTACTCTAGATTCGTTTTTTACAGGAGTGGATGGAAACAAAATTAACGAAGCATTTTGGACCTCAATTCCAACCCTAGGGGGTATTTTATGATCTCATTAATTTCCTGCCTCGCGTAGATTATTACAGCGTTTGTGATTCGAAGGCGTTTTTTATCACGAACTTTTCCGCTCACATAATCCTTATATTCAAAGAAATATTTATACCAAGGAGCAAGAAAAGGGGAAAAAGCGGTGGATTCGAAACATGTGTGCGAAGGAATGATTATTTTGTTTTCATCATTGTTCTACATTCGCAGGTTACCGTGGCCGATTTTTATATCTAAATGCTAAGCCCTAAATTCCCTTGCTGCAATTGCCCAAGCTACAACCTCGCAAACTAATAAAGCAGTTTTGATAACATTTGCGAGAGCGTTTGAAGCAAAGGGTCATAAACATTAGTGGTTTATCGCACTGTTTGGAACTTTTTTAATTACTAACAACTCACAAATAAACGTGCTTCCGAGATAACTGAAAATTATGGCCGTAAAAATTTATCTTCAGAGCTTGGATCTTCTTATTGGTATTCTAACTGTGGGTTATTAGCGGAACTTTTATTGTATTCCAAGCGACTCCTGGCATGTTTTCGAAATGAAAACAACTTTTTAGGATTTCCTTTCGTAAATCCTAATAAAACGAGGAGAAAAAAAATCTCAACTGAGGGGGTAAAAAAGGAACGTGGGATTGTTTTCGGAACGGAACACATTTGACAATATGCTTCTAAGCCAGTATTTATCGTTCTTCGAAGTTCAGCCAAATTTATATCTTTCTCAGTGTCGGATATTGGTTTGAATCCGGTTGCTCCAAGATTTTATATTTCAGTTAATACCCAAATGAAACATAGCCCAGTTTCTTGCTCCAGTGCGAAGTTAATTCAACTGCCAACCAACACAAATAAGACACTAAATAGTGTTTTGTTAACTACACATCGAAATTCTTTCTATATGCAACATTTTAATTAATATGTTTGAGTCAATTTCCATTTATTAAACTCGTCTTATGACCGTGGTTCAAAATTACGAGGTGTTGTTTTCGGATCGGGATTGATCCCGGACAGTCGCCAATAGCCCGTTCGTTGTGTATATATTAATTAATCCGTATAATAACGAAAATTGTTTCAATCAATTAACCCCTATTAAGTCGTATTAGAATGTATTAGAGGGATTTACAGAGCAAACACCAAACAGTAACTCCTGCTGTCCAAATACTCTCGCATGATACATTTTGAGGTTTCCTAAAAATGTAGTTCATCGCCATTCTGGCGACATTTGGAGTTTAATTTAATTGGTGTGGATCAATCAACTATTATACATCAATTCGGAATTTATTCCTTGGATTTTTTCTTGGTGAAGAGCTGAAGAGAGAACTCGGTGGCCACCGCACCAGCAAAATGCGAGTCCTAGTCGGGACGGCTCCATTCCTGTTAGGTCCATTTCTTCCCTGGGTGTATTTTTCTCTTCTGTATCAGGTAAGATAGGTAATTGAATTAACGTCGCACTGAGGCAACACAACGGGCTATTGGCGACGGTCCGGGAATCGATCCCGAAGGGAAAAATCCGAGGACAACACTTCGTTATTAATTAACCATGGTCAGATGACGACTTCTGTGTCAGCAAAACTATCCTTGTTCTGTGTATGTCCATTTACTTGACGTTGGCTGTCTTGTGTTTGGCGAAATACGACTCTTCTAACAGCGTTAAAATTTCAAAACTTCAGGGAAGTATCGAAACCTAATATTTAGAGAGTTCTAGTCTTTCAAAAGGAAACTTACTAATAAGCACTTCTTTTTTTAGCATCCTCTAGGGCACTAATCCACCAAATAATTGAATGGCCGCGTAGCCCAGTTGGGAAAGTAGCGGATTAGCAATCGGACGGTAGAGAATTCGAAACTCGATCCTACCAAAGACCGTCGTTTTCGTGGGGCTGGTGCACGTTAAACCTTTAGACTATGGGCGGTTCAACAGTTGCACCATATTCGGGTAGCGGAATAAAAGCGCCGTAGTGTAAAGGTTAAATTTGTCGTGGTCTCAAATGTCCTCAGGTTGGCGTGGTGTGGAAGTTTAAAGAGTGTAGTACCAGCTCAGGTGTATCAGGTGTGACGGTTCGGGATCTTTTCCCTCGGGATTGATCCTGGACCGTCGCCAATAGCCCGCTGTGTTGCTCCAGTGCGCCGCTGTATTCACCTACCTAGCAAATACTGAAATAAGAAGTCCTTGCCTACTCATTTTTAACCCTCCACGTGGTTTTCTTATAATGACGAGATATCTCGTCCATCAAGATCTGGTCAGTTTTGCTTTTGATGACAACCAACAGGAGTTGGTTCTCGTCAAGACAACCACTAGGAGCGTTAAAAACTTTATATGCAAAAGAATGGTTTCTTTTGAGATTTTCGAAATATAATAATCGTGAGAAAATGATGCATTGGCTAGTTTCAAAGGTAAGCATATATATGGTGCACTTTCAAATTCAACTACAATACCAGAAACGCAACTAAATATTTCCTATATATTTTATTTTCGTATAGAACTACAAACTGGAAAGCTTTCTTTTGCAGTTAAGATGAGATATAGAAACTGTGTTTCATATGTAAACTCGACTTTTGCAAGCTCCTTTATTCTGTCGCTGTTTTCCCAGTCCCTCCGAATGCTTTCGCTCTTTCTTTTTGGAATGGATAGTCGGTTATCCTTTCCTCCCTTCAAGTTCGAAATTGTGAGGGCATGGAAATATCTTTTTTATACCTAGATGTTTTTATATCTTGCGTTTTAGGAAATGTTGCGATATTTGCAGCGAACTTGAGAGCGTTCCTGCCTCGGTAGTTGATGATTTCGTGTTTTCTCACGAGGTACTTTTAGTCGACGGTTTCTGTTGAACTGAACTTGAAACTGCATTTTGTCGAGTGATGCATAGAAAGCTTCCAAAGAATTTTGCATCAGTACCACAGCTGAAGTGTTTCATTGTTGCATATGACGCTATGTCCAATTTTTTCTTGAAAATAAACTTTCTGCCATAATCGTGTTCAACATTTTTGAGGCGAAAGTGTCTTTAACTCTCCTGGTGGTTTTCTCGACGAGGTATCTCGTCATTAGCATAACGGACTAGATCGTAGTGGACGAGATACCATGTCATCAGAAAAAAACTGACTCGATCCCGATATCATCGTCGATATCTTGAATAAATATATGTTATCAATATCAGCAACATCTTGATGATATCCCGTCATTAGCAAAATTGGTCAGATCTTGTAGGACGAGATATCTCGTCTAAACTACTTGGAGGGTTAAAATCAAACCAGTACTAGGTGGATCGTACGGAAAGTTGAACATCACGAAAAAGTGGGCATCGAATTCGGTCTAATAATTTCTCTATTATCAACGTGAACCAAACCAATCTAGTGTCACTCGATAGCTCAGGGAACAGATTTGTTAGTGGCCTCGAGTACGCAAGTTGTGATGAGCTAGGAGGAAGAGATGGTGATGGCGTTTGGGGGGATTTTTGATTTTTTGGAGATTTTGGGTACCCAGGGGTAGCGACATCCATGTTTACTAAAGACAGTTAACCTCATAGGGAAAGAAAAGATCACTAGAGAACCTCAGATCCGTGAAGCCCGTACAATCCTAAAGGAGATGTGCCCCTGAGGGCCATATATGAAAGGGATTTTCAATGTAAACAAACCAGACTGAAGTGGAGATTTCCCTTCCTCTACCGAAATGTTCTCGTATGATTCATATCGAGGTACATTCCGTTATTTCCGTTTTGGCGACATTTGGCGCTTTATCTAATTAGCGTTGACCAATCAACTATCATACGTCAATTCATTGTTCATTCTTTGGAATTTTCATTGGAGAAGCGTGGAAATCGTATCCGAAAAACAAGCTACTTCACTTTAGTAATACGCACAGGAAACACGCATCGCCGTAGAAACACTACCGCCACCTATATTTAGCTTGACAGAAAAACTCTCGTAGTATAAAGCAAAAATAAGATTTGGTTAGTTGGGTTTTATGGCGCCAGGGCCATATTTGACCATGCTGCGCCAAACACAAGACAGACAACAGAAAGTAATGAGCATTCCCACACAATGAAAGTTTCACTAACACGAAAGATAGATACAACCCAGGGTGAAATCCCAGACTGTCGCCAATAGCCCTAGTGCGACGTTAATTAAAAAATACCTACCTCTCAAAATATCTACCCAGGGAGGAATTGAACTAGCAAAAATAAGTAAGTTTTAAGATGTTGAAGAAATTTTAATATCTCTAACTGACTGGAGGAAATGTTTTTATATATAACCACAAGATTTAAAATAAAGTACCCCTTATAAGAATAACAAAGTACTTTAAAGATAATAACAGTTTTATCAACCAACGGAAAATATCTCCCCACCAATTAAAAAGAACAGATAAAATAAACTTTTGAAGCCCAGCAAGCCCCAATCCCCCACTTTCGAACTGAAAAAAGCACCAATAAAAATTGGAAATTGCTCCTTTTGCGGACTAATTAAACTCGTGGTCGGTTGAAATGTAAAGATCCTGGAATTACAGAAGCCAACAGACCCAGCTACTAACAGCAATCGCGCATTCCAAAAGGGTCAAAGAAAGCCTGGAAATATAAATAAACGGAACAAAAATGAAATTGAAAGTAGCGTTAAAAGGATAAAGATAAATGCCGAAGGAAAAGTAGTTTGGAAACATAAAAAAGCGTCACCAATTTTTTCTTTCCGTATCCTTTATCGTCTCGCTTCTTCGTCACCTCCTTTCGAAGATTACCGGACATAATTCGGCTTGGCTGAATTTCAATAAACCGATTCCCGTTGTTAAGGTGCCAGGATCCGTCTATGATGTTGCTGCTAAATTACGGGGAGTTGTTTATTTTTTGGGATCCACGCCTTTTTATCCGAGTAATAATGCTCAAAGCCGGCAGCAGTTTTTCAGAAATAAAGAGCGAATTTGCCGCCTGCTCGTTTTAATAAAGAGGATTGGACGCGTTAAGATTCGCACCGGTTTTGCGCGAGGGTCTGCAAATTACACCTTTCGGTTAGATTATAACCGCGTCTAGGTGGAGCGAACCAACCAGCGTAACCCAAACGAGCAATTGAAAGGGTTCTGCGCGAGAGGCGTTGGATTGGGAAGGAGTGTTCCTGCGCAGGCTCCGTGACAAAAGTGAGTTTTATTTTGGAGAAATTATAGGCTGGTTTGTGGAATTTTGGCCACTTCCTCTCTTGCCCTTAAAAAAGTCGGTAGTTAGAGTCAAGCGTGCATAGAGAAAATATGAAAATAGAGGGAGCAATGGTAGCCTTTTCATGTGCCCAGGATCATGTGATCAAAACTAGTAGTAACGTGACCATTAGACTGTTTTCGCCTGCTAGGTGGAACCTAACATTCATCATCTGATTGGTCCATATGACGGGAGAAGACGCCCATCGATTGATTGATCATCTGATTGGTGCATTGATTGATCGTCTGATAGTAGTAGTAAACTTTGGCGATTTCACCACTTTTGTCGCCACTCTATAGAAATGCGGATTCACACACCTACCCTACCATAAGACTTTACGTCGCCAAACGAGGCGATGAGATACCAAATCTACCAACAGTCAATTTTTGAACAGAGAAGTCAAGAGACTACTAGTCGACATGTCGGTCACATTTATGAACTCATCTCTGATCATTCTCGCATTTCCATTTCTTGGGGAATTTCACGAAAAACAAACTCTCCTTTTGTTTGTCTCTTGTATACAGTAGTAAAGATTCGTTAATTCTGAGTTTCAAATATGCCCCTTTCATTAGGGCATGCATAGGGGAGGGTTACTGGGGTTCAAACCCAAGTCAATTGGTGGTAAAGTTCCACCATGACTCAGTGGGTTTTCCCACTGCGCTAGCAATCTCCACGTTGTAGGAGGGCCAGGTTCGATTTTCTGTGACTTACCTGGGTGAATATCTCTTTCTTCTGTGTCAAAAGAACCTTCATTGCGTGGGTCCATTACTTGACGTTGTCTGTCTTGCTCTTGGTGCAGCTTAGCCCTTGCGCCATAAAATCCAACCCAAACAACCGTCGGGTCAAAATCACAATTTTATAAGTGTCTTAGTCATGAAATTTGAAAATGTTATGATTTGCAAAATAACTGATAATATTTTTGTTTTAAAGTCTTGAATATCGGCTGTTTAACGTACTTTGAGATTCAAATTATGTAAAAAAATTGTTTTTGATAAAAAGGATTCCCATGGGGGCATTATCTCCAAATGGGTATAATATCCTATGGATCAGACCATTAGGTTCAGGTCTGGTGGAACACTCGGCGGCTATTTTTGCTATGGATGAGCTATTTGGACCATTAGAATGTAACTGAATAAGGACAGCCGGTTTGGTTGATTTTGGATTTTATGGCGCAAGGGTCGTATTTGGCCAAGCTGCGTCAAACACAAGACAGGCAATGTCAAGTAAAAAAGGATGGAAAGAATGATCACCTGGGCATCCTGTGGTCGCGATTCCCATGTTAACCAGAGGCCAGTAAACCCCATGCGAAAAGAATAGATCACTAGGGTACCTCGAGTTCGTGAAGCAGGAACACACCAAAAGAAGATATGCCCCCGAGGGGCAAATAAATGGATATAAACACATAAGGAAAGTTTTAGTGACACAGAAAAGAGAAACTCGGGCGCCCCGGGAGGAATCAGGTTACATCAGGAATTAATGGATGCATTTCAACGTTTTGAATGGGTTAAAAAAAAAACTAATATTTTAAGACACCCCAAACGGGTACTCAAGAGAATTACGAGGCTTAACTGGAGCAATGAAACGTAAAAGTAATTACCAATTCTCTTAAAATTGATAACACCAATGAGCGTGAGTAATCATTTCGGATATCGGTAAACCAGCTATCGAATTTCAATATTAATTGCTCGAAAACTGGAAAAGCAATTTTTGCCCAATCCTCCCACAAAGCGTCATGAATTCCGCCGACGTTTCGGGAGGAGGAACGGTTCGATTAAGTTTGACTTCTGTTGAAATGTCTCCCTAGTTAGCGAGGAATGAAGTCATTGCGAATGCAAATGTCGTCCGAAGGGGCCTAGCTGCGAAGGGCAACCGCTCGGGCATTAGTTACCGCGGTCACGTCCGAAGCTCGCCTTCTAATGACCACCTTCCTTGCTTAATTTTCTTGCAGTATGTTTGTTGTCACTTTCGCGACTTCGTTTGCATATACGGCCCCCTTGCTTCGTTACACGGGCCTACGGAAGCGGGGTATTAAATAGGTGGGGAAAGCCGGCCGCTTTTGCGCAAACGGGTGGCGTGTAATAAGCGCTTCATCATTGTATTGCCCTGACAAGTTGCACCGTATCACGCGAATACCTGAATACCGCAATCTTCTTTTCTCGTATGCACTCGCGTTGGAGTACATTATGCAAATCGCGGCCGGAATCGTGCCGGATCGCTGGGACGAGACAAAACGGTGTCCTTCCGCGGCTTCCTTTTGTGTGTAAGATGAGACTTTTTGTAACTCTAGAAGTATTTAACTGCGCTGTCCTGAGACATTGTTTCCCGAACTTTGCTTCGCGGAACACTGGTGTTGTGATTTGAGACTTTTTGTGAGTTTGGATGCTTTAACGCTGCTGCGGTATATCCTGTAATCCTTCCTCAAAATTTGCTTCGTGGAACACTGGTGTTATGGTGTGAAACATTGGTGTCGTGATGTGAGACTTTTGTGGGTTTGGATGCTTTAACGTCGCTGCGGTGTGTCATGTGATTGTTTCCCAAACTTTGCTTCGCGGAACACTGGTGTTGTAATGTGATACTTTTGTGGGCTTTAAAGTTGCTGCTGTGTGTCCTGTGATTGTTTCCCAAACTTTGCTTTGCAGAACTCTGGTGTTACGAAATGAGACAAGTTGAAACAGATCACGCTAATATCTGAATACCTCAATCTTTTCTCGTATGCACTCGCGTTGGAGTACATTATGCAAATAGCGGCCCAAATTGTGCCGGATCGCTGGGACGAAATAAAACGGTGTCCTTCCGCCACTTCTTTTTGTAAGATGAGACTTTTGTAACTCTAAAAGTATTTAACTGGGCTGTCCTGAGACATTGTTTTCCAAACTTTGCTTCGCGGAACACTGGCGTTGTGATGCGTGACTTTTGTGGGTATGGATGCTATAATAGTGATGCGGTGTATCTTTTAAACTTTCCCCAAACTTTGCTTTGCGTACCATTGGTGTTGTGAGACTTTGTGGGTATGGATACTATATAATATTGCTGTAGTGTATCCTTTAAGCGTTGTCCGAACTTTGCTTCACTTAACACAGGTGTAATATGAGACTTTTCGTAACTCTAGACGTATCTAAATGGTCTGTCCTCTGAGACATTATTTCCCAAACTTTGGTTCGCGTAACACTGATGTTGTAATGTGAGACTTTTGTGGGCTTGGATGCTTAATGTTGCTGGGGTATGTCCTGTGATTGTTTTCCAAACTTTGCTACGTAGAACTCTGGTGTTGCGAAATGAGACAACTTGAAACAGGTCACGCAAATACGAGAATATTGATATCTTGGGATGAGACAAAACGGTATCCTTCCACCTCTTCCTTTTGTCTGTCAGATGAGACTTTGTAACTCTAGAAGTATTTAAATGGACTGACCTGAGATATTGTTACTCAAATTTTGCTACGCGGAGCACTGATATTGTGATGTGAGACTTTTGTGGTTTTGGATGCTATAACTTTGCCGCGGTGTATCCTTTAAACCAGGGGTGTCCAACCTTTTAACTTCCCTTGGCCACATTGGAAGAAGACGAATTGTTTTGGGCCGCAAATAAAATATAAAATACACTAACACTAAAGACAGTTGATGAGCAAAAACGTAGAATATATAGTTAACATATTTAAGTAATTTGAACTTCATTAATTCATGAATTTTTTATTACAAAAGTTAAAGACAAGACAGTAACATGAAATTACTGAGATGTGATGTTCGACATGTTTTAGACACTAATGCTTCGATATTTGGTTCGATGGAAGTAGTTGCAATTCTCAGTGAGTTCTCGAGGTACTCATATATTTAGGTTCTAGTTTTATTCTTCGTGTGCTTCATCCTTGAAAATAGCTGCTCACAAATGTAGGTGCTTCCAAATAGTGATGACATGAATAAGGAATGATTGTGAAGCGAGAGATATTTTCTCTGTAAAGATATATCGTATAGAAGTCCAGTAAAGATATGATCAAATTTTTTTTAAGTTGAATGTCAGATTGTATCTCTATGCATTCTATTTGAAAATTGGCAGGTAATATGTTTGTCGACTGAAAATGGAGTCGCAAAATTTCCAAAAGATTGATGATTTTTCCAGAAATCTGTTGAAATCTGTTCTCAAATTCCTGTATCAAATCGAAAAGCAAGGCTGCATATTTTTCGTTGTTCACAGGACCGTGTTAACCAACGCGTCAAAATGCATAAAATTGTTTGCCTTAATTTGAGATTGCCATAGATTCAGTTTCATTTCGAAAATCAAAATCTTTTGGACATTTTACCTCGATTTAACCATCTTCCGAAAAGTAAATGATGTCCCCATAGTCAGCATCTATAAATTTAAGAAATTCTTGGAATTGACGATGATTAAATCCCTTGGCCCTTATGAAATTGACAGCCTTGATGACAATCTGCATGATGTTATCCATCTTTAAAGCTTTTGCGCATAAATTTTCTTGGTGTTCTATGCAGTGATATTTCATCATAAGTAAATTTTGGGAGGCGATTGCATCGTCTTCTATTAACTTTACAAGTCCATCTCTTTTACCTATCATCGCCGGGGCACCATCAGTAGCTATATACTATCAGTGGCTATTTCTGCTATCAGGTTTGCAACCACATAACTAGCTTTTACAATAGAATCCGTTTGAGTTAGTTAAAAAAAACTTTGTTGAGAGGATAGACTTTTTTCAGTTTCGCTATTTTGTCCTTATGACACATTCCTTGATACGAACTAAATTTCACAGCATGTTTTTGCGTGTAATGCCTTTTCAAATTATAGTCTGAAAACTGGCACAAAATCCCTACAAATTAAGCAGACTGCCTTAGTACATATTTACCTCGACTAAAAAGTAGTCATCTGTCCTCTTTTCGTTGAACAATCTTCCTTCTATAATTTTTCTTTTTGGTTCTGTTTTCTTTTGAGACGATGTGGAAGCCATGCTGGAATTTAAAAAGATATATTGAAAATTGTGGAAAGCAAGGTTTAATAATCAAATAAAAATACTTCTTACATGCTTCTGAATAAGCAGAAACGTCCGTCGTTTACAAAGGTAGGTAGGAAGAAATATCAATAATCACTGCGTTTTACTCTCCAAATCGCCACAAACACACGTAACGTCTGTACCTTTCTTCGGTGTCAACTCGACTGTTTGCAATTGCGCATTGAAAGCTGTACCAGCGTACCCATGGCGCGCATAGAGGCATCTATTGCGTGGTAAAAGTAGGAAGCAAGAGAGCTAGCGCACCATTTAGTATGTCGAGAAGTAACTACCCGCATGGGCGGCAATTTTGAATAAATAAAATTATTTGAGAATGATTTTAAGAATCTCGCATTGCTAAAGAACGTGTTAAATTCAATCGTTTATAAATTAATAGCATGTCAAAATTGTATTTATAGTTATATTAATGGCATTTTTAGTCGCAATCTCATAAACTTCGTAAGTTTATGATTTTTTGTTGGCCGCATCTATATATCCGTCTTGGGCCGCGGGATGGACAAGCCTGCTTTAAAGGTTCCCCGAGCTTTTCTTTGCGAAACATTGGTGTGGTGTGAGACTTTTTGTGGGTTTGAATGCTTTAACGTAGCTGCGGTTTGTCCTGTGATTACTTTGCTTCGTGGAAGAAGTGTTTTGAAGTGAGACTGTTCTTTTGAACGTTTTTTACGTCCTTGTGGTGTGTCCTGAGAACGTTTCACAAACATTGCTTTTCAAAACACTGGCGTTGTGACGTGAGATTATAGGTTTGGATTCTTCAACGTTGTTGCGATGTCCTGTGACTGTTTTCCAAAGTTTGCTTCGTGGATCGCTAGTGTTGTGACGTGAGACTTTTTGTTGCAACAACCCAACAGCAAAGTTAGCTTTTAATTTTTAAAATACACCTGCATGAGTGGTATTATTTAAAAGTAACATCAATATGCTACTATTAATCCCACTTCCATTCACATCAATTTCTCACATGTTGTAATTTATATCAATCATCCAAAGTATTCTTCGTTTTCGGTTTCCGAACAAATTGATGGTAACCATGGAAATTGATGGTAACCATAACATATCAGGATTACCCTAAAATTTAGTTTATCACCGTTTTGGCAACGTTTGGCGTTTAATCTGATTGACCTTGATCAATCGATTCGGAATTTTTACTGTCGGTGTGCTGAAAAAGTATTTGAAAATACAAGGCAAGTGACGTCACTTCCGGAATACGTACTGGAAGCACGTTTCCCCGTAAAACACTACCGCCACCTGCATCCAGCTTGACAGAAAAAGACAGCTTGAAAGAAATGCTATAAGTACATAAACAACAAATATAATAATCTAAATAAACGAAGAGATAATCCTGTAGGATGTAAAGACGCGCAAAAAAATCCGCTGAGCCGTTGTGGTAGTCTCGATGAAAGGTTTATGATCCCTCACGAGGAATTTTTAATAAAGTCTGGAATTTGCTTGCATGTGAAATGAACCACCAAGACTTGGCTCTGCAATAAAACACGTGCCAACATAAATTCATTTCACGGAATGGAAAATGTATACTGTCTTCAATTATGTAAAACGTTCTGGAGGGATAAAGAAACTTTGTCGCGTTTTCCCGCTGAAAAAGCATTGCCTATTTCAATTTCCAAAACTCCGGTTTTATTTTTTTCCTGGGGAGGTTTGAAAATGCGGGGAAAACATCCCAGTACGCATTTGCTTATGTTTGCAGCTTGATCGAAATTGCAGTCAATTCCTCGCAGTCTTGTTTATCAGCTGGGAGGGAAAGTGCCCTCCCAGCTGATTCGGCTGTGCTTAAATATTCATGAAGCATTCAAAACTGTAGCGAATTCCCAATCTTGGGTGCCGGAAGAACCCTGTACCGCTTGTACTTAATTTTAAGTGACTTCTAATCGTTAAGTACCCTGAGACTTCACCATCCTCTTTCTCTGACCTCTCATTCCTTATTTAGGACGTAATAGAGAGAGGACACAATTATATCCGACTTTAAGAGATCTTTTTGTGTGGATGCACTTTGTCTTTCTTTCAAAAGGAAAGCCACCTTCGGAGCAAGTACTAACAAGATAAACTATCTTTTAAGCAACTTGAAAGCTTTATTGATTAGGAATTTTCTGTATGTAAGTTAAAAGTATCTTTATGATAAATTTTATGGACAAATGGAAAGAAACGGATTATGTTGTAGTGATGAAACGGGTAATATAATAAAAGTAATACATATATCAAAAGCGGGCTCCCCTAATTCTGAGATAATCTTATCAAAAAACTATTTTCATGTGTCTATATATCTGTAGATATCATTACCATCACACCAAAGGTGTGTATCTGCATTTTGGCGATTTTCACGTACCTGCACTTTTCGAGTCATCATTTCATGTTTTATACTATGACAAAGCCACGAATCGTCTTTATTGTTAGTGAAAATGCTGCTTTTCATGGGAAAACAACTTTAGAGTCGTAACTCAATTTTGCCCGAAAATCAAAACTTTGAACACGTTTTTGTAGAAACATCAATTTTGCAGATACGCGCCTTTGGTGTGGTGGTAACGCTATATTAAATTATGTAGTAGAAAAACATGTTTAACTTGCAATACGCAAACATTAAATATTATCATACTGGTCTGAGAAGCATGTTCTTCAAGCTAAATGTAGGTGGCGGGAGTGTTTCTGCGGCGGAACGTGTTTCCTGTACGTTTTCCGGATGTGATGTCATTTGGCTTGTTTTTCGAATACGATTTCACAGGCCAATAGAAATTGCGAAGGATGAGTTCCGAATTGATGTATGATAGTTGATTACTCAACGCCAAATACTAGAAGATTGAACGCCAAACGTCACCCAAATGGCGACGAACGTAATTTTACAAAACAATATAATCCCTAAAATACGCTTAGCATTTTTTCGTCTGTAACTAAAAGGTGCAAAGCGATTATTTTATTGTAAAGAAAATAATTTAGCAACTCTTAAAAATCCACCACTCTTATAAAAAAACTTGTTGTTATTAAACATTCCAAATTGTGGACGATGTAAGTCCATGCAAGAAGGGCTGTATATAAGACGTTACTGATATTTACCAGCAGTGTGAAAGCTAATTTTACTTAACAGTATCGAAAATGATTTTATGAAACAGAATGATCACAGTAACGCTCAGCAAATTTTTCGTCTGCAAATAAAAGTGGTAAAGCAATTATTTTATTCTAAAGAAAAGAATTCAGTAACTCCTAAAAATCCACCTCTCAAAAAAAAAAAAAAAACTTGTTATCGTACATTCCAATTGGGACGCCATGAACCTCGGCAAGGAGGGTTGTATATTATTCGTTACTGACATTCACCAGCAGTGTGAAAGGAAAAACAATAACGAGAGAACCATCCGCTATATAAAGATCTGTAGAAAACAAACAATGGCTAGTTACTATTTTTACGTAACAACGGTATCGAACGTAGTTTTACGAAACACTATCACAGAAACGTTTAGCAATTTTTCGTCTGCGACTAAAAGGTGTAAAGCAATTATTTTACTGTAAAGAAAGGAATTCAGTAACTCTTAAAAATCCACCTCATAAAAAAACTAGTTGTTATTGAACTTTCCAAATTGGACCCTGTAAGTCCAGGCAAGATGGGTTATATATAATTCGTTCCTGGCATTCACCAACCCAGTATGCAAGCTAAACAAAAAACAATAACAAGAGAACCATCCGCTACATGAAGAGTGGTCTGTAGTATAACAAACAATGGCTAGTTAATGCATATTCTTACAAACCAAACAGGACGAGTTTTGGACTCCTTTAAGGTGAATTTAAATTCTTTCTTGTTGAAGGTTTTTGTACCTTTAACGTGCAAGCTCGTTTTGATTCAGTAATGAATACTTTCGTACCGAGGGAAATGTTTTAGTTGTTAAAGCGGTAGATAATGGCGTGAAAAGAAATTGTCTGCGCCTAGGTCTTTAATAGCAGCACATCCACCACTTCTAGACTCATTTTACTGGTTATATCCTCGGACTGAATTTCAGTGCTGTGAGTGATTTCCAGTCAGTTTCACACAATCCGGCTTTAAATTGGGAGTAGTATAAAAATAAATCTATTTTCTTTCATTTCGAAGCTGCAGAGCGTTTTGGGGGTTGAAAAGGTTGATTATCAGTATTTCCCTCAAGGAAAGGCGCAATTTTCACTCTCACAACGAAACGCGATGTATTCGGAATTTTTCATTCTAACCTGCACAAATATAACTACAAATGGTACTGCTTTTAAGGTATGCCATAGTGTGTTGATTGTACTCAAATTTACTTTAATTTTATGATTTATTAATTCAAAATAACTACGTTTATTCGAAACAAACATATTTAGAAACAGTTCTTAAGGCTCCTTTACACTTGTACGTCAATCCGAATTCGCTCTCCGCATTGGGATTTGTCGAACCAATGAACTACGAGAACGGAAATGATTGAAACTGTCAATTATTCCCGTACTCATTGGTTCGACGGATCGGGATACGCAGAGCTAATTCGGATTTACGAAGAAGTATAAATTAGCCCTTAGTGAGAAATCTACTTAAATTCTACTTAAATCGACTACTATTGAACTTTTTCATTTTTAACAGGTTGAAAATTCGTTCAAAACAGTATAAAAAATTAAGAATTTTTCAAAAATGACCGAATATTTTGAGTAATACGTTTGCACATATTTTTTGTCTACTTTCAAACATCAACCTTCTAATGAAACAGACGGAGCCTGTGGACAAGTGTCGCTATAGTAAGGTCTCAGAAGTGTAGGTCACGTGGGATTGGGAATCGACTTTAGTCGATTGGCTATCAAAGCGCTAACTAGTATTTTCAATCACACTTGTCAATCAATCCTACAGTAGGATCTGTGCTTTATTCCAATACCACCGTGATCTTTTTCCACAAATCTTCAAACGGAGTGATCGGGAGGGAATAACAAAGCTACGCGCACATGATATGTCTATTTTGTTAGAAGATCGATGTTTTCAAACCTGTTTACACTTTTTCTACACATGTGTTGACCAAAAACTTGATTTACAGAGATTAAACGAGTTTCCGCATTAATTTTTGAAATATTAGGAATATTTCAGGAAATGACTTGGCCTAATTTCATTGTTTTCGTCTCTGGATTTAGGATTCAGCTTAGTAGGTTTTAAACTTTGCATTTATCATTTGAGAACTTTGAAGCTAAGAGCTATCTCATTTGCTCCGAAACGATTTCGATTCTGATATGATCAATCGATTCTTCAGGTCAGGAAGGTAAGGTGGATTCTTTTGAGAAACATCCCTGTTCGCCTGGTGACTAAAAACAAAATATCTGGTAATGTTTCCTCTTTTCAGTTGAATAATTGTATTGGATTATGTCCATAAATCCTTTAGATGTAGACAGAAGCCTCCTAAATACTTGTCCATCCTATACAGACCGTCTATCTCATTTCGTTTCTGGTTAGTAAAGAATTGTGAAGATATCAACATGTAGAATCCTTCGTAACTATCGCATGCGCTTGGAAACAATTTCAGTTCTGGTGTGATCAAGCTATTCTCTGTGTCTGGTGTGATCAAGCTATTCTCCGAGGATACGGTACATTCTATTGAGAAACATCCCTCTTACGCCTGGTGACTCTAAAACACAAATGTCTGGTAATGTTTCCTCTTTTCAGTTCAATAATTATATTGGATTATGCCTATAATGCCTTTAGATTTAGACTAAAACCTCCTAAATGCATGTCCTATCTTATAAAGACCGTCATCTTATTCCGTTTCTGGTCAACAAAGAATGGTATGAGTCAACTTGTAGAATCTCGCTGTACCCGATATTTTACAAAGTGATAATTACGAAATAAGAAAACCCTGGTAGTTTCGATCTCAAAATGTGATTTCGGATATAACTTTGTAGGTTCTGAGCTACTTGTTTCATTTGAAGCCTTCGAAGCTATCGCATGCGCTCGGAAACAATTTCAGTTTTGGTATGATCAATCGATTCTCCAGGTCAGGAGGGTACGGTGGAATTCTATTGAGAAGCATCCCTATTACGTCTGATGGCTCTAAAAACCAAATATCTGGTAATGCTTCCTTTTTTTTCGGTCCTCGGTCGATGAGCAGCCGGCTGCAGAACCTGTTTCATCCGAAGCGAAAAATTCGATAACAGCAACATGCGTCATTCCGTAAATATTTAAAAGCAAGAATAACTTAGTGACACATGACTTGATTATTTGTCAGAGAGATAAACGCATTTTTCGATTACATACGCATGCGTAATGACGGTAGATCGATATCTTCAAACAAATCTGCATTATTTTATATTATGTTCTTACGAGCTGCTTCTTCCCTTGCTTCTTTCGCAACCAGTTAAAAAGAAACTGCCACTTTGATTAACGATGTCACCGGTGGGTCATTTTTCATACCTCGTCTTGCAAGTGATGATACGTTCTGGCGTTGCTTTGAGGATGCGGTCAATTCGTGACGGCGTTTCCCCAGAGTACATTCAATCTTAAGTACGTATTTGGGGAAGGACGCTCTTTCGGAAAAATAGATGTAAGTTGGGAGAGAAAAAATTTATTTATTCAAGTTGTGAAAGCGCGCAGTTAATTTCTGTTTTGTTTTGTACAATTGCACCACCGTGGTTCGGCCAAGTATTTCGGCAGGGCAATCTTAAGCAACCTTGTATGCCTGGGGCCAAACAGTT
The DNA here is from genome assembly GCA_933210815.1 of Meta bourneti. Taxonomy (NCBI): domain Eukaryota; kingdom Metazoa; phylum Arthropoda; class Arachnida; order Araneae; family Tetragnathidae; genus Meta; species Meta bourneti. The sequence goes on along the minus strand of OW119933.1, from coordinate 42,014,656 downwards.
CACTTGGGAACTACCGTGCACAGTTCGTTTGAGAAAGGGGCCAAAATGAAAATTCCTGTGCCCACCGAACCCTGAGCGGTACCACCCATTGAACTGTTTGGCACAAAATAAGATCTCAGTTCGATAGCAGTTCTTAAGATAAAATTGCTAAAATGAAAATACCTGTCCTACCGAACTGTGCGCAGTACTACCCCAGTGAACTGTTTAACCCAAAGCTCATAGTGCTGTTTAGATGGCCCTGTCTAAGTATTTGAGAACCACGCACACGCACTTAACCTAAAAAAATAAGAACTCAGATCGATAATAGTTCGTAAGATCAAGGGGATAAAATGAAAATGTTTGTCTTACCAAACTCTTCGCGATTTTACCCAAGTGAGCTGTTTGGGACATAAGAACACAGTTTGCAAGATATAGAAATCAGAATAGATTTATCAGGGCCGCTGGCCAGATAAGGCTCACCAAATTTTTTTCCTGCCTGCAGACCAGATACAGCCCTTCGAACAGGTTTATCAGTCCCGGACAACAGATACTGTCCCCCGAATAGGTTTACCCGGCTCACTGACCAGAAACGGCCCTCTGAATATTTTTTCAGGCCCGAGGCCCATATACGGCCCTCCAAATAGGTTTTTAATTTCTGCTGTCCCCATTCAGCCACATCTTAATGCTATGGCCCATGCAAGAAAAAATGGGTTCTTATGGGGTAATATCATCAAATGGGTATGTTACCCATTTGGGTGTATTACCCCTACATGGACCTATTAAAAATGTACAAACTTTTTGTATCATTTCTGAGTTTCAAAGTGCTTTAAGTGGCTGATAAAATAATTTTTTGAGGTATGGGATAGCTATAGAAAGATTAATTTATTTTCTCTTGATTTAGTGAACCTCGATGATTTGACTAAATATTGTTTTAGTTGAAACTGCTAAAAACGCAGACAATTTCAAGAATTTATCAGTCAACATCCAAATAATTGGAATGGACTAACCCACATCGAAGTTCCGCCGTGCGATATATGAGATATAGAATTTTATCTTGAAATTTTAATCCAAAGTGTTTCGTCCTGTGTGACTCAATTTTCAAAACAAAATTATTCTATCCAATTGCACGCTTTCATCTTTATCACAGAACTTTTCCAATTATTCTTCCTTAATGTTGTCTGAAACAGTTCAACTTGTCTCTCTTGAGTTTGCTCCAACAGTCTGGTGTCATCAGAAAATATTTACTGTCTGGAAAATATTTTCATACTCTAACATGTTCTGCAATTCAATAGTTTTGTAATTTCCAGTTCATTTTTTTCAATTTCAAAATTCAAAGGAAAAATAATGCATACAAATTCCTGGAGCTAAGTTTTCTCGAAATCTAGAATTATTAGAAATACAATTTCTTACTTATTTAAACCCGATGATTGTTCAACATTACCTTGCATACAATGTAATACCTAGCTTGCAAATATTCCTTATATTCCTTATATAACAAGTGGCGTGAAAGGAAATAACTATATTTTTAAAAGTATACAGAATATTCAATTTTTCCTAAGTTGAATTACAGTACATCTGGTATATTTCTAACAAAATTGTTGCTCATTTGTTACGAAGTCGGACGAAAAGTTCATCTGTAAAACAAACAAAAAATTCAGGCTCTTTTAAATTCACTATACGCAATGAGAGTTACAAAATTAATTAAACGATGCATAGCTGTATTTTCCTGTTTCATTTGTTAAGTCGGACGAAAAGAGTCCATCAGTAAATCAATACAATAACTTAAATATTTTTGAATTCACTGTACTCAAAAATTGAGATCTACAAAACTAATTAACCCTTCAAGTGGTTTTGACGAGATATCTCGTCCATTAAGATCTAACTAATCTTGCCAATGATGAGATATCTCGTCATCAAGATATTGCTTGCCAATTTTTGGATGATGACGAGATCAAGATCTGGTCAGTTTCCTCTCTCATGACGAAATATCTCGTCCATCCAGATCTGGTCAGTTTAGTTAATGACAAGATACCTCGTCGAGATAATTACCAGGAGGGTTAAACGATACATAAATGTATTTTCCTGTATCATTATTTACGATACCGGACGAAGAGTCCATCACTAAATTCGGGAAAACTAAAATGTCTGTTATTCAATTTCGCTCTTAAATAAAATAACGTTCTGCCGATAGAGATCAGCCTGAGGCATATTTTCCTAATATGTGGGGAAAGCGGAACAGTTTTAACTTATCTTAGATGGGGTAGAGAAAATGTATTTTTCAGTTACAATCGCCGTGTTTATCTTGTTACATAGAAATAGGAAAGAAAGTTCATATTTCTTTTATCTGACGACAGAGCTAAAAAATGAATTATAAAGCATTTCTTTGTGTATGAAAAATTGTAGGAAGCTATCTAGTAAATAGCTCAGCCGTTTCGACGTCAAATAAGTTATCTGTTAAAGTATTTGCTATCTGCATTCAAAATTTCGTATTAACTGCGATTCGTGAAGAGCTTGCATGTAAGATTATTTGTTTCCTATAACTTTTGAAGTTTCTTGTTGATATGGCACACCTAATAAGTAGAACATTGAAATATTTTTTCTGCATATGCTTAGTACGCGAGAGATAATGTAGATGAGTGAATCCTTTTCTACTTTTCATTTAAAGAGTTCTGATCTTTCCCTTCGGGATTGATCCCGGACCGTCGCTAATAGCCCGTTGTGTTGCTCCAGTGTGACGTTAACCCTCCAAGTGGTTTCTACGAGATCTCTCGTCAATCAAGATCTGAAAAATTTTGCTCATGACAAGATATCTCGTTTATAAAGATATTACCGATTTTGTTGATTGATTTTGATCAAAATCTGGTCAGTTCTCTTCTGATGACGAGACATCTCGTCCATCAAGATCTGCTGTTTTGCTAATGACGAGATACCTCGTCAAGACAACTACCAGGAGAGTTAATTAATAGCTTTACCTTACCTTACGTCCAAAGAACAGTGCTAGACAAAGTTCTATTCTTGTAATTTATCATGGGTGTATTTCCCTCTCTTCTGTATCAGTAAAACCATAACGGATATATACAATTAGAATTAGCAATGATAACTTTTTATATGCTCAGGATCATGTGACTAAATCTAGCAGTAACGTGACCTTAGACTCCCTTCGTCTGACGGATGGAATGAACATTTGTCACCTGATTGCTCCACGCTACCTGCTAATAGCTACGTAATAAAGTTGAGTTGCATTATCTTGCCATGTGACCTATTTAGGTCAAATGACAAAATTTGAGATTTCTCTTACTCATATCTGCAAGTCATAACGGAGTGTAGAAATGTTAAAGGAGATAGTAGTTGAATTAACGTCGCACTGGAGCAACACAACGGACTATTGGCGACGGTGGTCCGGGATCCATCCCGAAGGGAAAGTTCCGAGTACAGTACCTAGTAATTTTGAACCATGGTCAGATGACGAGGTCAACACCCGATCTGGCATTCCACTCTTCGAAATTCCACTCCACGCCATCGTGAGGACATTTGAGGTCATGATAGATTTGATGTGCACCAGCCCCCATGTACACGACGGTCTTTGGTTGGATCGAGTTTCGAACTCGCAACCCTCCGGCTGCTAATCCGTTTCTCTTGCAACCCGTCTATCACGTCCCCAAAACGCTAAGGGAGAAAAATAAATTGAATTTGAAAGAAATTGCACGAAGTGAAAATAGAAACATTTTAAGACTTCGTGCATGGCATACATCTAACATCTTACAGCTTTGCTTCAATATTGTTAGGAAGCTCCACATCATTGAGGTACCGAAAACAAATCACTAATACTTTCTATCCAACTCTAATCAAATAGACTAGAACTAGGCCCCTATGATATTTAATGTTAATTGTTAAAGTATAGGAAGGATATAAATTATTTATTAAATTCTCGAAGCTCACTCCAACTTATATCTGAGAACATTGGTCTTTGCAATTTTATTTTCTATTTTTATTCCCCTTGAATCGTTTCCCATTTCACGGATAGATATATTCGGTTCCTTTAATATATAAATGTTTTTAGATTATTTTGTTGGTTTTTTCCGGGCTAGATTTTTGTGTTCCTTAGCTTTACTGATTTTTCTTACTCCTTTTACCTTTTAAGCTGCCCACGAAAAAATATAATTTCGATTATGTTTTTAGGAAGAAATATAGTTTAGGCAGAAGATTCTTTTTAACAATTGTGGGGATTTTTCCTATCGGTACATCTAAGGCTATGGTTGTAGAGGTTTCTGCTTGCAGGTATTGGCTACTTCGATCCGGTACCTTTTGTTATTCTGAAAAAGTGCTGTCATTTATTACTTTAAGGTGGCTTCACTGTACCGCATACTGATTTTGATTTTATTGCATCTCTGCGAATGTTTCTTTCCCTTCGTCTCAACGAGTTTTGAATTTTACGTTCAGTGAAGATGAAATTCCGTAATAAAGATACTGCGATTCAAAATGAGTTTTTCCCGTCTTATGACTATTGTAAGACGTACAAATAATCTTGTAATATTGCTTCCTTCGATGTATGCATACGTTGCTGAGTAAGCATTCATACGGATTGATCTTATCTATACAAAGCTCACTCTAGTCTACACAAAGTATATACAGTCAATCTACAGGCCGGTATAGTTCAGCCTTAGAAAGTCTGCATTCGCCTGGGTTTGAACGTGTCTATTGGTTAAACGTCCAAGAGTTTTATACGAGATATCTCGTCTATGAAGATTTGACCAATTTTACTAATGACGAGATATCTCGTCATCAAGATATTTCTGATTTTTTTTATGATGACGAGATCAAGATCTGGTCAGTTTTTCTTCTATTGATCATTATTGTGTTTTCTTCTATCTCGTCCAGTCGCGAATAGCCCGTTGTATTGCTCCAGTGCGAAGTTAATTAAAATATTTACCTCTCTCGTCCAACAAGATCTGATCAGTTTTACCAATAACGAGATACCTCGTCGAGACAATCACAAGGAGTGTTAAAGTAAGTGACAAGGCTTATTTACACTTGTACGCCAATTCGAATCCCGTCTTCGTATGAGGATCCACCGAATCAATGAGCAAAGCGAAGAGGGATGATTGACAGATTTAATCCTTCCAGTTCTCGTCGTTCATTGGTTCGACGAATCCGAATACGGAGAGTGGATTAGAATTGACGTAAAGTGTAAACGAGCCTACACGTTAAATGTAAACAATGCGCTTTCACAATTGGTGTCTTCTGCTTGAATTCCGACTAAATAAATTAAATTAATTCTGATTTTCCGTATATAAAATAATTTTAACTCTCCTGGTGACTGACGAGGTATCTCGACATTAGATTCGGTCAAAACTGATCAGATCTTGATGGACGAGATATTTCGTCATTAGAAGGAAAGTGACCGGATCTTGATCTCGTCACCATAGAAAGATCGGCAATATCAGGATGGCGAAATACCTTATCTGCAAAATTGTTCAGATCTTGATGGATGAGATATCTATGTTTAATGAAGACGAAAAATGGATCAAATATTGAATCATTCATTGAAGATGAAATTCGGTAGTAAAAATACACTGCTATTCAAAATTAGTTCTGATTTAAATTATTGATGCAGTCCATCAAACATTTTACCCTGCTTTCTCGGAAACAAATTTCTAAATTTCTAATGATAAAATACTAACTTTCTGAAGACGAAATACGAGCTTCCTAATGACGAAACTTTAACTTTCCTTTCACAAAATTCTAACTTCCTTATGATCAAATTCTAAATTTGGGATGACAAATCTTTTAAAAAAAATATCTAATGACTTTATATTGATACCATCACCTAATGTGCTTCTAGGAGCTCAAAATTACGATTTCTCTCTATCCTTAAGTGAGTTAAGTCTTCAGCTATTTAGTCAATTAGAGTCGGAAGTTGAACCAAGTTATCAAAAAAGCTCTAGAATATTAAATTGATACGTATAACGATTATTCTTAGCTTGTTAATACAGCCCGGTAACACAGAAACAGAATAAAGTTATAGTATCAGGATTACCTTTAAAAAAACAATTTTAATGGGACGAAAATTATGCAACGTTAGTCAAATTATGGAACGTTTAGTGAGGATGAAATTCCGTAATAATAAAAGACACTGCGATTGAAAATTGGTTCCGATTTATATCAGTAATGTCATCTGGCCTTAATGTCGTCCTCGGATCTTTGCCTTTGGGATTGATCCCGGACAGTCGCCACTAGGCCGTTATGTTGCTCCAGTGCGACGTTAATTAAATACCTAACCTTACCTATATCAGTAATGTAATCCATCAAAAGTTTTACATTCTTGCGAAGACAAATTTTTAAATTTCTGATGACCAAATTCGAACTTTTAGATAACAAATTTTTAATTTCTAGTGACCAAATTCGAACTTTCTGATGACAAAATTCTAAAAATTTCCGATTTCTCTATATCGATATCATCACTAATGTGCTTCTAAGAGCTTATAAAATTAATTAACCAAAATCCATCTAAAGCTATACCCTGCTTTCTTACAAAGGCTATGAATTTTGAATTCCGCTTTGGGTCTGATTTAGACGCTGCAAACACATCCCCGATGTTTTAGAAGCGATGGAAAAGCAAAGAACTCTGCAGAAGTTTTCTTTTGATGTCACGGCTATATTTCTTCCCTGTTGTCCGTTTGAAACAGAGAAAAGCTCTCAGCAGTCATGATAGATGAATCAATTTTCTTCTCCAGCCTCTCTGCATCTGAATCCGCTTTGATTCGGACATTTTTCTTCGCTCTATCGAAAAAAGACGGTGCCTTAAATATCAGTTTTAAAGTGCAAACAGTCTAAAACCCATACGAAGTATTGTCAATAAATGGCTACCTCTTACTTAGATTCTTATTGAGGAAAATTGGTGACGTAAGCGTCCGTTGAAGCCCAGAAACCCGGCATCCCCTAATAAAAAACTAAAATTCGGTAGGAAAAAATAAAAATCCATAAAATCTGAAGTAAACTGACGTTTTATTTATCTGAGTTAGACTTCAGTTTTCATTTTAGCGTCATTCGGTTTCACAGCATAAATTAAAATACGGAATGATGCCCCCAAAAAATTCGCCGCATAAATCCAAATACGGTAAATGATACCCCATTCCTTTCAACTGTACAATAATTACTTTCTATGTAAAACAATTATTGATAAGCAGCTGTGAGAGAAAATTGAGGTTTATAAATTTTTCTTTGATTTCCGTCGACTTATTGGGCCGCGGTAACCCAGTTGGAAGAGTAACGGACTAACAGCTTGAAGGTTGCGAGTTCGAATCCAACCAAAGACAGTCGTGTACAAAGAGGGCTGGGGAACGTTAAATCTGTCGTGGCCTCAAATGTCCTCACGTTGGTGTGGTGTGGAAGTTTGGAGAGTGGGCTGCCAGCTCAGGTGTGACTTCGTCATCTGACCGTGGTTCAAAATTACGTGGTGTTGTCCTCGATCTTTCCCTTCAGGTTTGATCGCGGACCGTCACCAATAGCCCGTTGTGCTGGTCCAGTGTGACGTTAATTAAATACCTACCTACTTTCGACTTATTGCCATTTACATGAAAAGAACCTTCCATTTATCGCTTTTCTCCAAGCATTCGTTTAAGGGTGGCCCACAATTTTCATTAAGGGAGTTGTAACCTAAAATTTTCAAAAAAAGTGATTTGGAAGTTTTTAGATTAAGATTGTTTACTTTTATGCTCTTTGAAACGATGCTTCGTTTGTTTCAACTCTTAATAGAAGTTTTAAAAAGTGTACAATAAACCAATAATAAACAATATTTTTTTTTAGTTTAAACTCCATTTCTTCAAGGTAGGTATATTAATTACGTCGCACTGGAGCAACACATGGGCTATAGGCGACGGTCCGGGATCAAACCCGAAGCGAAAGATTACGAGGATACCACCACATAATTTTGAAACACAGATTTACTCAAATTGAACGCTTTTCAACTTCGAGATGGAGCAGAGGTAGCCCGGTTGGGAGTAGCGGATTAGCAACCGGTGGTTTGCGAGTTCGAATAAATTAGTGGTTTTAATTTTTTGTGATTAATAATTACAATGTCAATAATACAACGGAACTTTTAAACAGTGAGACCCAGGGCAATTGCCCTTTCTAATCATTTATTAAAAAGGGCCGCAGTAGCCCGGTTGGTAGAGCAGCGGATTAGCAACCGGAGGGTTGCGAGTACGAAACTCGATCCAACCGAATACTGTCGTGTACGTGGGGCCTGGTGTAAGTTAAATCAGTCGTGACCTCAAATGTCCCCTCACGTTGGCTTTGTGTGGAAGTTTGTAGAGTGGGGAGCTCAGATGTTGACCTGATCGTGGTTCAAAATTACGAGATGTTGCTCTGTGATCCTTCCCTTCGGAATTGATCCCGGACCGTCGCCAATAGCCCGTTTTGTTGATCCAGTGTGACGTTAATTAAATACCTACCTCAACTTCGAGATGCCATTTCTATAAAACTACTTTAAACTGGTATGTTAAGCTTTCCCCAACATCTTCAAAATCAGCATAGATATACTAACCGTTTTGTTATCATTGATGTAGTTATTTTTTAAGAGCAAAGCCCATTTTTGTGGGCTTCTATTCTAGTTCATTTCGTAGTGTATAGATATTTTAATGTATCCAATACAGTACTAATCCACTCATTTCAGTATATAAGTAAATGTATATTTAGTATACTAAAACCATTTCAAACCGTTGTCTTCAGTATATTTTGAGAAAGCGTACATCGAATAAGGGATATTAACATTGTCAGTATTGTACTTCAGATTGTACTGTAGTATATCATATATTATATTGCAGTGACCATTTCGGTATCGATAATAAAATTTTGCAAATTTTTAAGAGCGAAAACCCAGAAGAATTTTGCGATATTCTAGTTAATTTTTTTAGTACTTTTTAATATTGCCTAAAAAATACTAAATCCTCACTCCAGTGTAATATGTTAATATCTATTTTGTATACAAAAACAATCTCAAACCGGTATTCAGTATTATGAGAAAAAGTACGTAGAAATTAGGGATATGAAAATTGTCAGTATTGGAATTGTAGTACATCATAGATTATACTACAGTGATAATTTTGGTAATTACATTTGCACTAGTTTTTAAGAGCGGAAACTCAGAAGAATTTTGTAATATTCTAGTTAATTTGTTTATAAATAGGTTTTAGGTATTTCGTAAAAAAATACTAAATCCCCACTCCAGTATATAGGTAATTATCTATTTAGTATTCAAAAACCATTTCAAACCGGTATCTTCAGTGCCCTGAGTACATAGAAATTAGGGAAATGAAAATCGTTGGTGTTGAACCACCCATCTCCTCTTAAAATGTTTCGTATTTCTTTCAAGAAAACAGAGAAATTCTATTTAATCGGCGATACATGAGAAATCCGATTTCCTGTTACATGTCCAACGCATGTGTTGGATAGCACATCAAATTTTCTCCAGAAAACAAGTAGACAGCTTAAAGAAAAGGGGCACTTCTCCTTTTAAAAGACATCGGTACAGAGGTACGGTATATATCTCTTGAGTACACACACATATATCTATCGAGTATACATGAGGAAAAACAACCCTTATTTTCTTTTGGAGCCACTTTAACTTCTTTCCACTCCTCTTATCTTCCGAAAGGAAAGTTTTCTTGTCTTAGATTTTTCTTCTTCCTTTCCCTTACCCGTCTGTTATTTCGACTATATCCATATCTTTTACGATAATACCTGGTCAGCTAAAGTCTCGGGCATTTTTGTTGGTTCAGGAGCATTACAGTATTAACGGTGACTCCGGAAAAGCTAAGAATGTAATAGCCAGAGACACGAGTTTAAGATTGCATCTAAGATGCTTAGTGAAAAAAGAGAAAGAAGCGGAGACTTTTGTCGGTTTAGTACAATACTTTTTATTTAAGAATGCTGGAATGTTATGTTTTCGGTGGCATTTCTTTGCTTTGTCTTTTGGTAAAAGAGAAGCTGCCAAAAGCTGAATTCCATTTTTCCGAAAGATATATTCTCTTTTCTAGATACGAAGAACATCGGACTTGTATTTGTCTTTGTTACTTGTACCAGAGACTCAATAGGAGCTACGTACTGAGACGAGCGTTGCAAGGATTTCATTTCGGGGTACTCCAGCTAGAGATTACATGCTTTTTGGTGCCAAATTAAGGTCTGGTTGTTATTTTATTTTTTAAAGTTTCGTCGAGTCTATATTTGGTCAAAAGACCGGATTTTAAAAGTAAGGGATTTCTGTAAGCTATATGCGGGACGAGGTATTGGGACGTGTGTTGTGCTTTTGGTTGCCTAAATCAAGATCTGGATCTTATCAGATTTTAAAAGTTTCGTCGAGTCTATATTTGGTTACGAGACTAAATTTTAAGAGTAAGGGCTTAATATGAGCTATGTGCGGGACAAGATATCACGACGTATGCTACAAGTACCGAAGCTATTATTTCATTCCGAAGTGGTAGATTTCAGTTAGAAATATATTTTTTTTGTCAAAGCAAGATCTGGACCTTAGATTCTCTGTCTTTTTCTCTTACTGTACGAGACATCAATGGAGACCATATATTGGAACATGCGTAGCCAGGATTTTATTTCGATGGGCTCCAGTTAGAGATACGATACTTTTTGGTGCCAAATTAAGATTTGGACCTTTTTAGATTTTAAAATGTTTCGTCGAGTCTGCAAGGATTTCTGTAAGCTATGCGCGGGACGAGGTATCATGACGTATGATACTTTTTGGTGCCAAATTAAGATTTGGACCTTGTTGAATGCAACAAACGGATGTAAACAAATTGAGTCAATTAATAGCTAAAATTCAATCGACAATTTTGGTATTTAAATTCAAGTTTTTCCCCTTGTTTATGATGATGGCTCTTGTTCCACAGAAATAAATATTCGACCTTCTAGTCATCTTTATTGGTTATTTCTTGAAGCTTTTTACGCTATTGACGAATTGGCTAGTGATTACCTTTTACTCTAAAACTACACGATCTAGATTACACATAAGCATTCTAACCACGTAACTTGAGCGTATCTCAATCTAGAAAGTATGTTTGGAAAGTATACAATAATCGAAACATACAGATGAAACAAATAGTATTCTTTCAAATGTCAAGTGCACGCAGTTAAAAAACGTTCATAGAAGCGTGCTCTCCTTAAAGCACGGGCCGCGGTGGCCCGGTTGGAAGAGTAACGGACTAGCAACCGAAGGGTTGCGAGTTCGAATCCAGCCAAACACCGTCGTGTACAAATGGGGCTGGTGCACGTTAAATCTGTCGTGGCCTCAAATGTCCTCACGTTGGCGTGGTGTGGAAGTTTGGAGAGTGGGGTGCCAGCTCAGGTGTTGCCTCGTCATCTGACCGTGGTTCAAAATTACGTGGTGTTGTCCTCGGATCTTTCCCTTTGGGATTGATCCCGGACCGTCACCAATAGCCCATTGTGTTGCTCCAGTGTGACGTTAATTGAAATACCCCCCCCCTTTAAAGCACAATTGTGAATCCATGTAAAAAAACACCGATACATCAAACGTATTTCAAACTAAAAACCGCTCCGTTCTTTTTACTTTAAATCTTTCTATGATAAATCATTTTTTCCTCATCGGATTTTCTATTTTCTATTTATCTATTTTCTATTTATCTATTTTCGAATGCAACAAACGGATATACACAAGTTAAGTCAATAAAGAATCAAAATTAATCGCCGATTTCAATGTTTAAATTCGATCTTTTCTTCTTATTTATGATGATGAATGTCTTTTCCCACCGAAATAACTATAAACCAGATTTATCATCTTGTTTTTATCTTTATTAGTTCTCTTTTGAATCTTTTTACGCTGTTGACTACCAGTGACTAAAGTTCTTACCTTTTTCTCTAAAACCACACGATTTTGATTGTACAAAAGCATTCTAACCACATAACTTCAACGTTTTACAATCCCAGCTTTGAAAAGTACAAGATCGAGATCTACAAATGAAACAGATAGTATTCTTTCAAACATCAAGTGCTCAGGTTGAAGCGCATGCAGTTGGGAAAAAACTGCTCTGAAAAACGTTCTCTCTCGAAAACACGTTTGTGAATTCACGTCAAAAAACACCGAAACGTCAAACAATTTTCAAATCTCCGGTATTAGGATCCAGTATTTTTGTTTTGAAACTTTTAATCGCTTCGTTCCTTTTAACTTTCTGACAAATCACTTTTTCAATTAATAGCTTAAATTCAATCCCAATGTCGATGTTTAAATTAGAGCTTTTCCTCTTGTTTATGACGATGAACGTCTTGTTCCACCAAAATAACTATAAACCAGGTTTATCATCTCGTTTTCATCTTTTACTAGTCATCTTTCGAATCTTTTTACGCTATTGACTACCAGTTGACCAAAGTTCTCACCTTTTACTTAAAAACTACACGATCTCGATTGCACAAAAGCATTTCTAACCACATAATTTCCCAATCTCAGCTTTGAAAAGTATAAGATCGAAATCTACAAATGAAACAGATAGTATTCTTTCAAGCATCAAGTGCTCAAGTTGAAGTGCACGCAGTTGTGAAAAAAACCGCTCTGAAAAACGTGCTCTTTCGAAAGCACGTTTGTGAATCCATGTCAAAAAATCTTCAAATCTTCCCCAGTATTAGGATTTTTGTTTATCAAACTTATAATCGCTTCCATTCCTTTTTACTTTCCTCTTTCTCTGATAAATCATTTTTTTCGCATCGATTTTTCTACCGTTGCCACTCAACTTTTTACGTTTCCTTTACTTCGATAAATTACCCAAGTCCCCTGCCTATGTCTCATCGGCTAATTGCTAGCATTTATATTTTTAGAGTAACGTCCCGAGTTTTTAAGATTTCTGTTCTGTTTTTCGTGACAGCGATAATATCTCTGCATTGAGGGGTGGGGAAGATTCCGAAGCAGGAAGAAAAATGCCCGGTTTTTTATTTTCTGCTTTGAAATGAAAAGGCGTATTTCGTACGAGACCGGTTGACAGAACCTAAGAAAAACGCATCTCCACCTTAGATCAATCTTGCGGGATCAACTGATTAAAGTTTGGAAAGGTTAACCTGAGCAAAATCAAAACTCTTGCTTTTGGGGATGTTTCGTTTCTTTCTTTTAAATGTAAACTTTGTTTCGCTGAGGACCTTGCTGTTTCGGAGATTTTTATCGAATTCATGAGTGTTTTTAATAGAAGAGCTTTGTCCAGTAGAATAGCCAGGATTTTGTTTCTGAGGGGGTCGAAAGTTAAAAATGGATTTTCATGCAAAGCTTAGATGTAGTCACTCTTTTGAAAAGGTCTTTTGGGTTATTTTTCGTTGCACTGTGAACTTTTAAAGATTGTAAGCGCATGAAAATGACACATCTCGGTCAATTTAAATACAGCAGCGATTTTCAACCTTTTTCATTTCATGGCACGCCTAAACTGATTAAGAAAATTCAAACTAAAAGCACACCAAAAAATATATTACATTTTTTGCCAAGCTCACAACTAGGAATAATTTTATTCATTTACAAAAAATTATAATGGTACCTATCCTTTTTGCTCCAAAGAGGCTTTTTAAAAGGTGTGCGTATATACTAGATTAGACTAGATTTTTTAAATATTGACTTTAAAAATCCAGCTTTTTTACAAGTCATTGGATAATGCTTAAAATCATTTCAGTGAAAAAAGTCAGATTAAGCTAATTATTAATTATCTAATTTAGATATAATCAGCTAATGACCACGTTTTTCGAACAGTGATATCTCAAATTCTAATGTGTTAAGAAAGACAATTCCTGTTGAAAATTATTCCCAATATTATTTTCCATGTTTTGACCCTCCATTAAATTGCTAGAGAGAATAGGTTAGTTTTACAATTGTTTTCACCAAGGAAGTCTAAGAAATCAAGACATTTTCAGGAATTTGAACATTTAAAAATAACTGAAAATTAATTTTTTAGCTAAAACCTCTGATTGAGGTTCAGAACACTGACTGTATTATATAGATTATAATGATTTAAAAGTAATTATAATGATCAATTCATTCTTGAGTTATCACTGAAGAAAGCATGGTATTGCAAAAACGCGGTTCTTCAGAAATTGAATTAAAGTTTTGGTAGGTATTTTAATTAACGTCGCACTGGGAGCAACACATGGGCTTTAAAGTTTTGGAAACATGTTTGTACTGGTGACAGAAACTAACGAAAAATCCTTGTAACTAGAAACGTATTCCGAATATTTACAAGATCTTCGAAAAGTTTAAAAGCTTAGAAATTGGGAGATATTTTGAGGCAATAAAAACAAAATTGATATTCTGGTCAATTTTCGTGATTTCTAGTGTATACATACACCTTAAGAAATCTTTTTGAAACAATTTATTTATACTTTGTATCAAAAATAATCCTCAAAATTATTTAAACTGGTATTAAAAATACGGGTATTACTTGAAATCATTTGTAAACACACTTGTCAAAAGTTCAAAAGTACACCCTTGAAATAAAACAATGTTACACAATTTAAACCTTTTCACACATCATTCTTAAGACACTGGCGTGTCTTAAGGATGATGTTCTATTCTTGCGGCACAGTGGTTCAAAATCACTGGAGTATATAGATGATTGAGTCAATGCAGAAAAACTATCATTATCAGTGTTTTTATACCTCCGGTGTAGAGCAGGAACTCATTAACTGTCAATTTTCGGTGACACTAAATACTTATTTTTATGATGATATATACATTGTCAGACTATAATCTGTTAAACTTTTTGAGACACACGATTTTAAAGAAAAAAAAACCAAAGTTGCACAGAATTGTTTATTCGTTTATTCAGCTTCAAAATTAGTATAAAACTTCAAATAACATGTTTTTTATTATAAAACTATTTATTCACTCATAATAAATTTTTACGAAAAAAAAGCATTTACCCTTATGAAAGACAAATTCACTGCACCACACAATTCGTCAACCTTAATCACAAGTGTCAACAACTTACTAATGCGTTTTGATATGTGTAAATTTTTGTTTTCAGTTATTTGCACATTTATCGTTAGTTCATAGCATTGCCAACTCAATGAAAAACTTTAAATTAAATATTAAACTGTATGACTGAGTAATTTCAACTTTTTGAGGTGCGTAAAAAAATATACCACTATGCATAAAAAGCTAAGCTAACGTGGGACAGTTTTTAACCCACCAACCGCAAAGAGTTAAAAGATATATAATACTATCAAAATGCTTATAAATTTTGTTGTCTGACTCCTAAAAACTAATGGTTAGTCTCTAAACAGCTGAACTGTAAACAAAATTTTAGTCAGTTAGCTAGTTTTTGCTCCAAGCCGACGATACTTCAAAATGAATATTAAATTATTAATTACTGTACAATTTTATTTGAGAATATCGTTGGCTTTAAACCGACTACCTTCTCAAATAAAATAGTATCGTAGTTTGATGACTTAATATTCGTTGCGAGTATTATCGGCTTAAAGCAAAAACTGATTAACTGACAAAATTTTTTTGCTGTACAGCTCTTTAAAGCGATTATCAGTTTTTAGGTCAAACAAAAAAATTATAAGCATTTTGATATAGTATTATACAACATATAACAATAATACTCTGTATTTCTCTACATAAAAATAAGCATTTAGTGTTTCCGAAAAAATGTCAGTTACCGAGTTTCTGCTCTAAGCTGACAATATAAAAAAGCGTTTTATGCATTTATGGATTTATAGTATTTCATCTTTATAGATTTTTTAAAAATCAGAAACCAACAATTTCGGGAGAGGGGCTTGGGCCACTAGATCTCTCCCTAGCTCATTCAGTCGATGAACATATTCTATTTGCTTATAAGTTCACTGAATTCCATGCAAATGAAGATTCAGTGTAATAAAGACCAGTTAACCTTCACTGAAATTGACCAATACAAAATGCAGCGAACGTCCATACTGTAAGTGCTGCTTGCTCCTCATGGAGCGGATTCAACCGCATTTCCTCACAATATGACTTGGAAATCGCTCATATTGTGATGCATGTAGAATGTTTGCACATAACCATTTATATAACCGCAGTATATGCTGCAGGTTGCTATGGTAACCAGATTTGTCAATGAAAATGATGCTAGGTTATCCAACATGCCAAGACGCGGAACAGGCTGTTCCAGTTAAAGACACTATCAGTTATCTCATAATCCTTAACTGCTTAGCGTGCTCTGGTTATCATAAGATGTCACGGGACAGATAGCTCTGTCCCTCTCTGGTGGTATGCGGGGAAATTTAGATTGCAACACGAATATTAAGTACGCCTTGAAAGTGATTTACCGTGGATTTTAATGGTCGGCCCCTCTGGAGTCTCTTTAAAGACTTCGGAATCTTAACGAGTCCTTGCCGAAGTCGAGGTAGTACATTAGGTAAGATTTATACGAGGAAAAAATAAGACTACCTGAAGGAGTTTGTGTGTGGAAGTCACTGTATTTACCTCGATGGGTGATCTCACCTTTTTTATTTTATTTTAGTGATGTGTATATTTTTATGTATGTTCATCATGCAAAAAGACGAGACTAATGCACAGTTATTAAATTTCAACTAGATCATTTTATTAACCCTCCTGGTGGTTGTCTCGAAGAGGTATTAATTACGACTTTAGCACAACTGATCAGATTTTGATGGACTAGATATCGTGTTCATCAAGATCTGACCAATTTCGCTTATGGCGATGTATCTCGTCATCAAGATATTCCGATTTTCTATAACTAGATTGAGATCTGGTCAGTGTTCTTCTAATGACGAGGTATCTCGTCCATCAAGATCTGGTCAGTTTGGCTAGTGACTAGACACCTAATCGAGACAACCACCAAGAGGGTTGAAGAAATTAATTTATAGTCGTGAGTAGAATTGTGGGTTCTCATCCCTAAACAGGAGGCAACTTAAAGTTTAGCTCCTTACATGATGATGGTCAGTTTATCATGGCAGAAAGTACATATCTTCACGACATATTTACTCTTTAAAGACTTTGGAATCTTATCGAGTCCTTGCTTAAGTCGAGGTAGTACATTAGGTAATATTTATAAGGGGAAAAATAAGGCTATCTGAGGAGTTTGTGTGTCGAAGTCGGTATATTTACCTCCATGGGTGATCTCACATTTTTTCACCAACATTTTTAATTCTGTTTTAGTGATGTGGATATTTTTATGCATGTGCATCATACTTAACCTTCCTCGTGGTTGTCTCGACGAGGTATCTCGTCGTTCCAAGAAAACTGACCAGATCTTGATCTCGTCATCATAAAAAAATTGGCAATATTTTAATGACGAGACACCTCGTCATCGGCAGAATTGGTCAGATCTTGATGGACGAGATATCTCGTCGAAGCCACTTGGAGGATTATAGAAATTAATTTAATTATGAGTCGAATTGGTTGGCCCTAACCTCGTTATAGCTTGACTTTGAGCTCCTTTCATGATGATAGTCACTGCCAGAAATAACATGTCTTCACGACATATCTACGGCTGGCGATGTTTACATCGCCTTTCATCGCTGTGATCCTTTGAAATAGCGTCTAGACAGCAATATTTGAATGAGAGGATTCAAAGAGACTGCCAGAAAAAAGAAATGAAAGGCGAAATTAATATCATACTACGTGAATTTCGCTGAAATATTGAATACATGTACATATACTTCAAATGTACGACTATGCAAACAAATCGGTTTTTGGAATAAGTCTTATTAGTTCCGATAATCGACGTCCTACTCTATCTCGAAATAGGTAATCTACTTATTTAATGGGGTGCCAGCTCAGGTGTTGACATCGTCATCTGACCGTGGTTCAAAATTACGAGGTACTGTCATCGGATCTTTCCCTTCGAGATTGATCCCGGACCGTCGCCTATAGACCATTGTGCTCCTCCATTGCAACGTTAATTCAATTAACTTTCTTACCGTGTTTTATTTATTTAGTTCTTTCCCAACAGAAAAATATCCAATTGCCGAGAACAAAAATATATGATCCAAAAAATGCAAGAAAAATACACAAAAATATGTTTAGGTAAGAGAAAACAAAACACTTCATTGAAGATTACTTATTGAATTGAAATCATTACAAAATATATCAATCTCCGAGAGAGAATTATGCAATTTAAAAATGCAAAATTCACATTGTTTTTCAGAAAATAATTTACAATTTCTGATGATATATACCCGGGGACGTTAAAATCAATGCAATATATTAAAAGGGGTGAATAAGTTTTGTTACGTAAGAGGTTGTAAAAAGTTTGCAAAAACAATATTTCTGGAACTTCAAATTAATGAAACCGAAAGATTTCGCGATTCAGGCGAATATGCACTGAAGATTCATGTCCTTCGTATTAAATTAATTTTCAATATTTATTCTTATCACTTCAGATTGATTCTCCAATGCAGAGAATTGGTTGCTGGTGTGGAACCCAAACAGTTTTCCTCCAAGTGGTTTCGACGAGATATCTCGTCAATTAAGATCCAACCAATTTTGTTAAAATCCGATTACGAGACATCACGTCATATCGTATATATCTTTATTTACGAGATATCTTGTCATCGGAATGTTGCCGATTTTTTATGATGACCAGATCAAGGTCTGGTCAGATTTTTTTCTAAGGACGAGATATCTCGTGCATCAAGATCTGGTCAGATTTTTTTCTAAGGACGAGATATCTCGTGCATCAAGATCTGGTCAGTTCAGCGAATGACGAGATACCTCGTCGAGACAACCACCCGGAGGGTTAACGAATCCAATTCCCTTTGTAAGGAACTGATTCATCCAAGCGCATGTTTTAACGTGCGCCTCGAGTAATTTAATTTCCGAAGAAAAACGTTTTCCGAAAGCTTCTCTAATCTACAACGCGCCTTTGCGTTTCCTAAGCCGTACAAAAATATTTGATCGCAATCAAGTAATCCTGCGAACGTTATGACCCATTCTTACGTGAATGAGGACCATTAACGTCATTTAGCGGATTTCCTGCGCTTTAACTCATTGAAAGCCAAGGCCAGATACGTCGTGGAGTATCAGTGGAACCGACCAATTTCGGAAATGCGTACTACTGGTCTTGAACGCAGCGTAAATCAGTCGATAAAGAGGCTGGATAAATCAACGTTATCGTAACGTGCTTGATTTGAGCTGCATAAAGCCTTTCGGCTCGTGAACAGTCAGGGATCATCTTAGTGCAGTAGTTCAAAGATGATCTCTCAAAATTTAGAAAAGTTTCAAGCAAATGCATTTCGATTGGGCATTCGGTTTCTTTTTTAAATCTGACTTGAGATTTAGTTTGAAAGGTTTTAAGGAATTGGGGAGCTTATGAAATTCTTTGGTACCGCCGTGCAAGGCACTTACCTTGATGTGCTTTCAAAAGTTAGGTAGTTTGAACCTTTGATTTGTGGGTTATGTCTAACGTTTATCGGATAAAGTAAAAGAAAAACATGTCTTTTGATCTAACTGAACAGATTATTCGAAATACACTGCGGAAGTTTTGGTCGTGTTGAGTTGTGTGGATTTAAAGTTGGATACGGACGTCACGAACAGTGTTCGATAAAATTTCAGTATGAATATAATTACTCTATAAGTTATGGTCGGTATAAGCAAGTTAAATGAAAATAGACATTTATGAGTATGAATATTATTACTCCAGAAGTTATGGTTGGTAAAAGTTAAGTTAGATGAAAATAAAGATAAATTAAGTGAAATTACAGATGCAAGTAAACTGAGCCCACTTACTTTTTAAGGGGAGCAAAGGTGTTATAACGTTTATCGATAAAGTTAAAGAAAGACATTTTTTTTTATCTAAATGAACAAATTATTCGGAATACACTACAGTAGTTTTAGTTGTGTTGGGTTTTGTGGATTTAAAGTTGGATATGGGCGTCACTAACAACTGTTCGACATTTGAGTATGAATATCATTACTCCATAAGCTATAATTGGTAAAAGTAAAGAAAATACTAAAATTTTTATAAGTGATTTTTTCTTTCGAATTGTACTTTCAATTTTATTAGTTTCGTTTTGTACTTTGGTTTCATTTCTTTTGTTTTATATCTCCATTTTATTCCTTTCTGTCTGTACTTTCGTTTTAGTCCTTTCGTTTTGTACTTTCGTTCTGTACATTCCTTTTGCATTTTCGTTTTGTACCTTCGTTTTATTTCTTTCGTTCTGTACTTTCCGATTTGCACTTTCGCTTTGTTACTTTTGTTTTGTACCTACGTTTTATTCCTTGTATCGTTATTATTCCTTGTGTTTTGCTACTTTTCTTTTGTTTCTTTGTGATGGCATACATTAGTTAATTATGTAGTATATAGATATTATATACTAGATTTCAAGCGAAAATTTATATCTACTTGAAATACTTTGATCTATAAGTTAAACCATCCCCAAACAGGCGCCATTGATTTTGTCTTTAAAAAGCTCGTAGCAAGTTTTGTCATTTGTTAGGATTTGTTTCATTTTACATTTTCGGTAGATTACTAAATTCTTCCTGTCAAACTTCGTGGTTTAAGCTTTTAAACATATTCCATGTTACTAATCTGTTTTCCACATTTGCGATTGTTTTTATATTTGTTTTGTTCGACCATTCTTATGGCCCAAGTGGTTGTCAAAATAATCCAGTCGACGAAAGAGTCATGTTCTGGCGCATCATTTATCAACTTGATGCGCCTGAATGCTCGAATGCTTAGGACTTTCATTGGTAGATTGTTCATCGAATTTAAATATGTGTGCAGAAATTGTTTTATACGCCTTCCTATTTCGTTCATTTTTCAATCATACTACAGTGAAATAGTGTCCATTGAAGCCCATAATCCTTGCGTCTCCTAATAAAAAATTAAAATTCCGTGGATGGTTGGTTGTTTTCGGGTTTTATGGCGCAAAGGTCATATTTGACCAAACTAAAATTCGGTGGGAAAAAAGCAAATAGAAATCGATGAAACCTCAAGCGAAAGTGACGATTTCTTTAACACAAATCTGTGTGAGACTTCTGTTTCTATTCCAACCCTCCTGTTGGTTATGTCGACGAAGTGTCTCGTCATCAATAAAACTGATCAGATCTTGATGGACGAGATATCTCGTCATTAGAAGAAAACGAGTATATCTTAATCTCGTCATCATAAAAAAGTCGGAAATATATTGATGACGAGATATCTCATCATCAGCAAAGTCGGTCAAATCTTGATGGACGAGATATCTCGTCGAAACCACTTGGAGTTTTAACGTCCTTTTCACCACAAAAAGCCAACCAGGAAATGCTGATATCCCTTCTTTTCAGCCTCAAATGGTTTCTTTCTATGATTGGTTAATGGCCTCTGTCATGCACAGTGGCTACCTTCAACGCGGAATCTTCTCCCTAACCCATACTTCTTACTGTGTCTAGCATCCAATCCAGATAATATGAGCAGAGGTTTCTTGCGCATGGTCTATTATTCACTCATTTTCCCGCCTTTGTAAGACAACCTCCAGTTCAGGCTATATTTATTGTCTTTGAGGAAAAGAAACAACGGTGAATTGGTTCGATTTATAAAGTTGTCTAAAGATAAGCATCAGACTTCTTTGCTTTCCATCCAATCTCTGTATCCCCAGTTATCAATGTACTGTACTATTAAGTATATACTACCAAAAAAATATTACTAAGTATATTACCAAGAAAAATTAAAGTATACTACCAAAAAATAGTACGAAGTAGATGCTACTAAGATAAATACTACAAGTATAATACTAGTAATTTAATTACACTTATAGTATGTATACTATATAAGTATATACTACTAGGAAAAATATTACTAAGTATATACTACCAATAAAACGTATTACTAAGTATATACTACCAAGAAAACATTACTAAGAATATACTACCAAGAAATAATGTTACTAAGTATATGCTACTAAGCTAAGTACTATAAGTGTATAATACTACTAACTTAATTACACTCATAGTACTATAGTACACTCATGTATACTATATAAGAATATACTACCAATAAAAATATTACTAAGTATATAATACCAAGAAAAAATATTACTAAGTTTATATTACCAAGGAAAAATATTACTACGTATTTACTAAGTACTACTTAATTACTCTTATAGTATGTATGCTATAAGTGTATACTACTAAGCTACACCATACAGTAGTCTTTCGAAAGCTACTAGATTTTACTCTGATGCTTCTTTAACATACACCCGAGAGAATGCTCCATCTATTGCAATTAAATGAAAGCGAAACGGAGTTGAAGATTGTATCTTTGAAAAGTTTTCGTTAAACTTACAAACGGTTTCCCCCAAAACCAGTCGTCTCTTTGAGAAAATTCTCTCAACAAAGCCTTGCATTGACACTTACAGAACGGTTTATAAATATTTAAAACAACATAAACGTGTTTATAAATATACTTCTAAGATTATTAGACAAGTACCTTTTCGCGTAGTGTGGAAGTTTGGAGAGTGGGGAGCCAGCTCTAGTGTTGCCTCGTCATCTGACCATGGTTCAAAATTACGAGGTGTTGTCCTCGGATCTATCCCTTTTGGATTGATCCCGGACCGCCACCAATAGCCCGTTGTGTTGCTCCAGTATGACGTTAATTAAAATACTTACCTACCATACCTACCTCGACAAGTACGTCGTAAAATTTATTAAAACAATATAAAATCTATTCACTACAAAAATTAACTGCATAATTAAGTAAATAAAGTCAGGGAAATTTGAATCATTTCTAAAAGGGCAAAAAAAAATTCCAGGGGAGATTTTTTATAGGAATTAAAAAGGTTGAAGAGTTGCAATTTTTTGCCAAACTGTCTTAAGTTCTACTGCGAAACTGAATATCGAGGCATATTAATTACGCAATATAGGCATTCTTTTCCTCAGAAGCTATTTGATCCATTTTTTTTCACAAAATTTTTTTATCATCTCTGAGTCTCAAGGTACCCTAAAAAGTCGATAAAATAGTTTTTTGATGAGAAGACTTTTCTCGGGACTAAAGAAGTTAAACCTCCTGATGGTTAAATGAAGTGTATAATGACGAGGTATCTCGTCATTATACACTTCATAGGAGAGTGAGGTACCTGCTCAGGAGTTGTTCTTGTCATCTGACCGTGGTTCAAAATTACGAGGCGTTGCCCTTGGATCTTTCCCTTCGGGATGGATCCCGGACCGTCGCCAATAACCCGTTGCTTTGCTCCAGTATAACGTTAATTAGCTACCTACCTACCCACCCATTACTCTGTTCCCTAATCTCTCTTTCTTCCGTTCACGATATTTTTTACTTGTCGTTGTCTTGTGTTTGGCGAAGTTCGGAAAATTTGACTATTGTGCCATAAAAACCAGCAAACCTAGCTGAAACCAATCGTTATTTTTCGATCCTTTTTAAAAAAGGTGCGCGAATGCCTGCGTGATTTGCAGAGGGCCCCTCAAGAGCATTAATTGTGCCCTGATTGGGAGGCTAAAAGAACGCAGAAGATGCAGCGGTTATATTGAAGAGGAAAATGTCCCCTTTCACTGCAAAAGTTTTCCCCGTCTTTTCTAATGTGGCTAATGACATCGAAGGTGTCATTAGCGATTAAATTATCCACTGTCGATAAGCGCTGCGATAAATGGGGTCTCCATCGTTAAAGGAACGGGTGACTCAATTGGGAGATTTTCACTTTTCTCACTTTACGCGGAAAAAAAGCAGAACCCTAATTCAAATGGAATTCACTCTTTCCGTACAGCGGCGGGCGTTATCTTATTCAATTTGTTTCAAATGTTGAATCGGGAGCGCAATGATGTTTCAAGTTCGGGCGGAGATTTCCGCGCAAAAATTCGCTTTCTCCGATTCAAAACAAATTATCTTCTTCCTTCGGCACTAAACAAAACTTTCCGGGAGAGCAGCCGGGTTTTATTTAACTTTTCCTAAAACACCGGGACTCGGTTACTCCGGGAATATTATTTGCGAAGACTCATTAATTACCTTAAGTTGAGTAGGTTCTATGAAAGCCGCATCTTAAATTAATACCTCGAGTGAAGAAACTGGAAATGTAAATAGGTTTAAGGTTTTAACACAGTCAAAGCCATACAGGGGATGGCTGGTATGATATAGAGGGCCCGTATATGATTGGTGAGGTAGCCCAGTGGTTTTCAACAGGTGTCTTACGAATGGTGAAACGATTTATATCGTTTAATATTTATTTAGGGGCTTGGTTTTGAGCTTTTGACGAGTGTGTTCATAAATAACTTCAAGTGATGCTCATATAAATAACTTTTTGTTACCAATTATTATAAATAAATTGTTCAAAAAATATTTTTTTTAAATCACTTTGATGAAAAAGGATACGTAACTACTATTATTATTTTGTAAATTGATCAAAATTATGCCACTTTTTTGTAAATTGATCAAAATTATGCCACTTTTTTGTAAATTGATCAAAAATATGCCTATTTTTGTGTGTAAATTGATTAATTATCATAAATAGTTTTGAAAAGATTTTTAAAACCACTTTGAAGAAAAAAGGGTAGGTAACTACTATTATATATTATTTTGTAAATTGATCAAAATTATGCATATTTTTAGTAAATTGATCAGATTTATGCCTATTTTTTGTAAATTGATTAAAATTGTGCTTATCCTTTTGTACATTGATAAAAAATATGCCTATTGTTTGTAAATTGATTAAAACTATGCCTATTTTTAAGTAAATTGATCAAAATTATAGCTATTTTTGTAAATTGATCAAAATTATGCCTATTTTTGTGAATTGATCAAAGTTATATCTATTTTTTGTAAGATCGGCTACCAATATACTTTTTGGTGTGCCGCAGAACTTTAGTAATTAGTTTATGTATGCCATGCGATGAAAAAGATAGAAAATCGCTGGTGTAGCCAGAGGGCAGACTCTGATCCTGTAGTAATGACATAGTAAACATCACACAGTAGGCTGAATGGTAGGCTATAAGCGACGACGCAACCAAAATAAAAGAAAATAGTGGTTTATTTAATAGTATAGTACACTATCTACACACTTAATTCAGAGTTTTGTGTCCCTTGGTTGTGGGTGCTGCAAAAATGGAATCCACTCGAACGGCCGGCGACCACCCGCCAAAAATATGTCTGCCCAACTCGAGTTCTTCAACTCATCTCCCTTCTTTCACCCCTCCAGTTGACACTGGGACAGTTAATTAAGAAGGGGCCATCATGAAGAACCCTAATTCAAATGGAATTCACTCTTTCCCCACAGCGGTGAGAGTTATCTTATTCAATTTGTTTCAAATGTTGAATCGGGAGCGCAATGATTTTTCAAGCTCGGGCGGAGATTTCCGCGCAAAAATTCGCTTTCTCCGATTCAAAACAAATTATCTTCTTCCTTATGGCACTAAACAAAACTTTCCGGGAGAGGAGCCGGGTTTTATTTAACTTTTCCTAAAACACCGGGACTCGGTTACTCCGGCAAAATTATTTGCGAAGACTCATTATTACCTTAAGTTGAGTAGGTTCTATGGAAGCTGCACCTAAACTAATAACTCGAGTGAAGAAACTGGAAGTGTAAATAGGTTTTTACACAGTCAAAGCCCTACAGGGGATGACTGGTATGATATAAAGGAGCCCGTATATTGTGTATCCTAGATATTTTCAACAGGTGTGCCTTGCGAATGGTAAAACGGTTTAAATTGTATAATATTTATTTCATTTCAACTGGGGCTTAGTTTTGAACTTTTGACTAGTGTCTTCATAAATAATTTCAAGTGATACCTATGTAAATAATTTTGAGCACTATTTTTTATTACCAGCTATCATAAATAAATTGTTTCGAAAATATTTTTTAAAACCACTTTGAAGCAAAAAGGGTGGGTACTAACTACTTTCATTATTTTGTAAATTGACTAAAATTATATCTTGGATGACTTCTAACCAGATTTTGACGTTTTGAACAATAGAGTCCTTGTAAGGATTTTTCAATCAATAGATGTGGCTATTTAGTCATTATGTGTGTTGCTGTGTTAAAGCAATGGTACTTTACTCGAAAATCTCCCGATGCATGAAGTGTTAAAAATATGAATAAAAACTCTCAATACGATATTTCTTTAAAAGCGATAATGACTGTTGCTAAAAGTATATACGTAAATTCGGCTTAAAGAATCGTGTAGTCTGTGTCGGAGCACAACCGCAAGGTTTTTCGTAAAAACGTCTCGTTAAGGCATATATATTTGTGTGTAGTAAATGGAAGATAAATTCAGTTGTCAATTCAGTATTTATCGAAAGCTGACGAGTTGCTCTTCCGCGTAGACTACGTTTGGTGTATTTCTCCATGGCTTTTCGACGATTCAATTCCGATCCAAAATTTCACAACCCTCTACTGCATTCGATTTCATTTCTAATGTCTTAAGTCTTAAGGTGTCGACGCTAGCTTTCACTGGACACCGATTTCTACGTCGTAGAGGTTCGCAGTCCTGAATTATACTGATTTGAACCTTGATCCAAAAACGCCATCCCTTCCTTCCCCGCTTATCACGGCGTGCGAACTCAAGTTCCCTAACAAGTCTTTGTTCCCTCAGCAATCGAGTGACACAAGGTTGGTTTTGTTCTCGTCGAAGAATAAATTATTAGACCGAACTCGATGCCCTTAACTCAACTCTCCGTCTTATTCTTAAGACGTATTCAAGCCAAAAAGTCTTTATACGATACTTCTTAACCCTCAAGTGGTTTCGACTAGATATCTCGTCCATCAAGATCTGACCAATTTTGCTAATGACGAGATATCTCTTCGAGACAGCCACCAGGGGGTAAAAAAAGCGATAATAACTCTTTGTTGCTAAAAGTATGTTCGTAAATTTGGCTTTAAAAATCTATCCATTACATTTTCATTTGTCTTATTTCCTGCAGCTCGCGGCCATTCGAAGCGAAAAGCAACTGACTCGTTTTTAAAGAACTCTAACGAACTCTCCAGTTGTTGGAACTCAATCTTTAAGCACTATTAAATGAAGATAATCGCCCAACTGCCTGCACTGAATCCAATCCCTTCTCTTCCCGTTCAAACAGTTCCCGTTAAAGCATCCCATACGTATTCCAAATGTGGACCATAAAAGTGTGAGCCCTTGTTCCTAATTACTAATTTATATCGAAGCCGTGGATCGGGTGTTTGCAGAGTTCCGAGGAAAAAGCCATTTCCTGTGGAATCATTTATCTTTCTGTTTATGTTCTTAACGAAGACGCTTTCTCCGGCCGTAGAATAATGTAAACTTCCGCTGTGAGTTCCTTGTTTCGGGAAGAGTTTCGTTTCTTCGACGTCGAAATTGGTCCTGGAAAAGATGCTTCCGTATCAGCGTTTTACCTAATTGGCGGACTCATCAATCGAGCTGGAATTCAGGAGACTCATTTCCGGAAAATGCCTCGAGAATAATCCGTTGGGTTTATTTGGGGAAGTCGGACGAACATTCCATTGAGCGTAATGGAATGCCAATTGGAGTTCGCATTTAAAACCATTAATGAATAATCAGGTCTATTGAACTGACTGTCAACTTTTGGCAGGGACCCGTGCCCTTTTTAGCTCTGTCAAGAATGCTTGTACCTTTTCGCAAAAATGTCTTCATCATAGAATTTGATCAAGCAGTGTACGTGATTTATGAAATATCTAGCTGCATTTTTGTTTAGAATCCTTTATAATGAAATGCCTATTGATTTCAGTTGAACTGATTATTCATTACTGGTTAATAAGTCAACTTCTGGCAGGACTATAGGAACCTACAGGACCTACAGTTTTTAGCTCTTCAAGAAAGCTTATCTTTGTCAAAAGTACCTTTCTTCAAAAATGTCTTGATCATAGAATTCGATTAAGCAAGTTACATGATTTACGAAATATCTAGCACTGTTTTTGATTAGAATCCTTCGTAATGGAATGCCAACTGTACTAATTCTTTATTTGATTGAATTTTGGGAATATGATATTTAAATTAATTTTCCAGAACAGAGGGACCCGGATAAATATTTTATACATCTTTAAATTTTTCATGAGAACGTTTTGACACACTAGCCACATTTTCCTCACTTGGACTAAGCAAATTTTAAGAAAAAGTGTTTTTCGGCCCATCCTAATAAGTATACATGCTGGTCTAGTACCAAAAATTATTATTTACATATAAATCAACTAACAATACAACGATCCACTGGTTTCTTCTTGCAGTCTATTCGGACTTCAATCCACTATATCACAATTCCAGTGCGGGTTATTTTTATAAAATTGTTTGATTCTTTCTATCAATTAATCCTTTTTTGAATATGCATTCGAATACTTATTCGATACTTGTAACTTACTCGACACTTATTGATACTTTTAAGAATCGAATACCAAGTATTCGATTTTTAAAAGTACTCGATTCTTCCCATCTCTACAAAAAAGGAAGCGGAAACGTCTAGATTTCTCTCCTTCGAAAGGAACAAAACGAAAAGGAAACGCAAAAAACTATTCACACCTAAATATACCTCCGGGATAGAACCTACAAGCTAATTATACCGTATGCAGTGTCTCGTTACCACACTTCGTGTGATATAAAGTAGTCATTCGCATACCAATCATACTTCTAGACTAACCGAATTCTCAAGCCCTGGATTTAGTGCATGTCCTTCGATTTGTCGTCATTTTTTCCCAAGGAGAGATTTGTAACTCAATCCCAGGAAGATGAAATATCCCCGTGGAACGGATTCCGGAGGGAGTCTGCACGTTAACTAATCCCTTGGAAATTCATCACTCATTATGTCCCCTCTCTGTACGTCATGACCTTTTCATCAGCACCTCCCTATCTTGTTACGCTCCTTCTAGCCCCTTCAACCCATGAAATCTCTCTCGACCCCCATCGCGATGCCGCGAGACAGTGGCTATCCCTGTGTGGTTTTGTTGCTGCTTTTATTCCGAATCGCATTGGGACGTGGAAAGGGTGCGCCATGTTTGGCCATCTGTCGGCAGCAATATCGGTCTTGTTGACTCGTATTGGAATTTGGGGCAGCAGTCAGAGGACAAAAACTCTCTTGTTTTTCAAGTCTACAAATTAATGTTAGGAACACATGGACATTCTACATCTTCGAAGAGAAATCTCGTCATTAAGATATTGCCGATTTTTTATGTGACGAGATCACGATCTGATCAATTTTCTTCTAAGGACGAGATGTCTCGTCCACTGAGATCTGGCCAGTTTTGCTAATGACGAGATACCTCGTCGAGACAACCACCAGAAGGGTTAAGTTCTTCCTCCTTGTGGCCATATCATGCAGAATGTATTCAAATGACTAATCTTAAAATTGGAAACATGATTCGACAAATAAGTCATCTGCTATTAGAAAGTATTGACTTAATTTTACTAAAGATATCACTTATCTCTCTCGACCTCATCATCATGCCACGTGACAATGGCTATTTATTCCCTGGGTGGTTTTGTTACAGCTTTTATTCCGATTCTCATAGGGCTTTGGAATGGGAGCGCCATCTTTGGCCATCTATCTGCAGTGGTATCGGTCTTGTTGACTCGTGTTTGAATTTAGAGCCGCAGTCAGAGGACTCAACCCCTTATGTTTTTAAAGTCTAGAAATTAAATATTAGGGTAGGAAGGAGGTTAATCAACGTCGCATTGGAGCAACA
The DNA here is from genome assembly GCA_933210815.1 of Meta bourneti. NCBI lineage: Eukaryota > Metazoa > Arthropoda > Arachnida > Araneae > Tetragnathidae > Meta > Meta bourneti. Next base: position 41,985,088 of record OW119933.1, on the reverse strand, counting down.
CAACGGGCTATTGGCGACAGTCCGGGATCAATCCCGAAGGGAAAGATGCAAAGGCAAAGCCTTGTAATTTTGAACCACGGTCAGAAGACGTGGTCAACGCCCGAGCTGGCACCACACTCTCCAAACTTCGACACCACGCGAACTTGAGGACATTTGAGGCCACGACAGATTTAACGTGCACCAGCCCCCGTGTACACAACGATCTTTGGCTGGACCGAGTTTCGAACTCGCAAACCTCTGGTTGCTAATCCGTTGCTCTTCCAACTGGGCTACCACGGCCCATTAAATATTAGGAACACATAGGCATTCTACATCTTCGACACATCCATAGTCTATACACAAGCATCTATTATAACATTAACTAATTTTGTTCTTTTACTTTAACCCTCCATGTGGTTTCAACGAGATATCTCGTCCATCGAGATCTGACCAATTTTGCTAATGACGATATATCTGTCATCGAGATAATACAGATATTTTTCTGATGACGAGATTAAGATCTGATCAGTTTTTTTCTGAAGACGAGATATCTCGTCCATCAAGATCTGACCAATTTTGCTAATAATGAGTTATCTCGTCCATCAAGATCTGACCAATTTTGCTAATGACGAGATGTCTCGTTATCAAGATATTTCCGATTCTATTATGATGACGTCAAGATTTGATCAATTTTCATCTAATGACGAGATGTCTTATCTATCAAGATCTTGTCAGTTTTGCTAATGACGAGATACCTCGTCAAAACAACCATCAGAAGGGTTAAGTTCTTTCTCCTTATGGTATACCATGTGACTTGTATTCATATGACTACTCTTAAAATTGGAAACATGATTCGACAAATGAATCATCTGATTAACCTTATTTGAAAGTATTGGCTTAATTATTTACTTAAGATATGACTTATCTCTCTTGACCCCCATTGTGATGCCGCGAGACAGTGGCTATCCTTGTGTGGTTTTATTGCTGCTTTAATTCCAACTATCGTAGGGCCTTGGAATATTGGCGCCATTTTTGGCCATCTGTCTGCAGTCTTATCGGTCTTGTTGACTCATTAGCCAGAGGGGGCCTTCGGATCGAACCCCTCTTATCTCGAAACCCACTCTATCTTTTATAAGTCTACAAATTTAATTGTTGGTATATTCTACAGCGCATACCAGTGACGGAATGGCTTGGATGATCATCACATGTAACCATCAATCAGCCACAGGAGTGAACTTCGAAATATTGAATATTTGAAGTATGGAAATATAATATATGTAGTTCATATAGTGAAGTCAATTCTTGGTTCTCATATCGAACTTTGATCCACTATGTCACCATTCCAGGTGCACTAACCAAAGTGTTGGGAAAATCAAAACAACGTGTTGTTTTTAAAGAAATGCACAATATTATGTATTCCTTTTTGTGGCCCGAGGCTTTTCGTGCACCTTAATCGCTTGATTCAATAACCATCAGCATTGCTACAAAGAATAACACATAACTCTTACCTATCGTCGGTTATGATAACAGATTTTGTTAGTTATTTTTTCCCTTTCTATTTTGTAACTAAAAGCATTTAAATTACTGTATGAAATTATCCTGCCTAGAATACTTTTTAATATTATTTGCATTAAATAATAGCTATTATATTAATTAATGGTTTGTTTGATTAATCATTACGAATTACTAGTGATGAAAAGTGTTTGAAATGAAGTGAAGTCGACTGTTTTAATACTTCAAGTCCTCCCATCACAAGCTCTGTAGCTTAGCTGGAAGTGTCACTGGCTTCAATATGCCAGCAACGCCAACTCAATTTTCTTTTTATTACCTACAACTTGAATATCTTTATAAAATCCAATTCAACTTAATTTCACACAATAAACCTATCATGTAAACATAACTTTAAAACTTTTTCTTCACTGTTGATAAGCCTTTTTCCTTTAAAAAAAATTCCTTTCCCCAAAATTAAACAATTTTTCTATAATCTAATGAGAGGAGTAAAAGCGTATACTATGCAGTGAATTTCAAAAGTAGGATTTAAAGAAGCCAGAAAATAAAGAATCTGAATTTATTTTTTGTTCAACGAAAATATCAACTACACATTTATAATGAAAAAGTATGTATACACAACGACGATTAAGTCCTAAATGCAAGATTTCCTACACGTTTTGGTGTCTTAAAACGTTTCCCATTACTCTAGTTTCAAATTCTTGCCCATCTTTCCCAAGCAAGCACTCAAGAATATTTTCTGATCTCTTGCCTCAAGTGCTACAGAAGTTTGAAATTATTTCCTAATTTTATTTCCCGGCGAAACCGCCAAAAGACCTTTTGAACCGCAAGCCTGCGCCTAAATGGCCCAATCGATCACAACGGACTCGGAATTTGGTGTTCTTCACGCTTGAGGCTCAACATAAAACTTAATATCCATCTTTTATTCAAAAGTGCCACAATGGCTCCTGAGCATGTAGAGCACTGAGGATGATACATCTATTTTCTTTTATGACCATAGAGCACCATTTTTCAGATGAGAAAATTCATTTACATCTATCACTGCTAATGGCCAAATGGAGGTTCCGTTTTGGGGTTTTACCGTGTCAAACAGAGGACGTGAGGCAATTTTTCTCGGTCAAATTGCATTTTGGTTTTTGGTAGAATCGCAGTTAAAACATCTTAACAGTATTTAATTGCTGGGTTTTAGAACCGGTAATTAAACACCTGGAGAAACCGGTTTTGGAGTTTGGTGAGAAATACCTTGTCAAGCAGAAAACGTAGGGGATATTTTCTCGGTCAATTTGTATTTTTGTCTATGGTAGTTAAAACATCTTACCAAGTGGTAATTATTGGGGATTACAACATGTAAATTCCTAACACTGGAGTTTTGGAGTTTGGTGAGAATTATTGTGACAAACAGAAGACTGGAAATTTTTCTCTGTCAAATTGCATTTTTGTTTCTGGTAGAATCGCAGTTAAAACATCTTAACAAAATTTAATTACAACGGTTTAGAACCAGTAATTAAACACCTGGAGAAACCGGTTTTGGAGTTAGGTGAGAGTTACCGTGTCAAACAGAAAGAGTAGGGGAAATTTTACTCGGTCAAATTGCATTTTGTCTGTGGTAGAATCACACTTAAAACATCTTACCAAGAGGTAATTACTAGAGTTTAAAACCAGTAATTAAGCACCGGTAAAAACCACTTCTGGAGTTTGATGAGAGTTACCATCACCGAAACCGTTATTACCCGTAGTCATTACCAGTTTTCTTAATCACATTGTATAGATTTTTTATTTAGCTTTATTTAGTTTCTGTGGTGAAGATCTTACTTAAGACATCAATTTATACAATGAGTTATATTTCTTGGAAAATTCCTCCCACCCATAGTTGAAAGCATAGCTCCCAGCGTAGAGAAAACCAGAAAGAGTGCATGCAAAGATTATTACAAAATAATTTTTGGCATTTATGGTTGGTAGGCAGGTAGGTAGTTGAATTTACGTAACACTGGAGGAACACAACGGGCTATTGGTGACGGTCCGGGTTCAATGCCGAAGGCAAAGATCGAGGACGCCTCGTAATTTTGAACCACGGTCAAATGACGAAGTCAACACCTGAGTTTTCGGCATTTATGATATTTTATTTGTAAAAATATTTAAGAAATGTAAAACCAAAGCTTTCCGAGGATTGGCCCCATGAAGACCCCTCTTTCTACGCTTCTGGACTGATCCTTTAACACTCCGAGTGGTTTCGACGAGATATCTCGTCCATCAAGATCTGACCAATTTTGCTAATGGCGATATATCTCGTCTGGCCAGCTTTGCTTATGACAAGATACCTCGTCGAGACAACCACCAGGATGGTTAACATTTATGTTGCTCCAGTGCAACATAAATTCAACTACCAACCAACCAAACTTTAACATTTATAAAGAAATGAAGGTACATTTTCCCATTAAGATGTACCTACGTTTAGCAACTATTTTCTTTGTCAAACTGTAGATTAAAGTTTACATACACGCGCACTTGAAACAATGTAATTTTTTTCTGTCGTTCCAACAAACTCGATACGATATTTATATATGTACAACTCTGATGTATATTTTATTCTTGTATTTATTTTCCTTTTTGACGTTTTGTAAAGAAAGCAAAGAAACGCCTTTTAAAGAAGTTTATTGGCTTTCTAAAGCAAATATGTCTGTGTAAACACTTAGCACAGATGACATTTTCATCGCAATGCAAGCCAAAGAATCTATACTCGATTGTAACAGTAGAAAGTAAATGTGAGAAAATAAATTAAATTACAAACACTAAATTCTCATTTTCATTTTTGAGTGATTATTTTTGCCCGATGAACAACCAACACAGTTTGCGGTGCAGTTTGAGGTAAATATATACATGTTTTCTTCTAAAATGTAGTAAATAGAGGGAAAACAGAACTGAACTATATCCATGTTTTCTTCTAGGACGCAGTAAACAGGGAAATTAAAACTGAACTACATAAAAATTCCATTTTTTTGTACTGTAATCGAATTGTCTTTTCGAACCATACTTCTTGCCAAATGCAGCTGGTTCTTAAAATAATTTTTCGTTGACATTCTGTTTACGCACTGTGATTCAGAATAAGAGTTATTGCGTGGCCTTAAAATCACATCTTATACAGTCACAGCCATACATCCATATTTGATGTACAAATCAGTGGTGTAACCAGAGAGCAGATTCTGGAGTCTCACCCCCTCCGAAAAAAGGGTGTTTTCTTTTTCATCTTTATAAAAATACATTAATACATAGAATACTTTTGTACTTTATAACAGTTTTGTAGCGTAGAGTGGGGCAAATGTGAACCTGAATCTAAAAGTTTTTATACATACAATAATTTTATACTTAATAAAATAGTTTCATAGGATTAGGTGGAGTAAGTGCGAACTTTAATCTTCAAAGTTAGTAAACAGAATATTTTTGTACTTTATGGCATAGTTTTATAGGGTGAGGTGGGGTAAGTGTGTACTTAAATCTTCAAAGTTTGTATACATAGAATAGTTTTGTACCTTATAACAGTTTTATAGGGTGAGATGGGGTACGTGCAAACCTGAATCTTCAAAGTTCGTATGCATAGAAAACTTTTGCACTTGAGGTGGGAGTAATTGCTAACCTAAATCTTCAAAGTCCGTATCCATAGAATACTTTATACTTTATGACATAGTTTTATAGAGTGAGGTGGAGTAAGTGTGAACCTAAATCTGCCCCCCAAAGTTCGTATTGAACCAATTCTCAATCTGTCCCCGCGATTTTAAAAACTACGTCTGCAGCACACTTCCAGACTTTTTTCTAAAATGTTTACTCTTTTATTTGTTCAAACTTATTGATATATTTTAAAAATAATTCCCAACGCTTTTTCAATAGCTTGTTATGTTGCTCCAGTGTGACGTTAATTAAAATACCTACCTACCCAACGCTTTTTCATAGGGTCGCACTTGGCTCACATGATGGGACAAGTGCATAGGTATGGACTGTTTTCTGGTTTGCGATGCGATGGTATTGTGGTAACAGCATCTCATTTCTTTCAAGCCCTTTGCAGGACTGCCACAGGTGACTAAAAGGCGACTTTTGCTACTATTTTTCAATCTTGGCGACTAGTAGTAACTTGTTAAGCAAAATCATCTCAAAAGCTACTCAATTCAAAATTTTGGCGACTTTTCGAAAATTTTGGTGACATTTTTTAAAATGCACCAAAGGTCAAAGAAATTGTTGCCCCCTTTTTTACACTAATAGCTGACGGAAAAAACATTTTTCGGATTTTTCTTCAGGGAGAAAGTTTTCCAAGGGACGCCAATTTCGAAGTTTTGACGCCAAGCCTTGGCAACCATGAAAAAAAACCCATCGGAATCTATGATTGCTAGATTGGCATGAAAACCTTATTAAGATAATATTTAGTCTTTAATTTAAAAATTTAAATATCTTGCCAAGATCTTCAACTTCTGTTTTATACTTAATTAGTACATTTTGTGTTTTAGTCTATTCATTTTGTAATAGCCCGTTGTGTTGCTCCAGAGTGTGAAGTTAATTAAAATACCTACCTAATACCTACCTATTCATTTTGTATCTGAGCAACTAAAATCTATCTATATAAAGCAGAGTCGGCGTCTGTCTGTTCTCTATACAAATCTATACCGTTTGACCAATCCACACCAAATTTAGTAAACTTATTCTTTCAAACCCTTCGGGTAAGGTAGGCTACATATCAATCCCCGTTACATTTGTCTTAGGTTCCATCTGTCTTAGGAATAACATTGAGTATTTTTACGATCACTGTCAGGTCAATTCACACCAAATTTGGTACATTCATTCTTTAGAATCCTGCGGGAAACATAGGCTAATTATTAATCCCGTTCGATTTGTCCTAGGTCTGCAGAGGAGGTTAAAAACAATGTGAAATCTCCATAGGAATAACATTTAGTAATATTACGATGAATTACAAGCAATTCAACCCGATCAACGCCGGTAATTCAGCTAATTGTTACTAAATAGGGTTTAAGAGGAGACTTTTCTGCTACTATTTTCAAAAGATTATGCTACTATTTTGCAAGTGCTTTGGCTGTGGAAGCCCTGCCTTCGGTCAGCGCAACTTCCCTGCCGAAATTCGAAGCGCTCTAGCGATGAAACTAATCTACAAGACTCCTTCAAGCATTTCGAACCAGGTGGCAGACCCCATTTTAATCAGACACGTTTCGTATTCACAGTAACCCCGTAAACACAGTTGCCTCACCCTCATCCTACTAACGTGTAACTAATAAACTTATAAATATACGTGTTTTCGTAATCCTCTTGCCATAAAGTAACAGCTATTGGATTAATCTATAATTTATCAAACTAATGAAATGATGTTGTAAATGTATGAAGATTATGAATTTGTTTTTCTTAGCGATCTAACCATCTCGCATAATTGCATACCACTTCAAGTCACAAAGATTAGAAGTTAATGTTGAGGAACAAGATTTGAATACATTTTCAATGTTGTTTTATTGTCAGTACAAATATTTGACAAGCACAATCGTTGGTCTACATTAGGCTCTATTTTCGTCAGCAGCATCCTTAAATCTCCCCGTTCAACTATTTTCTGTCGATTCCTCTTTTTAGTTAAGACTTCTTACCACGCTAATTCCACTTTCAACTACACAGGATGACGGAAATGCAATCAAAAATTTAAATAGGAAGTGAGCGCTAATACACACGAACACTCGCATGTTAAGACCTGTCGTCTTGATCTTAGACCGATCAATTGCAACTTGCATTTTAGACAATACAGCACTGTAATGAATGTGTCTGGTTAAGTAGATAAGTTTTAAAACAGTTTTTGGCGACAAATTTTTCCATCATCTCCCTAATGCCCACTCTTTATGGTCAACTCCCCATATTTCCCCTGAAGCCAGCATTGCCCCTGAGATTCAGAGCCCACTTTGGGAAACTATGCTCTTTTAAATAATTATCTGAGGTCTTTCAATACACAGCCTCTCTCTGTGCCGCTTTTACACTGTAGTTTTTAGATAGCGTTCTTTCAGTATCCGCCAGTCAATCAACGACAATAACGGGATTTTTCGTCGCGGATTGGCTGGTTGACTCAGCGAACCAAAGATGGCGCCCATTGTAGTTTGGCGTTTCGGGGAATAGCTTCTTGAAACTCCGACGGGGAGCTGATGAAAAATTGGCTGACACGTGGCTTTTTCGGCTAGCGATCTTTGTAGTTTCGAGGGTGGTCATGTTTTGAAGCGGTAGGGAAGGGCAAACACTATAATGAAGGCTCTTCCAAATCAATTGTGCGGCGTCCAATCGATTGCCAAGGTAAATTTAATCGTCTTAATTTGAGTGGGATTTTACACAGCTGATGGAGGGGAGCTGTTTTGCTTGCTGGGTTTTTTGCACTCAGGGATGTTATTAATTTATTTAATAAAGCAGCTACCGGATGCGGAAAAGGGGAAATATTGATGGTGCTGTGACTTGAGGGATGGCAATTTTTCATATGTTCTCTAATTCCGTAGCGTGAATGGATAATTTAAAATTTGCCTCGTAATCCGATGCGATTTGTGATTTGTGTGGAAAGTGAATGATTCCATTCCGAGTTGCGTGTGAGGTAATGGAATTGATAATGAAATGAGGGAGATAATTTTTGGTCTGTCTTTTGCAGGGATTTGCTTGGTTTTGTGGGGTGAAAGGACAACTCTAAACTATTGCGAAAACAGTTTTGAATAAGGCATTGTTTATTTTGTCTATCTCTCTATCTTTCCATCTCTGCTTCTTCATTCATCTCTTACACTCTCTACTGCTCTTCATTTTTCATTCAATTTTTCACTTTCTTACTCTTTCTTCCTCACTAATTTTTCTCTTTTTACTCTTTCTTTCTCACTAATTTTTCTCTTTCTTTTCCCCTAATTTTTCTGTTTCTTATCTTCCCTGCACTTATATACTTTTCTCTTTCTACTTTTTTCTTCAATTCTCATTGTTGCTCACAAACTTTTCCTTTTCTTATCTCCTCTACAGTTATCCAATTTTGTTTTTAATGTTTTCTCTCTCTCTCTCTTCTGTTTCTTTTCTATCATACTCTCATTTCATCTTTCCTCTTCAATTCACCTTTCCCTCTTTCTTACTCAATTTCTTTCTCACTCACTTTACTGTTTCTCATCTCCCTTACACTTATATAATTTTCTTTGTCACTCTTTCTATTGGTTTCGCTCTCCAGTTTCTTTTTGTCACTCTCTCTCTCTCTTATATATTACCTCTTTCATTCACCTTTTTCTGTTTCTTACTCTGTTTCTTTATATCACTTACTTTTCCATTTCTTTTCTGTCCTGTATTTATCTAATTTTCCCTTTCTACTTTTTTCTCATTATTTCTCTCTCACTCAATATCGTTTTCATTCTCCTGTTTCTTTTCTGTCACACTTTCATCTAATCTTCTCTTTCATTCACCTTTTCTTTCTTACATAACATTTTTCTCTCTTATTTTTCGGTTTCTTATCTCCCCTGCCCTTATCTAATTTTATTTTTCTCTTCAACATTCATTATTTCTCTCTCACTCTATCTTTTTTATTCTCCTGTTTCTTTTCTGTCACACTCTCTAAAGATAACTATTTCCCCATTAACTCTAACATACTTAATTCTCATCTCTTCCATTTGCTTTCACAAATATCTATTTCATCTCTCTCGCCTTCTTTCTTTCTCTGTTTACTTCTCTTTTTCACATTATTTCTCTTCACACCACCTTTCACTTTTAATGTTCCTCTTCCTATAACCATCCCTTCATTCACATTTATTTTCTTCATACCATTCTTTATTTCTAAGTCTTAAAATCTTTTAACATCGAAAGAAAATGATTAGCGAATTGAAATCATTTCATGCTGCGTGATCTTTAGAATCACTAAAGGATTCACTAATCACTTGAATACGACCAGATCTTTTATAATTACAGCGTAATCGGATGTTGTCTACCTTTATTAGTTGGCTACCTCTCAAATCTCGTCACGTTTCTCAGAAATGAAAAAATGTTTTTTGAAGCTTTATAAAGGCTTTTAATTAATTTGAAAACTGCTAGCTCAATTCGGTACTGATGTAAATCTTATTCTCTATATTAGATCCCATAGAATTGAAAAATAATGTTCCAAAGTTCATTCCATTTCCACAGCCATATAGCCCCGTTTGATTATAGAGTTCAGTTGAATTTTAAATTAGGAAATAAGAAGCTTTTCATCTAAGATTATGCGTGATAGCAAATTTTTAATAAGACAAATCTTAATTACTACATTCGTGATGACTACATTTTCTCCTTAAATTATGGAAACATATTTTTATATTTCCACCGTAATTTTAGAAGCTTTATAGAAAAAGTTCCCCTTTTTAGCTTTGAGCCCCTACCCTTCACAAGTTCTCTGTACTCATTTACCTCATGGTGTCAGTTTTTTTTTACCTGGAGTGTCTAAAGTATATATAATTTCAGAAGCTTTGTAGGAAAAGTTCCCTATTTAGCTTTAAACCCTGCCCTTTACAAATTCTTTTTACGGCATTGTTCAGCAATGAATAAAACAAAGTAACTCAAGACGTGTAAGGAAATTCCTTGAAAAGCGTTCACATCATTCTTCAATCCTACCGCCTTCGTTAAGCTCGTGTATTTCGATAATTTCATTAGTTTATTAGAAAAAGTTCCCTTTTTGGCTTTAAGCCCCTGCCCTTTACAAGTTCTCTACGGCATTGTTCAACAATAAACAAACCAAATACATAATTCAAAACGTCTGCAGGAATTTCTTGAAAAGCGTTCATAACATTCTTCAATCCTACCGCCCTCGTTCAACCAGTATTTCGATCAACATAAAGATAACGAATTGTGATAAAAATCCTAACAAACGGGGGTCGAAAATACAAATAAAGAACCAAAATGGTGAATCAGTACAAGGGGGTGAAATGAGAAATAGAATACTATAAATCAAGGCAGGGGAGTTTCCCTGACTCAGTCCGACAGGGATCGCGGAGTTAAAGACCGAATCTCTCCAATACAACCTGTAAGAACAGTGACTGATAAGGCTTAGCTTCACTTTACAGTGGACACGATGTAAATCTGTCAGCCTGACCATCCGTCGGCGGATATGTGTGGATACACAAGCGACGGGAGAAGACAGATAACAACAACTAAATCTTTCTTCATTCTTGACTCTTGGAGGGTATCATGTAACGAAACGAGCTCGTTTTTCTTAGAGTAATCTGGGCTAGCGTCAAAATATTTAGTTATCCGGCTGTTTTCATGGGCCATGCGAGAACACTCCGTCTACCAGTGGCCGTCTACCAGTGGAACTGCAGTTTAAACCGAAACTGTAAATTGTATATTATCTAATGCCATTTGGATAAATTTGGATAATAAAAGTTAACTTTAGTGAAAGATTTAGCTAAATAGTGAAGCCAGGATTTTATTTCGAAGGGATCTAAAGTTAGTAATTTGGACTAGTGTTAAAATATTTAGGAAGCCAGCTGTTTTCAATGACTATGCGAAAACCTCCGTCTATCAGCAGAATTTTAGTAAACTGAAATTGTAAAATTTATACCATCTAATGCCATTTGGATTCCAAAAGTTAACTTTAGTGAATGCTTTAGCTAAGTTATGAAGCCCTGATTTTATTTCGGAGGCATCCAAATTCAGAGTGATCGGGACTAGTGTTAAAATATTTAGGGATCAGGCTATTTTCAAGGGCCGTACGAGAACACTCCGTCTAGCATTGTAACTGCAGTTTAAACTGAAATTGCAAATTGTATATCATCTAATGCCATTTGGATTTCAAAATTAACCTTTAGTGAATGCTTTAGCTAAGTAGTGAAGTCAGGATTTTATTTTGGAGGGATCAGAGTAATCGAGACTAATATTAAAATATGTAGGGATCCGGCTGTTTTCTGGGCCCATGCGAGAACACTCCGTCTATCAGCAGAATTTCAGTAAACCGAAATTGTAAATTATATATCATCTAATGCCATTTGGATAACGAAAGTTAACTTTAGTTAAAGATTTAGCTAAGTAGTGAAACTTGGATTTTATTTCAGAGGGCGTCCAAAATCAAAGCAGTTTGTACTAGAGTCAAAATATTTAGGACTTTTAAATAATGAAAGAACAGTCAAGCAGTCAACCTGAGTACAGATAACATAAAATCGTTATATTTGCGAAAAAATACTTTTTACCAATCAAATAGCATTAAGTAAATTTCAAATTTTGTTTCCCGAAATTCACTTTTCTTCTGTTACTTCTGAAGTGTGTTGATGCGATACGCACTATCCGAATGTGAGTTGATTATCTCAGTGTTAAAAACAAATTAAGACTACATGATTCATATTTCGTACAACAATTAATCTTATATTGTCAGAGTTTATTTTAATATCATCAAAAGTATTATATGCATTTTAATTTTGTATTTTTAAAAGGGTATAAATTAGTTAACTAACCATTTCGGGTGAGCTTGGGTCCCCAGAACCTCCTATGACTAAGCCACTGATGCATTAGTTCACGATTTTGTACAATGCTAGTGCGATAAGGTTGTCGCGTTTCAATTAACATAAGTTAATGAGATGATTCATTCGATAAATCATGTTTCCAGTTTTAAGATGGATTCAAGTTCCATGATTTAGCCATTAGTCAGATCCAGATGACGAATTTAAATTAAAGACCAAAGCGGTTTATGTTGTAAATGATTGATAGAAACATCGGCAATAATGATCTTTACCAGAAAAATGTACGACTTTATGAAATTCAATTGAGATAGTGTTATCGCTTTTCAAATACCGTGGGCTAATGAGCAGATTCATTCGTAGAATATGCTTTCAAACCTTGGATTTTAATACAATATATGCAGTTTTGTGTTTTTCCCATACAATCAAATTTTACAATTTCATGGATTTCTGTACCTAATGCTCCCAAATGGTTTGATTTGCTATGATTTATTACTTTAGCTGTAATGTTTAAAAGAAGCATTTATTTCATACCAACACCATAACGACGCTTTATTTTTAAAGTTATCCCCAGTTATTCTGCATTGCCGTAACAGTTCATAGAAATTTCTTATGATTAGCTTTCCCGTTTTATTGCTTAGGTTTTCATGTGTCTCATGTACCTCTCTATAACAATTTTCCTTTCTATCACTGGGAAATGTATAACTAATGAGCTGAATAACTGGTAGAAAATAACAGCATTTATTTCATACCAACTTATCCGAATTTTCAATGCAGACACTTTATTTTTGAAATTCTTCCCGCGTTGCCTTAACGGTTTAATTTTTCGTTTCATTGCTTAGGTTTTCCTTTCTCATGCACCTCTTTAAAATATTTTTTCTATAACTATCATTGCAAATTGTATAAATAATGAGCTGAATAACCGGTAGAGAATAACAGCATTTATTTCACCCCAACTTATCCAAATTTTCAATGCAGACACTTTATTTCTGAAAAACTTCCTGCGTTGTTTTACATTGTCGTAACGGTTCGTAGATAATTTGTTATAATTAGCATCTCCGTTTCATTTGCTTAGGCTTTTCTTGTACCTCTTTATAGCATTTTTCCTTAACTATCTCTAGAAAATGTTTGAATAATGAGCTGACTAACCATCATTTATTTCATAGCAATTTACCCTAATTTCAGCACCGACGCTTTATTTGTTGTCGACGCCACGTTGTTTTACATTGCCATAATGGCACGCAGATAATTTGTAATGATTAGTTCTGTTTCATTATTTAGGTCTTTGCTTGCTCGTGTATCTGTAACATTTTTTTATAGCTATCAGTGCAAAATGTATAAATAATGAGCTGAAAACCGGTAGAGAATAACATTACTCTTTTCCTTTAATCATTAACTTCCTGAAAATGCCATTCCAAAATTTCTATTGAATCATTTGTCGAAAACCTGAAGTTTCAAACGAGTTCTGCCTGACTCTTTTGTCTGCTTTTTCCATCACTCAGCCCTAACGAATATGAACAAATTTTATCAGCATCATTTATTCTCTAGTTTCAAAGTGTGGAGATTGTACCGCGATACGCCGGTCGACCTTGAATCATTATCTCTGATTCATCACGTCTGGTACAACTGGAAATAAATCTACCCCAAGCAACCCTGACAATTAATTCGTGTTCCACTGACTGGAAGACATTGCAAGTTGAATGGGAAGAATCCTTGTTGTTTTATTCAACTAAAGCCTTATCAGCGGTATCTGATGGGCGAAAGTATTCCGCGCTCACTAATCCCCAGTAAATTGTGAAGCAAGCAAGCTGGTTGGGTGTGCAAACGTTCTTTACGAGGAAGGGGTCACTCCAAACACCTTTCGGTGTGCGGTCAATTAGAGGTTGCGTTCCCCTATTCCCTTCTCTCTTCGCCCCCCCCCCTCTGTAAGCCCCTACAGCTGTCAAGCTACAATTCAAAGATGTGTTGGGTGAACCCCAATCAAAACACCCTGGTAGTATGTACCAGATAACCCGCCTTGGTAGGAGGGGGAAGGGGGCTGGACTCGTCGAGTGGGGTCAGCGTCTGGTGGAAATTCTTTCGGATTAGTGTTTGTTCTGAAGTGTTGAGGGAAGACGGCTCACAAGGTGTCTTGCTTTCGAGGGGAACGGTGTCTGCTCAAGTCTGTGCGTGCTGGTGGATTGTTGGGTTACGCTTGCTTCGAGGATTAAAGCACGTGCTGTAGTTCAGAGCCCGAGTAAGTGACGACTGTGTTTATAACCCGGAGGTTGAAGTAATTTTTTTCAAGATTATTTTTCGATTTGTGGATTTTTCAATATTTGAAATGGTGCATTAAAGCACGTATTACTTTTCTTTGTAAGGCGTTCAGATAGTATTTTTTAAAAGGATCTTTACAGATTGAGAGAGACAGTGAAAATTATATTTATTTGATGAGGTAACCCGGAGAATGAAAAAATTAGTTTGAGATTTTTTATTTTTAATTAAGTGATTTTTCAAGCTTTAAAATGGTGTATTACTTTTCTTTGTTGGTGTTCCGAAGTTATTTTCTGAAAAGATTTTTAAAGATTAAGCGAAAATTATATTTATTGTTGAGGTAACCCTGAATATATAATAAATTAAAAAATAGGTTTTGAGATTTTTTATTTTCATTAAATTGGTTTGGCAAGCTTTCAATGATGTATTACTTTTCATTTTAGGTGTTCGGAAATAATTTAAAAAATATTTTAAAGATTGAATGAGAATTATTTTTATTTGTTCAGGTTACCCGAAAAAAATCAGTGTTTAGATTTTTAATCAAGTCGATTTTTCAAGCTTTGAAATGATGCATTACTTTTCTTTGAGGTGTTCGGAAAGTATTTTTTTAAATATTTCAAAGTTTCTTTCCTTTGTCCGGAATGCATTTTCCAAAAAGATTTTCAAAGATTAAGTGAAAATTATATTTATTTGTTAAAGTAACCCAGAGAATGAAATAGTTTGTTTTGAGATTTTTATTTTTATTTGAGTAGATTTTTCAAGCTTTAAATGATGTATTACTTTTCTTATTAGGTGTTCGGAAAATATTTTTACAAAAGGATTTTTTAAAGATTAAGTGAAAATTATGTTTATTTGTTCAAATAATCCGAAAAAAATCAGCTTTTAGAAAAGTACATCAGAAAAGTCAAACGTAAAACGCTTGAATTTTTTATGTAATAATATTTGGACTCAACACGTTTTAAGCACAGTTTTTAAAGGTGTTTAAGGTAAGGTTCTAAAGGTTAGGTCAAAAATTTCCATGGTACCGAGTTTGTTAGCTTTTCTGAACCAGAATGTGGAGATCTTTAGACTGGCGAAGTGTGTGTGCCCACTAACTCATTTTTTCTTTGCATTAAGGTTAGATTTCTTCTTGGGAAACACATTTAGTGAGTTTAGCAAAGCCAAGTAGAATTTTCCCCCTTTGTTTTCTCAGAGCTTTGTTTTCATAATAAGCGACGATTTATCTATATAAATAAGAATGGAGTGTTTGTTTGTACATTGAATATTTTCGACCCATTTCAAGTTTTCTATCCGTTTTGGACCCATACTATGAGTTCTTACATTCATTTAGTGACTGAACTTGGTTGCGTAGGTCTGTCTATTCGTCTTCCCGTTCTATGTTTGATTTGTGTTTGTGCAAGTATCACATGCGATTTGTTCAATATATTTTAATTTTATGTTTTATATTTGTTACACCACATCTTAGTTTAGTGAATGCATTATTTGAAATTTCTTTGCTTATATATTTAGGCAAGTTTAACGTTAAAACATCTGAGTAACTACTTCAATCAACTATAATTTGATAGTTTTGGAGTAGCTGGAAGATATATTGAGTTGCAATTACTTGGATTGTTTTACCAGTACTGTTGAAAAATCAATTATTTTTCAAACTATTTTTATGAAATTTAAATTATAATACTATTGTATTTTGAGCCTTATTTATTTTCTTTGCGAACTGGGACAGACGATAATTTGTAACAAAACGAAAACTCGTGTTCGTTTGCCATGTGCAGTGTTATATTTTCTGTTTCTTTCGCTCGGAATTAATTTCGTATTCTTAAATTTTTTCTAATTTTTAGTTGTAAGTTGAGGCAACTGTGCAAGATCAAGAGATAAAATAGAATCATGAATTGATTGATATCTTTAGAACTTTTCCCGCCAACTTTTATTTTTTTCTGTTTTAAATATTTATTATTTTAATAAATTGTAATTCCTCTTTATCACACGCAACACCACAGCAAAGTATTCTGTTTAAAGCGGCATGTAAGTTAGAATAAAGCAAATTTTAAGTGGATTTTTGGCTTTATTGAAAGAACGATAATGTTAAAAATATCCGAACTAAGACTTTTGAAATATGACAAATCTTTGTCATAGCGACAGAAAGTCAAGATGGTTTATTTTACGAATTGAAGCTCTACTTAAGCAACTTATACAAGGAAGGTTTCTTAAAACAGTGATTTTTTTAGAAGAAACTATCAAATCGATTTACCATTTAAAAAATGGTAATAGGTTACCTTTGTACAGAAGAAATTCAATTTTAAAACAAGTTCTTTTATTGCACGTGTCGCAAAACGGAATTTTCAAGAAACAATGCGTATCCACTTTTAAACAAACTTAGTGATAAATATCTTGTGAATTTAATTTGTCATCGTTCCCTTAATGATGCCGAAATTCGAAAATGTCGCAAACCTTGTTCCAGAGTGTACCTTTAGCAAAGGTGCAATATATGTTAAATGCATTACATGGATGGATATGCATGTATAGGATTTTTGTCCAAAGTAAGTTGTAGAAATTATAAAAATGTCGAAAAGGTGTTAATAAATTATTACTCACTTAAATGATTTGGCATTTTTCTACGAAAGAGAGAAGTGATTATTTTCTGGTCACTTTTAATATATAGTTAACCAATTCAACCCGAGTGAGGTCGGCAATTTTGCTAGTGCAAAATAAAAAGCTTCAAAAAATTTGCTTTTTCAAAAAATCTGACCATGTATCACATATTTCAATTACATCAATAGAAAAGGGTAGTATAATTGTTTGGTAAATTATAGAAATACACAAAATGAATATAGAATCTTTTCTCTAAAAATAAAATCCCTAGCTTTTTCTTTTTCGTTTCAATTTCTGTCCCTAACTCTACAAGGTACTGGCTGAGAGCAATTGAAATCAGTCAGAGTTGATTATGTGTAAGTTTCAAAAGCGATAGCAAAAACAGTCGATGACCCATTTCGGCTGATCAAGACGTCCACCATTGTCAGGACCAAAATAACAGAGAAAAGTTCTTGTGTTTTTGTTTTGGTCTTGACATCGCTGGGGACGTGTTGATTCGCCGAAGTGGCCATTGGCTATTTTGCTATTTTTAATGTCCTTGTTAATTTTACATACTATCGCGTTATAGTATATTCGTATAAATAACAACCATTTTATCTATGTTTTTTATTTCATTATAGCTACAATCCTTTTAATTTCACGGTAGCAATGAAAAGGATTTAAAACTGTAGAATTAATGCTCTGCAAATAAAAAAGGTTATTGTACGTTTTGGGTCTGGAGATGAGTTATTAATTTCACTTTGCTGAGCTCAGGTTAGAAAATATTGATTTAATCATAGACGAATTATTTTTTTAAATTATATATTAATAAATGATTTTTTGTATCATGTTTTCTTAATGACTTCAAAGCTTTAAATGTTAAATTTTATAATTTGAAATCTATGTATTTTTAAATAAGGAATTCTAAAGAATAAAAAGCGCATTTCCATGATTCTCCCTTGATTTTGATTACTCATTTTGAAATTCACAAATCTTGTAATCGCGTATTTTTTCTGTGGCCAATATGATTTTTAAAACTTTGAAAAACGTTCGTTCATATCGCGTCTAAAATGAAGAGACGAATTCATATATTAACAAACGAGGGATTGTATTATGTGTTTTTTGATGGGCTAGAAGCTTTTAATTAAAAATTTTATAATTTGAAATCTATGTAATTTTAAATAAGGAATTCTAATTAATAGAAAGCATATTTGCATGTATTTTCATATATTTCATTCTTACTTAATCCTGATTACTCATCTTAAAATTTACAAATCTTACAGTCGTGTATATTTTGTGACCAATATGACTTTTAAAATTTTGAAAACCGTTTGTTCATAATGCGTCTAATATGAAGGAACCAATTTATATATTAACAAACGAGGGATTGTAGTATGTGTTTCTTGATGGGCTTCAAAGTTTTTAATATAAATTTTTATAATTTGAAATCTATGCATTTTCAAATAAGGAATTCTAAAGAATACTGATTGCTATGAATTGCCATATTTGATACTTTTTGAACTCATTTACTACTACTACAAATAGGATTGCTTATAAGAAACTACTTCAACGCTGAATATCGAAATGATGGTATTTATCCATGCTAGATCATGATATGGTATGCATGTTATTGCTAAGAAACTATTAAAAATTTACACTGGAAACAGTTTAGCTGTGAAGTGAATACATGTAAATACGTTATTCATGTAAGTAGACGAGCTGTTGGAGAGAAGACTGAACCATTTCCAAAATTATTTTCTGAATTTGTGCCTGCAAGTTACTAAACACTGCAGAAATATTTTTAGAATCTGTCCAATAAACATGACTTTATCTTCATATTGTGAAATGCATAAAAAGTTCCAAGCTCGTCGCAGTGCGGATCCACAAGTGGCGTACCCTTCGAACAATAAGTTCCTAATTCGAAAATCGCTTCAAATCTTTCTCACATTTAATAGACACTCGATCATCCACGCCGGGCAACCGTCCATTGTGTACGCAGACAGTCTAAATCTACAAATTAACTCCAAGTAGCTATTAGCAAATTAACTCTATCGCCCAAAAGTGGCAAAATAATGATAAGTGTTACAAACCGCCCATTGTTCGCAGGAACAAGTTGAAGAACTGCGAAGTCGGACCAACAAAAGTTCTTCGAGCCCCAAAATAAAGAATGAATTCTGTTTCGACTCGTTCAATTTTTCATTCGGAGCCGGGGGCATTTCAAATGATGCAAACGATAATCCCTACCCACCCAGTATGTTCCTCGGAAACAACCCCTCTAAGAAAAGAAGTGAAGAAGAAATATCCATCGCTCGCATATAGAGCGTAGCGCGTCGACTAATCCTTTTGTCTTGTAATGATTTCGAGGTGCTGTTAACCAATGATCCACATGCTTTTATCCCTGCCTTAATACCTCCTTAACAGGTCTTTGTTTCTAGATGAAAAGAGCACAAAAAGATAAAGAGGGGGTCCTTCGGAGAGGTATCCATGGCAACGGCGGATGACATTTTTGAAGGGGGGAAATGACACATTTTTCCGTGGTAGCAGCTTCCGTTAGTTGTTTCCGAAAACAGCAATGCGATCCTATGGCAATTTCAACTTAAGACGGGCAACTGCGTTTTTCAAATAGATCGCTGGATTGTTGTTGCGACATTTGCTTAAGTGCACAAATCGGAGATTGTATCTTTGAAAGATTTTTTGGCACTAGTGCTCAAGCTTGTTTTATTTAGCTTGCAAATTCTCAATATCTCATTGTTAAGTGACGGGTAGTCCGACCACGATACCGGGAACCCTTACTTGGTGAATTGGATAATTTTCAGAAAAGGTATCACACTGGGTTTGTCTTTTTATCAATATTTGCTGTTATTCTGATCGATATTGAAACTTAGTACCAGGGGAACCTTTATTTAAAGAGCGTTTTTGAAAGATAATTCTCAATAATGATTGCACAATATTCCGACTTCCCCATATTATTTTGCTTAGAGTAGGGATTTTATTGCTGTTGCTGCTCCGTTATTTTCTTAAGTGCACGAATCGAAGATTGCATTTTTGGAAGATTTTAGTACTAGTGTTGAAGCTTGTTTTATTTAGCTTATAACAAAGCTTTTCTCGACATTTGATGGGTAGCTTATTGTTAAATGACTGATATTCTAACCACGATACCGGGAACCCTTACTTTATGAATAGGATAATTTATCGGATGTTCGGAAATAATTATTTAAACAAGTTGCAAATTTTCGGAATAACCCAGTTCTGAGACACAGCAGCATAATTGGTATTCATAATTTAAGCACTTTTTCTAATTGGAAGCTGTCTCTACGACAAGGTTAAAAAGTAGTTTCATTCAACTTGAATCACTCTGTATAAAGTGACTAAAAGGACTTTTTGCACAGTAAAAGAAATAACCTTAAGTTACTTAGAAACGTGGCTCCCTTTCCTTTTTAAAAAAGTTATGCTTAAGATTATATCTAGTCCATTTTCAAAAATGTAATTCAGTAACATTTTAGTCAAATTCTCGTCGTAGAAAATGAAATATATATTTAAACAAGTCGCAAATTTTCGAAATAGCCCAGTTCTGGGACACGCGTCACAGCCCATCAGAACCACACTAATTAATTACGTTAGCCTTCCATCAGTATCTTAATGCGTGTCCTCGCATTTATACACTGTCGCGTCGGTACATCTCTGGAGCTTCCTGCGTAATCTTCCCCTTGCGTAAATTGAGGATCAGTCAGAGGGAAGTAATATTCGCGGTCGTTGCATTACTAATTAAATGAGTAACGCAGCGGGCAAGCATATGATAAGTAATAATTCTCCCCGTAAATTCCCTTCTTATTCCGATGGAACTGAGGAGAGCAGATCTTGTTTTGTGCTCATTTAGGTGAGATATTCCCGGAAACAATTATAAAATTATACCCGTAGATATTCCATTCCTTCAAGCCCCAAGAATTCTCCAGAGATGAATCTTCTTCCAGACATTTCAGTCATGGTTCAAAATGCCACTGTGTCTGATAAAGGGAAATAAAGGTTTTGTTTCTTAAGATAGGTTGCCTTTTTTGGAATATAACATTTCCTTCATATAAGTAACGCAGAACGCAAACTCATGTAAAAACCCTCCCCGAAAAGTTTCTTGTTATTCCGATGAAACTGAAAAGAGCAGATCATGCTTTGTGCTCACTTTGGTTAGATATTTCTGGAAACAATCAAAAAATTATGCCGTGTAGAAATTACACTTCTTCAAGCCCCAATAATTTTCTAGAGTTAAAATTTATCTAGACATTTTAGTCATAGTTCAAAATGCCGTTGGTCTGATCAAAGGAAATAAAGGTTTTGTGTCCTTAAGATAGAAGACTGACGTTTTTGTAATATTGAGAAACGCAGCAGCAGACAAGTAATAACTCTGGCCGAAACCTCCTTATTCTGATGCAACTGAAGAGAGCATATATTGTGTGTCCATCTTGGATTCCTGATAAACAATTATAAAAATATGCCATGTAGAAATTCCATTCCTTCAAATTCCAAGAATTTTCCAGAGATGAATCTTCTCCCAGACAGTTTAGCCATGGTTCAAAATGCTGCTGTGTCTGATAAAGGGAAATAAAGGTTTTGTTTCTTAAGATAGGTTGTCTCTTTTGGAATATAACATTTCCTTCATATAAGCAACGCAGCAGGCAAACAGAAGTAACAAATCTCGCCTTGAAAACTTCCTTCTTATTCCAATGAAACTGAGGAGAGTATTTCTTGTTTTGTGCTCATCTAGGCGGGATATTCCTCCAACCAATTATAAAATTATGACAGGTAGAAATTCCATTCCTTCTGGTAGTAAGAATTATCTAGAATTGAATCGTTGCCGGAATATTTTATCACTGTACAAAATGGAGTTGTCTCCGATTACGAGGAATGTGGCTTTGTATCTGAAACTAAGAGGTGTTCTTTTTGGGAATAAAATGTTTTGCTACTTTTTCTTGACCCCGTATATAAGTAACACCCAGTTCCCTCAAAAATTCCGTTCTCATTCGTTTGCTTTGGTAGGGCGTTATGGCGCAAAGGCCATATTTGGCCAAGCTGCGACAAACACAAGACAGACAACATAATGATGTAGGGAGAAAAAACAAAAAAGCAGAAGGTAGGTGAGGGTAAAAATGAAAGGGAGGAAAGATCACTCAGGTACCTCGGATTGTGAATGCCCATACACACCTAAAGATGTACACCTGAGAATCAGTTCTCATTCGAATTTAACGGAGATCAGACCTTGTTATATCCCAGTCTACTTGAGAAACTCGCCTGGTAACAATTAAAAAATCATACCCTGTTCAAATTTCATTCCTCCTAGATAAAAGGAATTTGCTAGAGTTGTTAAATCTTCGCCGTAACTGTATTATCGTTGTTCAAAATGTAGTTGTATTTGATTGCTGTGGGGGCTAGCGTTTTTGAAATAAAGTTTTTCTTGCTAGTTTTTATATAATCGTTTCTAACGAGTGACGGCAACAGAAGAAGATATGCTAAATAATAAGCGTTTGGGGAATAGTTTTTTCTTGCTAGTTTTTTTACAATCTTTCCGAGCGAGTAACGGCAGCAGACAAAGATATGTTAAATAATGAACGGTTTTGAAATAGTATTTTCCTTGCTAGTTTTTTTTTGCAATCCTTGTGAATGAGTAATGGCAGCGGACAGATATGTTTAATAACAAGCGTTTTTGGAATAGTCTTTTCCTTGCTAGTTTTTCTACAATCCTTGTGAAGGAGTAATGGCAATGGACAGAGATATGTTTAATAACAAGCGTTGTT
Source organism: Meta bourneti (assembly GCA_933210815.1). Classification (NCBI taxonomy): domain Eukaryota; kingdom Metazoa; phylum Arthropoda; class Arachnida; order Araneae; family Tetragnathidae; genus Meta; species Meta bourneti. Next base: position 41,962,545 of record OW119933.1, on the reverse strand, counting down.
GTGCTAGTTTTTCTACAATCCTTGCGAATGAGTAACGACAACGGACAGATATGTTTAATAACAAGCATTTTTGAATAGTCTCTAGTTTTTCTACAATCCTTTCGCACGAGTAATGGCAGAAGACAGAAATATGTTAAATAAAAAGCGTTTATAGAATAAAGATTTTCTTGCTAGTTTTTCAACAATCCTTGCGAACAAATTACGACAGCAAAGATAAGCGTTTTTGAAAGTCTTTTTCTTGTTAGTTTTTCTACAATCCTTGTGAACCAGTAGCGGCAGCGGACAAAGATATGTTAAACAATGTCTCCCCTAAAATTCCGCTTTTATTCGATCATAATTGAGATCATATCTTATTTCATGCCCATCTACGTGAAATATCCCCTCGGAAACAATTATAAAATTATACCCCACAGAAATTTCATTTCTCCAATCCCAGAGAAATTCGCCAGAGTTGTTAAATCTTGAATCTCCTCCCTAACTTTTTTTTGCCATTGTTCAAAATGTAGTTGTGTCTGATTACGGGAAAGTGACTTCTGTCGTAGGCTAGAAGGCTGTCCTTTTTTTGGAATGCAATCTTTTCTTACCACTTTTTCTACAATCCCTGCCTTTTTTCCCTGTATTTCATCACGTGCATAATTTTTTTACCAACCAAATTTTCAGTTTTTTCTTTGTTTCGTTCTCTCCCTCTACTTACTCTTCTTTCTCGATCATTTTTTTCCTTTCTTGTCGCTTTAATTTCTTTCTCGATTCTTTTCCCTAAGACAACGCTTGCTCAACTTTAAATTAATCTATTTTTGCTCTAAGCCCGAGGCTGTACGGGAAAATTATTATTTTTTTCTGTTAGTTTCCGAAGCTCGCCTTTCTTCCCGTCTTAAAAAAACACTGGGAGAGTTACTATGGGATCTAGTACTTTTGTCTGTCTGGTACCTGGGCTTAGGTAATAATCTATTGCCCGGGAAAAATCATTTGTAGTCGTAATTACTTCGGTTCTTAAAACCGTTAAAAGTTTCCTAACGCTGTCACCTGGAAAATTTCTGAGCCGGTTTTAATAACAATTCGGAGTTCACCTCGGAGGTGACAAAAGTCCTCCCATCCTCAGACTTGTCTTCAGTGCTGAAATCGTGAACTAAATGAAGCGTTAATTTCGTACACGATTAGTTACAAAACAAACACACTGGATTTTAAAGAGGCGGATTTGTTGATAAATCAGTACATATGTTGCATTGCAATTGCGGAATTATGCAAATTTCCTGAACCGGTTTTGAATTCAATAACGTTTCGGTAAAAGATTTAAATGAAGAAGTTTCACCTTAGACGGGACTAAAGTCCTCTCATCCTCAGACTTGTCTTCAGTGCTGAAATCGTGGACTAAATGAAGCGTTAATTTCGTCCACGATTAGATGCAAAACAAACACACTGGATTTTAAAGAAGTGGGATTTGTTGATGACCAATCAATACAAATATTGGAATTGGATTGCGGACTTACGGAAATTCGAAGAACAGGTTTATAATAACAATTCGGGAAAAGAATTGAATGGAACTTCATCTTGGAGGTGACAAAAGTCTTCTCATTATCAGACTTCTCCACTGTTGAAATCGCAGACTAAATAAAGCGTTAATTTCGACCATGATTAAACGCAAAACAAATCCACCGGATTCTAAGGCCCGTTCACATGGACTTTTTCTAACACGCGTTTGATAAGACTTTTCGAGCGTTACCATGCGAACACCTCTTGGGCGTTTTTCGAGGTCAGTTTCCATTATGCATTAATTTGTGTTTTTTATTCTCCTAATCCAAGTTTCTATCTTTTGAATGGTTAAAGATAGAAACAAAATTTTAACGAATTTCAAATCAGCGTAAAATTTTACGTCAGATCGATACCAAACATAATTTTCTTTGAAAAAAATATTTTTTTATCAATAGTCGCTACTAATCTTTTTACAGATATTACTTTTATGCTAAGCATAAGCGGAAGTATTGCCTTGTTTTTAAAGGGAATGCCACTTTAATAAGATATTTTGTTGCCCCTTATCAACTGTTTTAATTTTACAGACATTAAAAATAGGATGAAAATCTTTCTTTCCCAACCTAAAATTGATTTCCCTGTGTTCACAAGAGTCTGGATTTGGGTAACTTACAAATGTATAAAAATTACCAATAAAATGCCTAAAGGAGGTGACCAAAGTCCTCATCCTCAGACTCGTCTTCAGTGCTGAAATCGTGGACTAAATGAAGAGTTAATTTCGTCCACTATTAAACGCGAAACAAACTCATCGGATTTTTTTTTGTTTACATCGTTTCTGCTGCACTGAACCATCTCACATATCTATCGCCTCATTCTCCTAACCGACACAAAAGTAAAATGTGAATTTCCAGGAATAAAGTTTAATCATTTACGTAACCCTTCTTGTGGTTGTCTCGATTTGGTATCTCATCATTAGCAAAATTGGTTAGATCTTGATGGTATCTCGTCGAAACTATTAGGAAGATTAGTACTATTTAATGTAATTTATTTTGTAAATATTTGCGCGTAACAACCACTGTACAGCCATTCGCATATGAACCGATATGTGTCACTCTATGTGCTCACAGTAATCATTTTAAAGTTTACAGTCTGATAACTAAAAATAACAGATAAATAACATAGTCTGATAACAAACTTTAAAAATTTGGTAAGATCTTAACTTAGCACAAAAAGGGATGGTCTGCATACGTCGGTTTACTTAGACTTTCTGTAACAAAAAATTATCGTTGTGCAAAAAACACCCCAATCAAAAATCCATGATATATACTTTCATTTTCACATTCCTTTACATTTATATAAAGGAAAAGGTGTTTCTTTCGATCGACAAAATAGAAAATAAAAATCACTAATTCACTGTTTTCTTTACAGGCGAAGAGTTCAAAACCATCAAAGTACTTGTGAATGACTGCTTACTTTCCATGAAGATTTTTCAGTGGTGAAAATTAGATTCTGAAATCAGGTATTTAAAATTCCTATTTGAATTTGTAATAGTAGAATATTACAACACAAAGGGTGAATGATATGATAAAATAATACTTAGAATTTTTTTACAATGAATCGTTCGTTTTACGTTTAGGCAAGCATATCTATGATGTCTTGGGGTCCATAAAAAATCTAATAGGATCACTATGGAATCCTGATTTAGTCATGGACATTTTGAGCGTGTTTAAACTCATTGTCTTGGTCTAGTTGTTTAGATATACCTTAAAGAATAAGTAACAGCAAAAATATAGTGGATTCTCTTGAAGCATTCATATTTTAAAGAAAACGAAGTAATTCTTAGACATGGTAGTAAATTAATTATTATGATCTCATTCTATTTGAAACTGCGAATAATTCATTTCAAAGCAGTAATAATTTCAGAACATTAGGATGTAGCTGAATGGGGGCAGAAGGAATTAATGAATTTATTATAACGTTTCTAGTTTAAAAATAGCCTCTATTTTAATGTACGGAAACGAGTAACTCCGCGAATGAAGGGGTTATGACTTCTTTTGGTTTGAGGGATACAAGCTTCGGTGGTTGCGGGACAGTTCAGCACCAACGTCGTTCTGATATTCATTTTCAAAATATGAGCACTTATTTAGCACAGTTATCGACTGTTTAAGGGTACTTTGAGAACGATAAACATTACTTTACTCTTTGAAAAATTTGGTCCCCACGAGTCATAACATTAGGATGTAGCTGAATGGGGTATTAAGAATTAATGAATTTATTATAACGCCTCACGGGTAAAATAAGCTACTATTTTAATGGACTGAAACGGGTACTCTACGAATGATGAGGTTAAGCTTTCTCTCGGTTTGAGGGATTGCGGTAGTTGCGAAAGGAGATCAGTCCCATCGGCGTTTTGATATTAATTTTCGAAATATGAGCACTTATTTAGCACTGAAATTATTTTATCGTCTGTCTATGGTACTTTGATATTCATAAATGGTAAAAAATATTACTTTATATTTTGAAAAATTGGGTCCTCATGAGTCAGAACACTGGAATGTAGCTGAATGGAGACAGTAGGAATTAATGAATTTATTGCAATGCTTCGAGGGTAAAAATAGTTATTATTTTACTGCACCGAAACGGGTACTTCGCGGATGAAGGGGTTATGGCTTCTTTCGGTTTGAGCGATTGTAGTGGTTGCCGGAGAGATCAGCCCCATCATCACTCTGATATTCCTTTTCGAAATATGAGCTCTTAGCACTGTACTTATTATATCGTCTATGTACTTGGTGTGAGATTCATAAATGACAAAAAGTACCACTTTAAATTTTGAAAACCCTGGTCACCATGGGTCCTAAAAACCCCTTTAAAATAACTTTATCGGCTATTTAAGGTACTTCCATGCTTAGAAACAATAAAAAACGTATTTTATTTTTTTAATAAATAGGTCTCAATTTAATAAGCATCAGGATGTAGCTGAATAAGGACAGTAGGAATTAATGAATTTATTATATGGTTTCGAGGGTAAAAATAGCTGCTATTTTAATGCACGGAAACGGGTACTTCGTGAATGAAGAGGTCAAGGATTCTCTCGGTTTCAGGGACACAAACTTCAGTAGTCGCGGGAGAGTTCAGCCCCAACGTTCTTTTGATATTCATTTTCGAAATATGAGCACTGTCCCCAGATCTCAAATTCTACGGTGGCGCTTGATTTTGCTCCATCTTAACCGGAAGAAATAGTGCATCAAGTGTTTGTTCGCCATTTGGCTACCCATGTTTGGACAGGTTCCCTCTTGAAGAGAAAGGTCTGGACCTTTAAGTGTTTATATACTGGAAGGCAACTGCGGGAGCCGGCGTTTGATTTTGGCGTTTAAACTCGGCTTTGGCTCAAGTGTTCCGTTTGGTGCGGTTTGGCGGTTGCTCGAGTGGCAAGAAGAGGATTTCAAAAGGATACTCGACTGGGGCTTTGCTCCTAGAATCTCTCCCGAGTTTGGATGCAAAAGTTTGGAAAGCGGCTTAAGCCGTCAGTTTGCGCTTCAATGCATCTGTTGACAATTTATTTCTTTCCACCAAAGGTGGGCTGTGAAGGAATTAAAGTTGCGCAAAGGAAATAAGTTGGAAGTATCAAAATTTTTGCATCTGCGAGTTGAGCTGATGTCTTTATGCGGAGCTGATCAGGAATATCTTTTTTGCTTTCTTTCACGTTTACTGTAATTACAAAATCTCAGAATTGACTCGCGCTTCCTGAACGCAACTGGAAGTTTAGATCAAATCAATGAGACGATAAGACACATTGAAAAAATTTCACATTTGGTTTATCGTTGATTAAAATACACATAGTTCTTAATCAAATCTGTTCGATGACGAAGCTTTCGCGCGCGTTTATAATGACAAATTTCTAAATTTCAAATTATTCTGCACAAACGCAATTGTTTGCAAACCGGTCTCTAGTTTTTTAATTGCTCTCATGATCATTTCGGAATCAGATAGTTTTCTTGAGGTATATTATTTAAATATGAGAGGCATTTTCTGTCAAGTGCTAAATATAAGTGGCGGTAGTGTTTTTGAGGCGATACATGTTTCCTGTTCGTGTATTATGAATGTGACGGCACTTAATGTAGTGTAACTTAAAATAACTTTAACCATGAATACCAACTTTCATCAGAGAGAGAAGAAATTTTTAGCAAATCTAAAATTCAGTGCAAACAATAATGTTTTGAAATGGATTAACTTTAAATTTTAATTTGCTATGGGGTTCCTAAAGCCCATCAAACATCCCCTTACGTATGTGCTGTACGAATTCTGAGCGTGGTGTCACTTAACTTGTTTTTCGGATGATTTCAGCACTTCGCCAATAAAAATTCCAAAGAATAATTCTGAATTGATATAGGACAAGTGATTGGTCAACACGAATTACATTAAACGCCAAACGTTATCAAAACGGTGATAAACTGCATTTTAAGGTAATCCCAATATGTATCATGCGAGAACATTTGGACAGCAGAAGTAAAATCTTCGTAGACCATCTGGTTGGTTTGTTTACACTGAAAATCCCTCTCTTACGAACTGCAATGACAAGTTTGAACCTTCTCAGAAACTAAAGAAAAAACCCTAAAAATATTTTTATCAGCTATTAAATGCACTTTGATACTTAGAAATAATAAAAAATGTACTTATCATTTTTTTAATAAATGGGTTCCGTGAGAGTAATGTCGAAAAATAAGTACATTGTAGATTTGAGGCTTTACCTTATGGGTCAAAACATTAAGATGTTGCTGAATGAGAATATTATGAATTAGTGAATTTATTATCACGGTTTTTTTTTATCACGTCGACATTTTGAAGGGAAAAATTATTCTTTTAATGTACACAAAAATGTTATTCTAATTTTTTTAATAAATGGGTCCTGATAAGGGTAATGTCCCCCAATAAATGCATTGCCCATTTGAGGCATTACCTTATGGATCAAAACATGTTACTGAATGGGAATAGAATTAATTTATTATCACGTTTTTTTTATCACGTCGACATTTTGAAGGGAAAAATTATTCTTTAAATGTACGCAAAAACGTTATTAGCATTTTTTTTAAATAAATGGGTCCTGATAAGGGTAATGTCCCCAAATAAGTGCATGTTGTTGAATAGGAACTGCAGGAATTAATGAATTTCTTACAACGTTTTGATGGCAAAAAAGTTATTTTTTAATGTACTCAAACGTGTACTCCAGGAACGGAGAGGTTAAGATATTCCTGCACAGAAAGGGGGTGAATTCACATGAAATGCAGGTGCGCAATTCTTGCACTTCTAAAGTAGGTTAATGTCATGCAGAGACTAGGATTCGCCTGCTGGGAAAAGCTGTAAAAGGAACAATGGCTACTCAGAACATTCTTAATTGGCTACCCCCTACTGTTTGACTTTCCTGCGGATTGTCAAGGGGCCTGAATATCTCCTCAACGGTAGTGATCCACTTTTATACAAGGTTTGTGAATAAAATAGTAGTTAATATTTGTATACGAGGGTGATTTGAAATTCCCTGGCCAAACTTAAAAGGGTGTATCAAAACAGACATTTTTTTGGTGAAACAATGAATATCTAGTAGTTGCGCGTAGGTACTAGACAGCACTGTTTGGTGAAAATCGTTCTTTTTTTTAAACGTTTATTGAAAAATGTTGGTTGATTGGTGAACGCTAATTAGATGAAACTCCAAACATCGCCAAAACGCCGATAAACTACATTTTAAGGTAATCCCGATATGTATCATACGATAGTATTTGGGTATCGGAAGTGAAATATTCGCTTTCCGTCTAGTTTGTCTGTCCACACTGGAAATTCCTCTAATTTATGAATGACGATTCTCACTACATTATGATGTATGGAAATAAATGGACAAATCTCACTCGGCCATTTGAATGCCGAAACCACAGTTTATTTTCTGACCATCTTGTTTCTTTAAGTGCATATTTTGTTGATGATAAATAAAACAATACGCTTTAAGAGCAAGATTTCTTTCCTTCACCACACGGACCATCTATCTTCATAAGATCAATTGTACGTTTGTGTCCATTAGCTTTTGCCAAAAATCTTCAGTAAACAATGGCCGGGGAAGTGTCTGGAAAGAATTATACAGGTGGCCGTTCTCCGAGACTATCAAAAAGATTTTCTGTGCCGAGTATATTACTGAAATATATAAAGATTTGAAATATGTTAAATTTGATCGATTTTACTTTAAAGGACCCACTTAGGAGACATCTTTCAAAAAATATTTCCTTACATTAGGAATTGATAAATGTCGAGTTCTCACTGCATACAATATATGAGAGGTATTTTCTGTCAAACTAAAAGTAGGTAGGGGTAATGTTTCTGAGGCGATACGTATTTCCTGTTCGTGTTCTTAAGCTGACGTCGGTTGACTTGTTTTTCGAACACGATTTCAGCACTTCACCAATAAAAATTTCAAAGAATAAATTCCGAATGATATATCGTCGGCTTAGAGCAAACTCATTAACTGGCATTTTTAGGAAAGGCATTTTTTGACACTAAATAATTATTTTCATGATGAGAAATAAATTATCTTTTTGAAAAAAATATAATACTATCAAAATGTTTATAATTTTTATTTTTGATTTAAGAACTACTAGTCTTTAACCGGCTAGGCTGTAAAGTTATTTTTTATCAGTTCACGAGTTTCTGCTCTAAACCGACGATATGAAAGTTCATCGGTCACACCAATTAGATTAAACACCAAATTTTGTCAAAACGGATATGAACTACATTTTAAGGTAACCCTGATATGTATCTTTGCGAGGGCATTTGAACCAGCAGATGTACAATCTTAGAAGATCGTCTGGTTTGTTTACGCTTGAAATCCCTCTCACAGAAACAAATGGACAAATTTCACACCCTGGTATATGCCCAGCCTAGTCTATTTTCTGACCATCTTGCTTTAATTGTGTATTTTATTGAGCATAAATGAAACTATTCGCCTTAAGAGAGAAATTTCTTTCCTCCGCCACACTACCCATCTATCTTCATAAAATTAATTGTACATTTAGTCCGTTAGCTTTTGCCTAAAGTCTGCAGAAAACAATGGCCGGTGAAGTATCTGGAAAGAGTTATACAGATAGCCGTTCTCCGAGACTATCAAAACCATTTTCTGTTGCGGTTACATTACTGAAATTATAAAGATTTCAAATATGTTAAATTTGTTCGATTAAACTTTAAAGGACCCACTTAGTGAACCACCAAGAGGATATCTTCCAAAAATATATTTTCTAACTTCAGGAATTGATAAATGACGAGTTCCCACTACATTATACTGTATGAGTGGCATTTTCTGTCAAGCTGAAAGAAGGTGGAGATAATGCTTTTGTGGCGATACATATTTCCTGTACGTGTTCTAAACGAGACGTCAGTTGACTTGCTTTTCGAACACGATTTCAGAACTTGGCCAGTAAAAATTCCAAAGTATAAATCCCGAATCGATAAATGATAGTTGATTGGCAATAAGATTAAACATCAAACTTTGCCAAAACGGCGATAAACTACATTTTAAAGTAACCTTATATGTATCATACGAGGGCATTTGGACAGCTGATGTAAAACCTGCGCAGACCTTCTGGTTTGTTTGCTTACACTGAAAATCCCTCTCACAGAAACAAATGGACAAATTTCACACCCTGCTATTTGCCCAGCCCAGTCTATTTTCCGACCATCTTGCTTCTTTAATTGCGTATTTTATTGAGCATAAATAAAACAATACGCCTTAAGAGCGAAATTTCTTTCCTCCGCCACACTACCCATCTATCTTCATAAAATTAATTGTACGTTTAGTCCGTTAGCTTTTGCCAAAAGTCTGTAGAAAACAATGGCCGGGGAAGTGTCTGGAAAGAATTATACAGGTGGCCGTTCTCCGAGACTGTATCAAAAAGATTGTAAACGTGACTTCGCGGGAATCTGATTGCGGATGTGGAATCCGCCCTGAAAATTTTGTACAGGGCTTAACCATATTTTCCTCATCCGATCCTTATCTTCCTATGCCTTATCTCTCATCGAGATCCTAAGAGATGTCACGATTCGTATTCTCTGCTAGTTCTCATCGGATCGTTAAGAATTGCTTTCGAAGAACTTTCTCTAGCCAAACAGAAATACTCTTTTTTTGTAGGTGTATAATGTTGGCGGATTTGAAAATACGTGGTTTTATGTTTGTTACTGTCTTCGACAGAGCATACATAGATAGAGGGTATCGCTGGTACCATGGTCCGGAGCTTTGGGTGAAAGACGGAGAATATTAAAGATCTTATTCTGAATATGCTGTCTCTTTTCCAAGTTAAAAATGTATAAATCTTTTCATTTAAGTGTATACTGGGGTCTGTAACCTTGGTGCTGGGGACCGAAATGCAGATTAAGGGGTCCTGATGTTCAATGTCTGTTTTCTTTGTAAAAAAGGTACATATTTTTTCATTCAACCTCATACAGGGGGATCGGAATGCAGATTAAGGGGTCCTGATTTTCAATGTCTGTTATCCAAGTTAAAAAGGTTCAGTCTTTTTTCTTAGTTAAAACGATATAATTATTTTCATTCAACTTTATACTAACTGTAATCTAACTTCGTACTGGGGTCTGTAATTCAACTTTGTACTGGGGCATGTAATCCAACTTGGTACTGGGGCCTGTAATCCGACTTCATACTGGGATCTGTAATTCAACTTGGTACTGGGGCCTGTAATCCAACTTGGTACTGGGGCCTGTAATCCAACTTGGTACTGGGGTTTGTAATCCAACTTGGTACTGGGGTTTGTAATCCAACTTTGTACAGGAGTCTGTAATCCAACTTTGTATTAGATGATAATACTAGGGATGTTTAATAACTGCATTTCAAGGTAACCCCAATATGTATCACGTGGAAACATTTGGGTAGCAGAAATAAAATGTTGGTTTTCTATCCTGGTTTGTTTGTTACTCTGAAAATTCTTTCATATAACCTTCTAAAATGCATCTCGCAAAAACTTCTGTTTTCTGACGAAAAGCGATTACAATTTAGAGATGTAAAAGATACATTTCTACGTTGGCAACTGTCCATTATTATAACACTCGAATCAAAAAGGCGAATGGTTTCAAGTCTTGAAGACTCTTTATGTCAACTCTCAACACCCAGAAGCGTTCCTCTGCTAATGGAATAAAAGCTTCCACAAAGAGTAATTTTTCATGAAAAGGTTTTAAAACAACGTTTTTCAAAAATGAAATGTTTTTCTCGTATAAACAACATCTCTTAAGTAAATGCGCGTTAATATTCTGTTGTGTCTTTTGAAGGAACACGAAGGAGTTCGAACCTAAGTCGTTCTACTAAACATGGGTTGATATTGCTATCAACTTTTCGGTCTCATTTTTGCAGCTTCCTTAGAAGCTCACATATAATGAAACACAAAAGTTTTCACAAAGAGTAATTTTGAACGTTAGAGTTTTAAAACAAGGTTTTAAAAAATGAAATGTCTTTGTCGTAGAAACAACTCTTATGTAAATGCACGGAAATATTCTGTTGTGTATTTTGAGGGGACACAGAGAGTTGAAGCCCAAGTCGTTCTCCTAAACTTGGGTTGTTAGTGATATCAACTTGAAGGTGTCATTCCTTGCAGCTGCTTCAAGAGTTCAAGCGTAATGTAATAAAAGCTTCCACAAGGAGTAATTTTTCATGAAAAGGTTTTAAAACAACGTTTTTCAAAAATGAAAAATTTTTTCTCGTAGAAATATCTCTTAAGGGAATGCGAGTTAATATTTTGTTAATATTTGTGTCTTTTGAGGGAACACGAAGAAGTTGAAACTCAAGTCGTTCTCCAAAACATGGGTTGATATTGCTATCAACCTATCGGTCCCATTCTTTTCTACTTCCTCAGAAGTTCAAGTGTAATGGAATAAAAGCTGCCACAAAGATTAATTTTACAAGAAAAGGTTTTGAAACAATGTTTTTTAAAAATGAAATGTCTTTCTCGTAGAAAAATCTCTTAAGCGAATGCGAGTAAATATTTTCTTGTGTCTTTTGAGGGGACACGAAGAGGGAGTTGAAACCCAAGTCGTTCTCCTAAACTTGGGTTGATATTGCTATCAACTTTTCGGTCTCAGTTGCAGCTTCCGCAGAAGTTCCAAGTGTTTCAAGCAGCTGCGCTGGTGGTGAATGATTGTTGCGATGAGATAAAAAGTGAGGTCTTCTTTCAAACCTCAAAGTTAGTTTTTGGAGGCGCTGCTGAAAACATAGTAGTCGTTTCTCAGCGTAAAGAAAGTTTTGCTTTTCTTTTTCTCCTCGGTTCACTGCAGAAAGACTTAAATTCCCGAGAAGTGTTAGAAGGTGGAGTAAACGAAGAAAATAATTCGTCCTTTATATCCGTTCCATCAATCCATTTTCCGTCGGAACCTGTATCAAAACGCGTCTGTCAAAATAGGTTGATTTTTGAAGTTTTCTAAAAGTTTTCTTATAACCTGATTTTCAGTAAATGAATATTTTTTGAATTCCCGACTTATTGACTCGGTTTGAAAAACTTTAAGTCAGCTTTGGAGAAAATCCTCGCTTTCAATGAAAAAATGTTTTACACAATCTCAAAGGACAGCGGATTATTTTATGTTATTCGTTTCCTTAGCTATTATCGGGGTCACCGTGACTCAATGGGTTTGTCCATTGAGTGCGAGTTATAGGTGGCGTAGGTTCGATTCCTTCCTGGATTTATTTCTCTCTTTGTCAGCAAAGCTTTTCTTGAGTGTGCATGTCCATTTACTTGTCATTAACAAAATTGGCCAGATCTTGGTGGACGAGATATCTCGTTGAAACCATTGGAAGGTAAACTATATCTGCTCGGATTTCTGCCGATTTTATGCTACATTCAGCAGTTACAGTGATGTAAAACAAGATCTTTTACATTGCAATGAACGGGCCACAGCGTAGAACTGTTAAAATTAGATCGGAGGACTCGAATGCCTAAGTACCTGTGTACTCGATTATTTTTCGTTGTATTCGAATACAGCAGTACTTATTCAAAGAATTCGAATATCATGGTACTCGAATGCTAAAGTATTCGAATACCAATGCACTCGAACTAAGTGCTCGAGTACAAAAATATTCATTTTAAGTATTTGAATACCAAAGTATTGATCTTAAGTATTCACATACCATAGTAATGATCCTAAGTATTCGAATACTTCACCCTATGTATTCGGATACCAGAGTATTTGAATACCTAAGCATTCAAATCCCCAAATAGTAGTGTTGCATTGTATGTGTATTATAGGCATTCAGATCCCCAAACAATACCTAATAATACCTAAGCATTCAGATCCCAAATAGTAGTGTTGCATTGTATGTGTATTAGGGTTGCCAAAACACAGGTTTTTCAATTCGCTTAGAGTGGAAAACTTGGTTAATGTGTCAAAAAGTTCTAACGAAAAATTTCAACAACGTAAGAAAATATTCAGCTAGGCCCCTTTGGCCTTGAAAACATCGAAAGTTATTGAAAAACAGTGTTTAACCCTAAAGTGGTTTTGACGAGATATCTCGTCCATCAAGATCTGACCAATTTTATCAATGATGAGATAACTCGCAATCAAGATTTCGATTGCAGGTTTTTTATGAAGATGAGACCAAGATCTACTCAGTTTTCTTCTAATGACGAGATATCTCATCCATCGAGATCTGGTCAGCTTTGCTAATGACGAGATACCTCGTCGAGACAACCACCAGGAGGATTGAGATATAGCTTTAAAAATTAGTAATTTATTATTGATGTTTGTTACTGTGCAAAACAGTTGATGAATGGAACCCTTATACTGTTAAACAAATATCAGAAAGTGAATAAATATCTAACCGGGCCCTATGACCTTGAAAAATCGGAATTCACAAAAACTGTTTTTTAGGATTTTTTAAGAAATCGATATTTTTTGTTATCGTTTGCAAAAAGTGTGAAACAGTTAAAGAATATAACACCCGTATGCTCTACAAAAAATTTCAGCGGTATGCATAAACCTTCTGACCATTAAGTAACAGTGTTTCATTCTATGCGTATCTATGGTGCGCATAGAATGAAATATATTCCTCCATTGCATAGGGTTCCTATTGCAATGTGTTCGAACTTTGATCCATTATGTCACGATTCCACTGCAATAACCTCTGGATTGATACCGTACCGTCGCCAATAGTCCGTTGTGTTGCTCCAGTGCGACATGAATTCAACTACCTACCAATACCCACTATAATAATGAAATGCTGGGAAAATCAGAATAAAATGTCATTTCTATTTTTATAATCTTATATCGCAGTTGGCTGATTTTTACTATCGATTAATCTTTTTTGTATTTGATTCGAATATTTGATTCTTAAGTTCTCGATTCTGCCCATCTCGAGTTGAAACATTTCATTTTATTAACGAAAAAAGAGGACCATATGTTTACTGACCAAACCTTTTCTTCTTGGGTCATTAAGGCTCGTCCTCTCTTCGTTTGCTTTTCTACTTTTCGATTTTTCCTTTTACTTTATCATGTGCTAATGATTCGCCTAGTCAAAGTGTGACACTCTGCTTTATCAATCACGATGTCAAACTTTGCTTTATCAATCACGCTGGACTTTATCAATTACTCTTGCACTCTTATCCTTATTCTATTTATTTCTGCTTAAAGCGAATATGTCGCCTTTACATCGGGTCATGAGAGTTGTTTCGGATTTTTTTTGCCCCGAAAACTCTGGTAAATATATGTACAGTACGAAATTTTGCTTTTCAGTAACAGCAACGCCGGAATATTCATAAATAGAAGTAAAAATGTCTAATTTTTTCTGCGAAAAGTTTTCTGAGTTTAGCTTATGTTCACCCCGTTTCCTACTTGGTTTGATTTGAAGGTGTTAAATGCCAAAGTTTTTTCCTCAAGGAACACCATACACTTTACACATTCTTCCATACGCATTTCTGACTCAGTGGTTTCGCCCTCTACGCTAGCAACGCGCGAGTTGTAGCGAGTTGGTTCGACTCCTCTCTGGGTGTATATCTATCTTCCGTGTCAGTAAAGCTTTCTTTGTGTGTGCATGTCCATTTATTTGAAGTTGTTTGGCTCAGTTTGGCCAAATATGGCCCTTGCGTCATAAAACCCAACCAAATCAACCATCTTGCCATAAAAGGGTAAAATTTCTGTTACTTAATATTTCATATCGTACACATAAGAGTTCGGTTCCTGAAATTTACCTTTTCATCTTGCCCGTAAAATTGTTCTATTCTCCTCTAACTTACCCTTTCATCCCGCCCATGAAAGGGTTCAGTTCCTGTAACTTACCTTTTCATCCTGCCCATAAAAGTGTCCGATTCTTGTAAATTACCCTTTCATCCCGCCCATGAAAGTTCGGTTCGTGTAACTTATCCTTTCATCCCGCCCATGAAAGGGTTCGGTTCCTGTAACTTACTCTGGGAATATTTCTCTCTTTTGCGTTAGTAAAACTTTTCTTATGTGTATGTCCATTACTTGACTCTGCCTGTCTTGTGTTTGGGCGCATCTTGGCCAAATATGGCCCTTACACCATAAAACCCAACAAAACCAACCCTCCTGCCCATAAAAAGGTTCGATTCCTTTAACTTACTCTTTCATCCTACATATGAAAGTGTTGGATAGTGTAATTTAACATGGGAGTATTTCTCTCTTCTGTGTCAGTAATACTTTTCTTGTGTGTATGTCCATTACTCGACGCTGCATGCCTTGCGTTTGGCGAAGCTTGACCAAAATATAGCCCTCGCGCCATAAAAAACCCAACCAACCCATGAAAGTGGTTAAAGAATTTCCTGTCGTATCTATTTCTTTTTCTGAAAAACATCTCACAAATCACAAACTGCATCCACTTCCAAGAAAAAGGATTCCAGTACCAATGGTTCTCTCGATTTCATAACATTGAAGGGTTCCGACCTGTTCGGGTGTGGTCT
Organism: Meta bourneti; assembly: GCA_933210815.1. Classification (NCBI taxonomy): domain Eukaryota; kingdom Metazoa; phylum Arthropoda; class Arachnida; order Araneae; family Tetragnathidae; genus Meta; species Meta bourneti. Next base: position 41,947,141 of record OW119933.1, on the reverse strand, counting down.
TACCTCTTTAGTTTAGGTAAGGTAGATAATTAACGTTGCACTGGAGCAACACAACGGGCTATTACCTCTTTGGTTGAATGCTACAATGACTTCCCAAAACCGTCATGAGCAATCAATCTTGGTGGGAATTTTCCTCTTCTTGTCTCCCATTAGTTGGACTCAGGTTTGGGGGTTTGTACACAGAGCGAATGTCTTCCCTGTCACGCCTGATGGGGAAACTCAAAGTCTGACCGGAACTGCGCTTGATTTGTACCTCAGCAAACAGCAGCCATCCGCCATGAACTGGAATTGCTGTTCCAAGTCGCAAATCTCTGTGAATACATTTGCTTCTTGTTGATAGAGTGGTAATAACACACTTTTTTCCTGTGGCGTGTTCTCGGAACGGCTGAGGTCACATTTTAGCGGTGAGTTTTCCTCAACTTTGAAAGGCAACCTCTGGAAATAAAAAGAATAGTAAACAAAAGGGCCACGGGTTCTGAGTTGAGACAGAGGCACACCTCTAGTTTCTCTGTACTCAGACACAAACGAAGGACTGTTCATTCATTCGCGTGCGAGTCGTTGTTTCACAGACCGGGGGCCTGTTCGTCTCTGTTTCAGGTATGCGGTATTCATTTTCTATACTTAGATATATTGTTTTAAATTATTATTATAAAACTTTTAAGTTTCAATGTTTAAATTTTAAAATGGCAGTAGTAACTCATAATCGAAAATGATTCAATTCTTATCGAAATTCTGTCGATGCTGATCATGCTGAAATTTTGTGCAGCCGCGGTAGCCTACTTGGTAGTGTCGCAAATTAGCAACTGGAGGGTTGCGAGTTTGAAACTTGATTCAGCCAAAGACCGTCGCATACGTGGGCTGGTGCACGTTAAATATATCGTGGCTTCGAATGTCCTCAATTTGGCGTGGTGAGGAATTTTGGAGAGTGGGTTGCCAGCTCAGGTGTTGACCTCTTCATATGACCGTGGTTCAAAATCACGAGGTGTCCTTGGATCTTTCCCTTCGGGATTCATCCCGGATCGTCGCCAAGTTGCTCCAGTGCGACGTTAATTCAACTACCTACATACCTTGTCCATCAAGGTTTTGTCAGTGGACACCTCTTTACTATTGCATAGTAATATAGAAGTTTAAGATATATCTTTATAGTTAATATTATTACCAGAGTTAGTGAAGAGTTAATTTGGGAATAAACACCGATCATCAGTGATTTCATTATTATATATGGTCGGCTTGGACCAGAAACATTAACTGACATTTTTTTATTGTACAGATGTTTAAAGATTAACTATTCATTTTTAGATAAAAAATTCGAAATCATAAGCATTTGAATAGTATTAAGTATCTGTTAAAAATATTGCACATTAATGAATTTATGTTATAAGCCACCGATATGTTGTTTAAGAAAAATAATTAGTTTTAAGCATTTATGAGTACCTATTTCATCGGCTTGAAATAGAAACTCATTGATTGACATTCTTCCAGGGACACTGAATGCTTATTTTTATGTTGATGAGAAATGCATTATCGTGTTGTCTGGAAAATAACTGTATCCAAATCTTTATAACTTTTATTAGAATTAAGTATAAAAACAGTTGAACTGTCACATTTTTTTGTTAGTTAATGATTTTCTGCTCTGAGCCGACGATTTATGTACTTTTATTTAGTAAAGCAGTTAAACATCACACAGTACACATTGGCCTCTAGGAAGTCCTCAGGACTTCAATTTGTTAGATATAGCCTTACCCTAGGAAGTCTCAATTTCTCCTATGGTTCAATTTAAGACATAAGAAAACTAATGTCCACTTAGAATGTTCCTGAGTCCTAACCGGGTAGCTCTGTCTACTTTCCGTCGTAGGTCCACGGATCTATATAGGAAGGCTTAGGACGCTTTAAATCTGAGAAGATATTAGGAAGAATCAGGGACCTCCATGGGACTTCCTACGGAAATCTAATGTCCGCCTAGAATGTTCCTCAGTTCTTCCCTGGAAGCTCCTTAATCTTTCTGTGAAAGCGCCATTGGAAGTACTCGGCACATACATGCAAGCATGTAAATGTAGCGTTTTAATAACGATTAACTTTTACATAATTAAGCTCATATATAAACAAATATGAAAGTATCCATTCCGTTAGAAGTTGACTATTTCCCTACTTAGAAATCTTAAAAACGGTAACATGATAAAATTCAAATAATAAATTGAAAAATTAACTCTATTATAGTTATTTTGGCATTTTTAAAACACATTTTAAATTTCGGTAATTTATCTACAAGGGAACTACGGAATTTGTACTCGGAAAAAAAAGTTCCATCTTTTCTTTCAGCCCTAGCGAATACTCCTAAAACACCACCGAGGCTTAAAATTATAACATGATTGGTTAAAGGGATTAAACGTCGCTTTTGAATTGATTCAATTGCGACAGGAACGAAATTGCGTTTGGCATTTTTGTCCAAAACATGCGCTCCAATTAGCACCCCCAAAGGGGAAACGCTTGCAGCACCAGTCATTTAATGTCATTACGCTTCGATTAATATGTTGCTCTCTGATTCCGATGCCGAGCTTTATGAGAGAGCATTGCAGACTCCTAGGCACACCGTCTGTGGTTAATTAAACGCAGATAGGGGCGACTCGGCGTCTGAGCCAAAGAGTAACAAATGTTGTCGATTTTTATCGCCCATATAAATTCATGGTTATGATCCCTCGTGGCTAAAGTTATACGGCTTAAAAATCGGCAGTTGCTGTTGTCAGAGCAGATATTTTATGCCGTCCACATGTTCTGTGATTTCAATTTTGTGGTCTCGTAAACAGTGCAGCCACACAGATTGTTGCCCCAAGGTCGGGATTTCGATTTTTGTTTGTTTGCTTCGCCTCTCTGAAAGGAGGGGATGTGTTTTATTGAATTAATTTTTAACCTCTTCTGTCCCGTGAAAAACTGTCTCAAAAATTATTTTATCGGCTATTTAAGGTACTTTGAGACTCAGAAATTATAACAAAATTGAAGAGAGCAGATGTGTTTTGTTGAATTAATTTTTAACCTCTTCAGTTCCGAGAAAAAGTAACCTTAAAAATTATTTTATAGGCTATTCAAGGTACTTTGAGACTCAAATGATAACAAAATTGAAAGGAAGTGAATGTATTTTATTAAATTGAATTTTAACCACTTCAGTCCTGAGAAAAAACGTCTCCTCAGAAATTATTTCATCGCCTATTTAAGGCACTTTGAAACTCAGGAATGATAACAAAGTTATCATGATAAAAAAATAGCATGGGCGTAAGTCTACAAATAGATCCATTACCTATTTTAAGGCATCACCCCATGGGATAGAACATTAGGATATTATTGTACGGAGACAGTAGGATTTGATGAGTATACTATAACGCTTTAAGGGAAAAATAGTCAAATGGGTACTCCAGGGTTAAAGTGACAGAGTAGACGTTAAAAAAACATTTTTTCAATAAAATCTTATTTGCATGTGAGATGTGATTGATTCTTTAACATGCTTAGTGACGTTCGGTAAATTCATGGTAATCATCCCTCGTGGTCGTACTTAAACAGCTTAAAAATCGGCTATTGCTGTTGTCAGATCATATATTTTATACCGTCCACATATTCTGTGATTTCAATTTTGCTGTCTCGTATAAACAGTGCAGCCACAGATTGTTGCCCCAAGGTCGGGATTTCGGTTTTCTCATTGCTTCACCTCTATGAAATGGAGGGGATGTGATTTACTGAATTAATTTTTAACCTCTTCAGTCCCGAGAAAGTCTAAAGTATTTATTTCATCGTCTATTAAAGGAACTTTGTGACAGAAATGAAAAAATAATTTAAAAAAATAATGCGCCTATAGGAATATGACTCCATCTTGGTATATTACCCATTTTGGGACATTCCCCATGGGTCAGAACATCTGGGAGATACTAAATGGAAGAGCAAGAATTAATGAATATATCGTATAACTTTTTCAGGGCAAACGAAGTTTTTTAATGCAGCCGAACTTTAGGTGCTAGTTTATGTTTTTTTATGTGGCTAGTCTGGAAAATTAGTGATTTTAATTTTTTGTGGTTAGTAATCACAATGTTAATCATATAACGGAACCTTTAAACTATTAGATCCTGGGCAATTGCCCATTCTACCCATTATTAAAATGGGCCACAGTAGCCCGGTTGGTAGAGCAGCGGATTAGCAACCGGAGGGTTGTGAGTACGAAACTCGATCCAACCAAAGACCGACGTGTACGTGGGGCCTGATGTAAGTTAAATCTGTCGTGGCCTCAAATTTCCCCTCATGTTGGCGTGATGTGGAAGTTTGGAGAGTGGAAAGCTCAGGGTGTTGCACTGATCGTGATTCAAAATTACCAGGTGTTGACCTGGGATCTTTCCCTTCGGAATTGATCCCGGACCGTCGCCAATAGCCCGTTCTGTTGTCCAGCGCGACGTTAATTCAATTACCTAACTTACCATGCGTTGCTGGTTGGTTGGATTTTGTTTTATGGGTGCAATGGCCATATTCGGCCGAGCTGTGCCAAACACAAGACTGACAAAGTTAAATAATGGATATACACGCACAAAGGAACTGAAACAGAGGAGGGGATTACGTCCAGGGTAAGTCACAGGAATCGAATCTGCACCGTCTACAACTCGCACGAAGACGGTACTAAAACTGGTAGAATCTCTAAGCGAAGCCACACTCTAGAGCGACAAAACCTAGGACATGAGCATGCGTACTCCGTTTCTGTACAAAAAATATGACGGTACTCTGCGTATTTCAGAAAATTTAGTGTCGCAAGACTGATATTGGACCAATGTGTGGCTTGCCTAAGACTAATACTTCTCGTTTTGTGTAGCCTTGTATGCACTCGCGGGTTTAATCCATTGCGATCACTGTGAAATGTACCCTTAACCCTTCAGGTTGTCTCGATGCGGAATCTCATCATTAGCAAAATTGACCAGTTCTTGATGGACAAGATATCTCGTCATTAGAAAAAAAATAGACCAGATCTTGATGGACGAGATATCTCGTCATTAGAAAAACGTAGACCAGATCTTGATCTCGTCGTCATAAAAAAATCTACAATATCTTGATGACGAGGTATCTCGTCATTCGCAACATTGGTTAGATCTTGATGGACGAGATATCTCGCCGAAACCACTTGGAGGGTTAAAAATGGGAAAATAACCGTAAAAGACCGTAATTCTTTTGTTTGAAAAGTGAGAATCCTGAAAATAACTATCGATTTCGTCCACGTTAGAGGAAAAAAACGATGCAGGAAAAGAAGTTAAAGATAACCTGTGACTCAAACAAATAATATTCCTAAATCCTTCAAGCAAAAGCGCTTCCACACTACCGTAAACCACTTTTGCTACCAGTCAAAACCGTGCGGATTTGCATACGAATAAACTGCGAGAGCTTAACGGAAATGGTGTCTCGTTAGTGAATATATCTTTGGAAGATAATTGGCAGAACTCCCGCCGATTATCAGCTAAAGCAAATCTAAACATGGTGTTGATTCAATTTTATCTGTTTTCCTACCCCTTTTTAAGGTGCGCCAGAAATGCTAATAAATTCTTTCTTTCTGATTCTCCAACGCTGTGCTTTCTGATAGTCAAAAAGAAGTCTCTTCATTCGTAAGTGCTTTTTTATTATTCTCTAACTAATTTACATTCGTCGATGCCACTCTGTCTCAAGCAGACGTTCAACTGGTGGTGATTTATAGGATGTGTGTGTTGCCGAGTCTTCATTTGACTCTCGTTTGTTAGTTGGTTAGTATCTCAAGCTGGATTTTTATGTATTAGATAACTGCAATGCGTTTTTGTTTTTTAACTAAGTGATTTTCAACCTTTTTCATCTCATGGCAAACACAAACAAGAAGTAAAATTCTGTGGCACCTCAAAAGACTTTTTTACATTTTTTACCGATCTGACGAAAAAATAGGTCTAGTTTTGTAAGGTCTAGGAAGAAGTCTAGTAAAACAATGATTTACAAAAAGTAACTACTTGTTTTGCTACAAAGTGTCTTTAAAAAAATCTTATTTATAGTAAAAAGTAATATTCAAAATGATTTATACGAGTATGAAAATTGTTTGTGCGTTGTTAAGAGCATTTGTAAATGTAAATAAATGATTGAACATTTTATCCGACCCACACTCTTTGATGTGAACATTCAGACACTCAAAAGAGTAATTTTTGAATAAGCGTTTCTCCTTAGAGAGATATTTTGAGTATCTTATGGGGAGGGTGTATGTGTTATGATGGGGTCATCAGTATGACGTCCCTTGTGCCATAAAAAACCAACCAACCAACCAGTATGACGTAAATGTCTCACTTCTAGATCGTTATAATAGATCGTGGGGGCAAATGTTATTGAGAATTTAAGCTTCCTTGAAGTTCAAGGCTTTGACAATAATCATACAGCATGACATTGTCTTTACTCTAAACTCTATTGCAAAGTGTTACAAATTTGCATAGCAACAAACCTCATTCTGGCCAACATTGCATTTCTTATCCCAACACGAGCACTCTTATAAATTGTTCTGGCAGTTTGTCCGATAGAACTTATGCCTGTAAAACCCCAAAACAAATCAAACCTTATGAATTGTTTGTTATAGGAGTGCTAAGATATCAAAAACAAGATATCTCAAATCCAAAAGTTCTCAAGAACTCAAGGTCTTACTTTACTGTCTTTTTACTTCTATGAATTAAAATTTGCATTACAACAAACCATATTTGGTGCAACACTGCAATTCTTCTAATACTGCAAGCACTCCTACAAACCTAACCCAAAGTTCAAAATGCAGAATACGATGCCACCGAGTCCAAAGGATGCTCGATCGCATGCTGTTTTTCTACTTGAAAAAATTACATCGCAACAAACCTTATTGGGACCGACACTGTAATTCTAGTACTGTGCGAATACTCCTAGAAACGAAATCTATTCAAAAGGCTAGATGTCAGAAATGAGATGCCACTAGAGCGTATAATTCGGCGGACCGCAAGTCTTACCTTACTGTGCTTTACTTGAAAGAAAAATTGCATTATAACAAACCTTATTGGGGCTACGCTTTCTTGTAGTACTGCGAGCACTCCTATAAAAACCAAGTCCACTGCTCAAAAGACAGAAATGCGATGTCACCACAATCATCTAACACCGAAGGGTGTTAGAGCGCATAGTTTCATGGACCGCAAGGTCTTACCTTACTATGTTGTTAATCGAAAACAAATTGCGTTGAAACAAACCTTATTGGGACCGACGCTGTAGTTCTCGAACTGCGAGCACTTCTACAACGAAGTCCTTTGTTCAAAAGGCTAGGTGTCAGAAGTGTGATGCCACCGAGTCCAAAGGGTGTTAGAGTGCATAGTTTCATGGACCGCAATGTCTTACTTTACTATGTTTTTACTTGGAAAAAATTGCGTCGTAACAAACCTTATTGGGGCCGACGCTATGTTTCTTGTAGTACAGCTCACTCCATACAAACCAAATCCACGTACTATTCAAAAGACAGAAATGCGATGCCACCACAAACATCCAACACCAAAGGGCATTAGAGCGCATAATTTCATGGATCATGAGCTCTTACCGTGTTTTTACTTGACATAAACTATGTCGTAATAAACCTTATTATGTGTCAGAAATGAGATTCCACCGAGTTCAAAGGGTGTTAGAGCGCATACTGTGTTTGCACTTGAAAAAAATTGCATCGTAATAAACCTTATTGGGGCCTACGCTGAAACTCTTCTCGTACTGCGAACATCCTACAAACGCAGTCCATTGTTCAAAAGACAGAAATGCGATGTCACCAAAGATCTAACACCAAAGTGTGTTAGAGCGCATAGTTTCGTTGACCGCAAGGTCTTACCTTACTGTGTTGTAATTTTAAAAAAATTGCGTTGAAATAAACCTTATTAGCACCGACGTTACAATTCTCGTACTGCGGGCACATCTACAAACGAGGTTCGTTGTTCAAAAGGCAATCAGGAATGAGATGCCACCGTGTCCAAAGAGTTTTAGAGCGCATGGTTTCACAACCATAGGCTCTTACTGTGTCTTTACTTGACAAAAATTACGTCGTAATAAACCTTATTATGTGTCAGAAATGAGAATCCACCGAGTTCAAAGGTGTAAGAGCGCATACTGTGTTTGCACTTGAAAAAAAATTGCATCGTAATAAACCTTATTGGAGCCAACACTGCGACTCTTCTCGTACTACGAACACTCCTACAAACGCAGTCCATTGTTCAAAAGGCTAGGTGTCAGAAATGAGATGCCACCGAGTCCAAAGGGTGTTGGAGCACGCAGTTCCGTGGAACGCAAGGTCTTGCCTCCTATTTGCTCTGCGACAATACTAATCCTTTAAATACGAGGGTAAAGGCTTCGTTTTTTGTGCCTCCGCCTTTTCTCACAAGGGCCTGGAAGTTGGCAGTGGAAGCCCAAAAGGCGTGATCGGTGCCAAGCCAAGTGTGAAAGTGGGCGGCAACGCTGTGACTTGGCACACCCAGGAAACCAGCTGTGCCTCTCGAGTCGGGAAATCTCTTCAAAAGCGCTGATTACCAAACACGAAGCTCGGATCCGCCTCGTGAAAAAATGGCTGTCGCGTGTCTATAAATAATTCCACAAGATTGAATAACGCATGCAAATGAAGATCTACCTCTTCCTGTCAACCGGTCTGCCTACTTTTTCTTCCCCTTTTTCACCGAGAGTGGTAAATTAATTTTATAATTTTGTTCGCTTACCTCATCTGAATCCCTGACGGGAAATTGGCATGTGTTGATTCCGCCAATGTCCTCCAAGCTGAAACGCTCCAGTGAATATTTATAATTTAGTTTTGATTCCATGACACGCTTACCACTTAACCCTTTAAGATGTTTGACGTCCCACCGCATCTGGAATGATTATGGCTGGATATAAATATTCTACGTATATCAGGCTGCGTACATATTCTTTCATTTCAAGCTCTGATATCAAGGAGTACTTTAGATTGGTGGCTAGTGTGATTGGTACAATGTGATTATGACTGGTGTAAATAAATATTCTAAGTACATCAGGCGGCGTATATAAGTATTCTTTTATTTCAAGCTCTGATGTTAAGGAGTGCTTAGTGGATTGGTGGCTTTTATAAGTTTGTTCGTTTACCTCATCTGAATATCTGACGGGAAATTGGCATGTGTTGATTCCGCCAATGTCCTCCAAGCTGAAACGCTACAGGAATATTTATAATTTGGTTTTGATCCCATGACACGCTAACCACTTAACCCTTTAAGATGTGTGACGTCCACCGCGTCGGTAATGATTATGACTGGTATATAAATTTCTAGGTACATCAGGTGGCGTGTATATAAATGTTCTTTCATTTCATGCTCTGATGTCAAAGAGTTCTTTAGATTGGTGGCTAGTGTTAGTTACTAAATTATGGCTAGTGTATATAAATATTCTAAGTACATCAGGCGGCGTATAGGAATATTATTTCATTTCATGCTCTGATGTCAAGGAGTGCTTTAGATTGGTGGCTAGTGTATGTTATAAGGTTATAAGGTTATGGCTAGTGTATATAAATATGTTAAGTCCATCAGGGGCGTATATAAATATCCTTTCATTCATGCTCTGATGTCAGAGTTCTTTAGATTGGCGGTGGAACATTCGATTTAAGTGTTACACTTTTCCTTAGGATGTCTAAAAGTACTAAATTATTTTTTATTATGCATTATTATGAACGAAGAGGTTAATTATTTGTTCATAAGGTTTGTTTGTTGTTTTGAGGAGAGGGGTTTATGGCCCGTGGGTTATACTTGGCCAAGCTGTACCAAGCAAAGAAGACAACGTCAAGCAATGAGAATTGTCATAGAAGCGTACAATGCGTTGTAAATTTAGATATAAGTTTACTTTATCATTTACTATTATGTATATATGTACAGAGGATTATTATTACATCGAATAAAGATGCAAATCTGAATTGAGTGTCACACTGGATCATGCAAGCACTAAGTTCTTGAGCATTTTATGCAATTTGTGGTATTGGTGTGGAGGTAGCATCATGGTTATATACAGGTATGGTGAGGGTCAAATATGTGTGTAGTGGGAACTTCAAGAGAGTGATACTCACCAAGTGATCTTTGGCATTGTGCGCTGGGGTGTCACTAATGCAGGGTACGCTGAGATGAGTACGAAGCTATGGGGACACGAATCATGGTTTGTTAAAAAGATCGTTTTTTCCCGTCATCCACTCTCACCACTTTTCAGATGTCTGGTGTTTCTCCAATAGATTCCCAGTTTTACCCTTTTGTCGGTAGCTCCACCCCAATAGAACCCAGCTTACCAAATACTCTGACCAATACAAGCAAGTATACTCATCCCATATTCAATCATTGTAGCTATTTAACCCCTCCCAATTCACTATGCTGTAAATCGTTCCATTTCGTACTGTCTGTTGCTTTTCAACTTGTCACACTGGTGACAAACATACACACAAAGAAAAGTTTCTACTGACACAGAAGAGAAATGTGCATCCAGATAGGTAGTTGAGTTAACGTCGCACTGTAGCAACACAAGGGGCTATTGGCGACGGTCCGGGATCAGTCCCCAAGGGAAAGATCCAAGGGCAACACCACATAATTTTGAACCATGGTCAGATGACGAGGCCGCACCTGAGCTGGCACCCCAATCTCCATACTTCCACACTAAGCCAACGTGAGGACATTTGAGGCTACGACAGATTTAACATGCACCAGCCCCCTTTGTACACGACGGTCTTTGGTTCGATTCGAACTCGCAACCCTCCGTTACTCTTCCAACCGGGCTACCGCGGCCCCCGTTGTTCATAAGGGAATGATGAATGATTTTTTTAAATTTTAATAAGAATCAATGTAAAGTGTTTATGTAAAAAAAATTTAAAATTAATTACAACTGCGTAAGTGAAAGAAAACAGTTCTGGTCGACGTCTTCCAAAAACCCGAATAAGATTATTCATTTAGGAAATCATTTAACCCGGAACTAACTAGACCCTTAAATTAAATTCAAATCCCTTGACTTGAGTGTTTTGCATGGACTAACGCGCTCTGTAGTTTCGGTCGTTAATTCTCCCGGCGTCGAAATATCGATTCTCTGATGGAAAATATATATACCTCCTGTCACAGGATTTCAAATCCCAGTGCGAATAATACGAATAAATTCAAATTTCGAGAAGCTGCATGTGGATTTATGTCGAGGTCGGAGCTAAGTATGGGGACTAGTCTGTTAACCCTCTGAGCGTCGGGAGATTTCCTAGTAGTGTAGTACTGCTTTAACCCCACGACGCACTTAATGACTAAATAATGACATCTTTCTAAAGATCGTGGATTCTTAGAAGATTCTATTGGTCTTTACCTTGGAATAGAATACCTTGGAAGGATTATATTGCTCACTGACATATAGGCGCAGATTGTCCGCTTTTGAATCTTGCGCCATAAAACCCTAATTACCTACTAACCTACCCATTTACTTGTAATAGAATCCCTTGAAAAAGATTCCATTGTTCCTTTCTTTGGAATAGAATCCTTTGGAAAAGATTCTTTTGCTCCTTTCTTTAGAATAGAATCCTTCGGAAAGATTCCATTGCTCCTTTCTTTAGAATAGAATCCTTTGGAAAAGATTCTTTTGCTCCTTTCTTTAGAATAGAATCCTTCGGAAAGATTCCAGTGCCCATTTCCTTGTAATAGAATCTTTTGGAAATAGCCTGTTGTTCCTTTCCTTAGGATAGAAACCTTTGGAAATAGTCTATTGGTCCTTTCTGTAGAAAAGAATGCTCTGAAAAGATTCTATTGGTTCTTTTCTTAGAATAGAATCCCTTGGAAAGATTCTGTTGCTCCTTTCCTCAGAATTGAATTCCTTGGAAAAGATTCGATTGCTCCTTTCTTTAGAATAGAATCCTCTGCAAAGATCTTATTGCTCTTTTCTTTAGAATAGTCATATGGAAAATTGTATTGGCCCATTTTGTACAATAAAATCCTTGGGAAATATTCTAGTGCTCTCTCTCTCTCATTTCCTTATAATAGAATATTTTTGAAATATTCTGTTGCTCATTTCCTTGGAATAGAATCCTTTGGAAATAATCTATCGCTCCTTTCTTTAAAAGAGAATCCTTTTCGAAAGTTGGATCTTTCCCTTTGGGTTTGATCCCGGACTGTCGACAATAGCCCGTTGTGTTGCCCAAGTGCGACGTTAATTAAATACCTATCTACCTTTTCGAAAAATTCTATTGCTCATTACTTTAGAATTGAATCCTTTAGAAAGATTATATTGGCTCTTTCTATAGAATAGAATCGATTGGAAATATTCTATTGCTCCTTTCCTTAAAATAAAATTCATTGGAATGGCTCTATCTCTCCTTTCTTTATAATAGAATCCGTTAGAAAGATTCCATCGCACACTGGCTTAGAACAGAATCTACTGGAAAGATTATATTGATCAAGAAAGTCAAAATTGGTCAAAAGTCAAGCTAAAAGACTGCAGGTTGTAAGGTGGACTTATGCGTATGAACCCCACAGAAGTTTAACCTTCGTCAAAAAGACCTTTTCTGTACCAAAGACTCATTTCCTTTCCACTTCTATTTATCAAATCCGAACACCTTACAATCCCTCTTCCTTTTTGCCACAGGTGGAAGAAAGACCCCATTGCCTGTCCAAATAGTAATGATCACCTCAAGAATCATTTTTCATCTCGTGAGTTTCACTTCCTTAATTTTTCTCTCTTTCTTTTATCGAACTTCATTTCGAGATAACCGCACATCGGAGATTTTCGAAAGTTCCATTTTCCGCCGGACTCTTTCTCGAGACTTCTATCGTTTGGATCGATCTAATTCGGTTAATTCCGTCTCCTGTGCTTGACATTTGGAGGGCTGTGTTCTGATTTTATTCATGTATTGGTCCTCGGAATTGGTTTGTTTAATGTTTGGCGTGTATTATGCATCTTGATTGTTTTTTTTTTCGATTTCGATCGATTTCTGGTTTCCATCCGATGAAATGGGGTCTTTTTCGTTTTACAATCGCTCGTAATGTACCTGTCGTTATTTATGTATTGAGATTATTTGATTTATTCAACCCTTCAAGTAGTTTCGACAAGACATCTCGTCATATATATATTGACGATTTTTTATGTTGACGAGATCACAAGATCAGGTCAGTTTTTTTTTAACAACGAGATATATCGTCCATCAAGATCTGGTCAGTTTTGCAAGTTTGACAAGATACCTCGTTGAGACAACCACCAGTAGGGTTAAGAAATTTCGTGGGAATTCGTTTTCTTCTAATGACAAGCTATCTCGTTCATCAAGACCAAGTGTCCAATGACACACAGAAAACTTTGTACAATATTTACCTCAACTTTATTGAGGGCCGCGGTAGTCCGGTTGGAGAGTAGCGGATTTTCAACCGGAGGGTTTCGAGTTCGAAACTCGATCCAACCAGACATTCGTCTACGCGGGGGCTGGTGTACATTAAATTTTCTCGTGGCCTCAAATGTCCTCACCTTGCCGTGGTGTGGAAGTTTAGAGAGTGAGGTGCCAGCTCAGGTGCTGACCTCGTCTTCTGACTTTGGTTCAAAATTACGAGGTGTTGTAATCGGATCTTTCCCTTCGGGATTGATCCTGGACCGTCGCCAATACCCCATTGTGTTACTCCATTTCGTGGACTTTGACATATCCTAGAGTGAACAGTGGAGTCTGCGGATTTCCATTTCGGATATGCTCCTTGGGCTATATAGTATACTATTGACTATTATAGAGGCAGTTTGGACATTTTTTGAACGATTTTGGTGAGCTGTAAGAAAAATTGTATGATACGAAAGAATTTTATTTTCGCAGCCAGTTAAATAGTTAAAATATAACTTATCGCCTGCTAACTCAGAGTTTTGTTTACTTTCAAAATGACGCTTTTAAATAAGCAATGGATGGGAGGCTATGTTTCCGCTCTTTCCGAAGAGATTTATGCTTATTCAATTATTCAAAAACTCTGTAAAAGTCATGATTTTTCGATATTTAAAGGTACGATAAGTATTATTATTAATGAGAAAGGAAAAAACGTAAAAGAGGAAAAATACTTCCAAATACATTTCCAAAAAGAAAAGAATTTCTGAGAATATTTGTAAGGTAAGATCTTTAATTTTAAAAGAGAATCCCCAAGTAAAAGGACTATTGCAAAGTCATTAAAATGTTTAGTTTCAACTGCAAATAAAATAATTAACAGCGATTTTAATCTTAAAAAAATCTAAAATGTACAATGCTCATCCTCTATCTCCATGACATATTGCAGAACGCAGAATTCGCTGCAGAATTCTGTATGATAAGCATTTAGCTGGAGAAAGATGGGAAAATGTTGTGACAATAGACGAGGCGTGAGTGTATTTAAATGATTGCAATAAAAAAGAACAATTTATTATCATAAAAGAGGAGAAAAATCTCAAAACGTGGTTCAAAGAATCTAAAGAAACTTTTTCTAAGGGATTTATGATTGTTGCCAGTTTTGCATATAATGGAAAATTAAAAGTAAAAAGTGTGGGAAAAAAATGTAAAAATCAACTCCACATACTATCAAGACCATAATTGACCCCAATATTCAAAAAAGAAATACCATATCTTTACCCACAGTGCCAACAATCAGTAGAGCTGCATCAGGATAAAGCAAGCAGCCACACATCTAAATCCACTATTACATTCTTGAAAAAAATGGAACAAGAAATTAGTATCAAGTCAATATCCTTTACTGATATTCCTGCTAAATCTTCAGATGTCTCATCCATGGACTTTTGTGCTTTTGGACTTTTAAAAGAGCATTATCGAAACGTCGACCTAAAACCATTCAAGGACTGGAAAACTGGAACAAGAATGGGACAAAATACCTCTGTCGATACTACAAAAATCATTATTATCATGGAAATTAAGGTGTAAAAAGATAGTTAACAATAAGGGCTATCAAATAGAACATTTAAAACACAAAAATTTTATGCAAAAGATTTATCTTCAGTCCATTAAAATCGTTCAAAAAATGTCCAGACAGCCTCTGTATTTATGGTTGTTATACGCATTTTTATCTTGTTTATGCTGACGTCGCTGGTGGACTCCCAGCATGCGATTTTATAAAGCAATGATTTTACAATGATATTGCTTTCATTTGAATCCGTTCCTCGGAATTTGATAAAACTTAGCAAATATTTAATTCATTAACCGATGATTTTACAATATTGTTTTGAATTCATTCTTGGGAAATTTGATTATATTGATCGTGCGATTTCATTAACCCTCCATTTTCCTGTGATATTGCATTGATTTGTATCCGCTCTTCGGAATTCGATAAAACTTAGCATGCGACTATTAACCGACGATTTAGCAACATTGCTTTGTTTTGGATCCGTTCTTGGAGAATTTGATTGTACTGCGTGATTTTATTAATCATTGATATTTTTACCAATGATATTGCATTAATTTGAATCCGTTCCTCAGAATTTAATAAAACTTAACATGTGACTTTATTAGCCAACGATTTTATATTGTTTTGAAGCCGTTCTTGGGGAATTTGATCTAAGCGTGTGATTTCATTAACCAACGATTTTCAATATCGCATTGATTTGAATCCGTTCCTCGGAATTTGACAAAACTTAATATGCGACTTTATTAACCTACGAGTTTACAACACTGTTTCAAATCCGTTATTGGGTAATTTGATTATACCTAAGCGTGTGATTTTATTAACCAACTTTTTCACAAGGCTATATTATTGTTTTGAATCCGTTTTGGGAATTTGATTACCTTAAGCAGGTGATTTTATCAACTGAGAGCACAGCAGCATAGCGTCACCTCACACAATGAGTGCTACTCAAGGCAACATGCATTTTCGCTGTAAGATTTCAGAGTAAAAACTGGCTATATACGAGCTCACTAATGGATCCTTCTAATTATACTATTATTTTCATTCGAGCCCTTCGTTTCGTTGGATTGGAGCATTTAAAAACAAATACATCAGGCATCATTGGTGGTATCAAGTGATGATAAACACCCATTATCTTCTCTCGTCCCTAACTGGCTGTAAAAATAGCTAAATAACCCTCTTAAACTCGCTCTTCCATCCTATTAAGGCGGGGAGTTAATCTTCACTTCTTATAACATCTGCCGACTTGTGTGAAAGGTTTTTATTTTTTCTTTTATCCCCAATCTTTTTTCTAACTTCTAATCTCAGCGTTTGGTTTTAAAGACGTTGATTTAAAGGCCCGCACTCTGCTATTCGCTTCAAAAACCCAAAAAGGTATAAAGATAATTGTAAATATCAGGGGTATAAATGGGCAGAAGACCACCGATAATGGGATATAATCTGATTATAGCCCTCTCGTTTTCCTTGTTTGATTTTCTCACCGCATCCTGACTACTGTCCCTTTAAGAGACTGTTTCCGATAGATCCAGAGACTTTTTATAAAGCAAGAATTCTAGTCTGCGATTATGTTTTAAACAACGGTTGCTAGTTTGACTATCCTCGTTATTTGCGGAGGACCATTTCGTAGAAAACAGAAATTCACACCAGCCCTTTAGGCAGTGATTTTCAACTTTTTTTATATCTCATGACACACATAATCTGATAACCTGATATTTCGCGGTACACCAAAAATATACTATATTTTTTACCGATCTGACGAAAAGTAGGTATAATTTTGATTGATTTACGAAGAAAAATAATGGTAATTACCTACCTTTTTTGCTAAAGTTGCTTTTTAAAAAATATTTTGAAACAATTTATGATTCTGTGTAATAAAAATTAATACCCAAATTATTTATGCGGGTATTACTAGCAATTATTTATGAATACAGTTCATAAATAATTCAATAATGTCAAAAGTTCAAAACTGAACCGTTGAATTGAATAAATCGTCCAATTTAAACAATTTAAGCAGTTTCACCATCCGTAAGGCACACCAATACCATTCTTGCGGCACACCGGTTAAAAACCGCTGCACTAATGTGTCAAGTACGAAAAATAATTCCAAAAACTTCTCTAATATTTAACTCAAAAATAGATCTCGGTTTTATTTGGTTTATTAAGGTTTCATGTGAGAGACAGCAATGCACAAAATAGAATATGCAATAGACCTCGGACTATTTACGCACTTTAACCCTCATAGGGGTTGTCTCGTAGAGATATCTTGTCAGTAGCAAAACTGACCAGATCTTGATGGACGAAATATATCTTCATTAGCAAAACTGACCAGATCTTGATCTCGTCATCATAAAAAAATATCGGCAATGTCTTAGTGAGATAGCTCGTCATTAACAAAATTGGTCAGATCTTAATGGACGAGATATCTCGTCGAAACCACTGGGAGGGTTAAAATTAAACAATTAGGAAAATCCCCAACAGTATTGAGTAATTAGATTTGTTAATTTCCTTGTTTTGGGCTGATCTCGTGTTCTTGTAAGCGGGGTATTTTAATGCCCGTTCAGTTCGACCAAAGCAGCATGTACCTCAAATACATTTTACATACATAGTTGTGGGCTGCTACATAAATGACAGATGATGAATCAAGTGAACTAAGCCCTTCGAATCTCAATAAAGGTAAGGAAAATTAAAACAATTTATCGAAGCTGAGCTTACTTACAACATTAACTATCAGTCTTCCCGTGGCTCGATAAATATTTCATTGAGTGCTTAAAACTGAACGCTCCATTACTGTCAGCGAAGTATCTTTCATACGCTTCACATTCTGCTCCAACTTAGTGCTCCAGGAAAGTTCATAACTTATGCTGAGTGTGCGATAAGAGCGTGATTTCATAAATAAAACTCCTCGCACAACGGCTGTGATTGAATAAATTCATTTAAAAAGTGACGGAAAAAAAGCGAATTATCAACACTATCCGGAATGACGAGTATTTTTGAAAGTCATTAATTACCTGACAAGGGTAACTCCTTTAATAACAGTCGATCGGCAATTCATCAGTCATTTTCGGGTTATTTTTCATTCTTTTGATTCTTAAGTTTTCATCAATATACTGTTATCTGCACATTAAGCGGGGTTCTTAAAGTATTGTCTGCGAGATTCTTTTACGTTTCTTTGCAGACCGCACATAATTAGTTAATGAATTAATTATTGTCAGATTACGTGATGCATTAAATTTCATCGCTGGGCACTGGCTCTGCTGACAATGATGGATGAAAACCCGATCCTTTCAGAGGTGGCAGCATAACAATGGTAAAACGATTTGAAATTTCTTCCCTCGATTCACTCCAGACATGTGATGATAATTTTCAGGGTGATAAATTCGGGGTCTTACTGTGAGTAGTTTTTTAAATATCGAGTATAAGACACGGTAACTGAATCTACAAGTGGAGATTCATTCTACCGTCTGCAGATAAAAAAACAGTGAAATCAGTTCAGTTAGTGTGATTTGGACGAGTTCTTTTCAAATTATTGTTTGTATAGCGTAAAAGGTTAACTTTTTTTGTTGCCGATTCCCTTGTCAAGTGTAACAATAGCACAAATATGCAAGTTTTTACATATTTAATAACGTCAATTATGTGCAGTTTTGCATTTGGTACATCTACTTGCATATTTTTATTAGGTTCTGACAATTGACAAAGTAGCTTAATAGAAACCAATTCTGTAAAATTTGGACAACTCTTTTCAAAATGTTTTCAGTATAAGAGGTTAACTTTGTTCTTGATTCCGTATCAGGTATCATGATAGTGTGACAAATAGCCAGTTTAATAGTAACATTTCTGCAAAATTTGGTCCAGTTCTTTTCAAAATATTGTCCGTATAGCAAAAGAGGTTAACTTTTAGTCGTTGATTCTCTTGTCAGATGTTATAATAGTGTATACATTTTTTACATATTCAATTGTGTTAATTATGCAATTTTGCACTTGGTACATCTACTTGCATATTTTTATTAGCTTTTGACCATTGACGAAGCAGTTTAACTGTAGCCATTTCTGTTAAATTTGACACAGTTCTTTTCAAAATATCCGTATAGCATAAGGGAAACTTTTTGTTGTTGATTCCCGTGTCAAGAATTATAACAGTATGACAAAGTAGTTTAATACTAACCAGTTCTGCAAAATTTCAACCTGTTCTTTTCAAAATATTATTGTCCGTGTAGCATCAGAGGTCAACTTTTTGTCGTTGACTCCTGTGTTAGTATTATAAGAGTATATACACAATCTTTTACATATTAATAGCATAATTATACAGTTTTGTTCTTGCACATCTATGTCTATATTTGTATTAGGCTATGACCATTAACGAAGCAGTTTAATTCCCATAATAATACCCAATTAAGGTCAGGAAAGAAGTTCACTATCCAAGAACTTTTGGATTTAATCTTCCGTTGATTGGCTGCAATCCTTGATAACATCCAAACCATTTCCGTTTGGGCATCATTTGTCCGATACATTTATTAAAAATATCAAAATTAAATATTTACCGATTCTTCAAAGGACTGCCGAATAAACCCCCCACTATCCAACAGAGGAACAGGACTTGGTTCTCACCTTTTTTTAATTTGAATTAATTACTCTTTATTCTTGTTTCCTTGGATCGTGAAAGTTCCCTTTGTCGACGGCCAAATGCATATTTTCTTTTAGTTTGCTTATAGAAGAGTTGTGATGAAATTATGCACGTTATTGAAACAATTCTCCACAAACAATAACCGATATACCTTTATTAAATGATTTTTAGTGTCCGTGGTTTGACTAAAACAGTGTTATTGAAAAGTTAGTCTAATATTTAGGGGTCCCTAGTTGACCTGAGATTGATGTTCTACAGATTCAAGGTTCAGGGGTCCTGGTTTCGAATGCACGTGATGTCTAGTATATCACTCCCGTGTACGCATCGAGTACGAGTATTCCAATTTTTTACACGGCAGATTTATCGTGCACCACCCTCCATAAACATTCTAAGGGTTCCGAATCTTCAGACTTGATCATTCAAAACTATCAAGAACATTTGGCTTCCACTATTTTCTTGGCTGATGTTTTTATCTTAAGGCAACTCTACTATTGCCAGGTTAGGGATGATTCAAGATAATATATTCAGATCTGATCAAAAGACGGGAAGAAATTCGTAAAATCTTGAGACTTAATACAAGCACAAAGAAAATATAGCTTGTCGAGCAGAAATAAAATTAACCTCATCTCTTCAAAATCTTTTGTTGAGAACTGCCTAGACTAGGATCGAAGAGAGGGTAGGTGCAGACGATAACAGGGTGAGGATGAAATCAACTACACCCTTCACTGAGCGTCCGTTTTTTCTTTCGGAACCTCCCTCCTTTTGATTCAATGTTTTTGCCCCGGAGTTATAATTACCAGGCTACGGTTGCAGTGAGAAAGTTTCATCCGGGCACAGCCGGAATTTTGTTCCCCGGAAATATTGTTTTTGTTAAAAATATATTCAAATTAGCAAGACCCCGGATTCCGTCCTTGGCGTTTTTTTAAATGATTAGACAGGGCATATTTAATTGAAAAACTTTGGCGTGGAAATATTTGTTTGAATAACAATGCGGTATGGACTGGGAAAGATGCTGTTGGCGTTTGTGGTACACGCAGCCATGAAGTCGGAAGGTAGAAAATGAATTTTTTCTTCCTGCGGTTCATCGTTAAATATGTTCGGCTAAAAAGATTCTGGCGCATTCGATGTTTTTGACGCGAATGCGTCTTTCACCCTACAAGTGGTTTCGACGAGATATCTCGTCCTCAAAATATTGGCGATTTTTTTATGATCACGAGATTGAGACCTGGTCAGTTTTCTTCTAATGACTTCATATCTCGTCCATAAAGTCAGTACTTTTCTAATCTGGTACCATCTGGTCAGTACTTTTCTAATGACGAGATACCTCGTCGATGCTTTCTCCCTGGGTGTACTCTCTTCTGTGTCAGTAAAATTTTCATTGTGTACGTGTCTATTACTTAATATTGTATGTCTTGTGTCTGGCGCAGCATCGCCAAATATGACCCTTGCGCCATAAAACCCTCAAACCAACCAACCTCGTCGATGCAGCCACCAGGAGGGTTAAAATTAGGCCAGTACTATAAGAGGTACCTTGAAACTGTTTTCACTATATATCATATACCTTGATATAGAAAGGATAATTGTTATAGTAACTATCCATGTTGTCTAGATAGGCTACTTCAAGATAACAATTTGCCTTCCATTGGATTCCAACCTTCTATGAATCTATGAAAATTTCTAAGTCTATTTTCAGAATTACAACACTTTATCCAATTCACGAAACCTTCATCAAGGTTTCAGACAAGAGAATTGTTATAGTAATTAAGAATTACATTTTAGATTCATTCGCCAAGGTATTGCCAAAAAACTGGTATCGTGTTGTCCAGCTAGGATACGTCAGACTGATGACAACTTGCCACCATTCGATTCCAATCTTCCAGAAATCTATGAAAATTTATGTCTATCTTCAGAACCATAACACCAATTCAAGAAACTTTGAAGTAGGAAAGAGAATTGCGATTAAGAATTGCATTTTGGATTCATTGGCCAAGGAAAAGTTTGGCGTGGAAATATTTGTTTGAATAGCAATGCAGTATGAACAGGAAAAGATGCTGTTCGGCGTTTGTGGTATACGCAGGCATGTAGTCCGAAAGTAGAAAATAGTAGTAGTGGTAGTAGTAATAGTAGTAGTGGAAAATAGTAGTAGTGGGTCCGGAAAGTAGAAAATGAATTTTTGCTTTCTGCGGTGCTTGTTTCTCTAAGAGCATCTTCAAATATGTTCGGTTTAAAAGATTCTAGCGCATTCGATGTTTTTGACTTGAATACGTCTTTAATCATCCAAGTCTTGTCGACAAGATATCTCGTCCATCACGATCTGACGAATTGTGGTAGTGATGAGATATCTCGTCATCAAGATATTGACGATTTTTTTTCTGATGACGACCCCAAGATTTGGTAAGTTTTCTTCTAATGACGAGATATCTCGTCCATCTAGATCTGGTCAGTATTTTTCTAATGACGAGATACCTCGTCGAGGCAACCACCAGGAAAACTAGTACTAGGCGATACCTTGAATCTGTTCTCTCTATACTGCTTTCACTATATATCATTTACCTCGATACAGAAAAGAGAACTGTTATAGTAATTAAGAATTACTTTTTAGATTCATTGGCCAATGTATTGCCAGAAATTGGCATTGTGTTGTCTAGATAGGCTACTTCAGGCGGATAACAATTTGCTCTCTATTCAATTCCAACCTTCCATAAATCTATGAAAATTTCTAGTTTCATCTTCAGAATTATAACTCAAATTCATGATACTTTGAAATAAAAAGAGAATCATGATAGTAATAAATGAAACCGAATACAATGTTAATTGTGAAGCTTTGGATCGCTGTTGAACAATTTAAAAAATTTCCTAATTAAAATGAAACAATGAAAAACTAATTGCACGTAAAATCACTAGATTGCTCAGTACTATAACTAAATAATATCAATCAGATCAGTAAAATTAAAAATAATTATTAATGAAAAGTATGAGCTAGAGAGAGAGGCAACAGTTTCGATGTGGGGTTGGGCCCCAGAGCCTCCCCTTTAGCTACACCACTCAGCGGGACTTATTCAACAGGTACCAGATAGCTCATTCGTACGAATAAGAAGTAAGCAATCGGTACCACGCTAAAAACACGCCGTTTCTTCGTTCAGTGAACAATGCAAGAGATCCATGCAGGCTGTCATACACGTAGTTGAAGTTAACTAGACGCCCCAACTGTGAAGTTCGTTACGGATGACACTACATTTACCCACCATAACGATTATCGGCGCCAGTTGATGTCAAATATCCGTGAAAGGGACACTTAAGATTGTGGTTGAGGCATTGGATTGTGAAGCCTGTCTTGGTTGTTTGAAGTTGCAAATTATGACAGCCGTTGATGGACAGCTTGCATGGCGATTTTAACTTGTCCGCAGCAGTGTGATAAGATTTATTTTCCAATTCGTGCGTGTTTGTAACTATACTTAACCTATTCAAGGAGGTGGGATGCCTGAAAGGGTTAAATAGTATTTACTTTTAGATGTCTATGCGATAGCAAATTAAAGGTGTTGTCTAGTTTCATAGATGATGCGTGTGTGAGATATTTATCTTTTGATCTTGATCGAAGGATAACTCTTTATCTTTATCCTCTTCCAATGAACCGTTCAGCGCTTGTGAATGATAAAGTTAACCTTTCTCAAAACTAATTTTTGTTGCGTGTAAAATACAGCAATCCCTCGTTGTGTTGCGCTTCTTGCGAGACGAGAAAAATTCACTTAGGGAGCGATATATCGAGAATTGAGAAAAAATGTTAGAAATAAAAGAACATCAATTTTAAATTAAATTGCACACCTTTTTATGAACAACGTATAAATTCAAAGTCGATGAATGCCTTTTAAATTGTCAATCGCTCTTTTAGTACTAGTGTAGCAAAAAATATTAGGTAGGCTGTGTTGAAAGGTTTTACGTGAATACGTCTCGTTAGCGCATATTATTTATTTGAGTGTAATAAATGAAAGATAAATTCAGTAGTCAATTCAAAGTTTATCGAAAGCTAACGAGTTGCTCTTCCGCGTAGACTACGTCCGATGTATTTCTGCTTGGCTCTTCGACGAGTATATGCCAATATTGTGAAATTTTTTAAATTCTTCAACTACGATTCACAACCAACACTGTATTGGATTTCACTTCTAATGTTTTATATCGACAGATCTCGACGTAAGCTTTTGTTTGAGGCCAATTTCGATGTCATGGCGCTTTGCAGTCCCGAGTTTACTGATTTGAAGTATGTGATACGCAGCGGAATCCCCAAATCGGCGCACCCCTCCACGCTTATCGCGACTCTCACACTCAAGGTCACTAACAAGTCTTTGTTTTCTCATCTATCGAATGACAATAGGTTGGTTTAGTTCGCGTTGATAATATAGAAATTATTAGATCGAACTCGATGTGCTATTTTTTCGTAACGCTCAGCTTTCCGTAATAGCCACTTTGTACTGGTGTGATTTTAAAGACATATTCACTTCAAAATGACCGGGTAGCGACGACCCAAACCTATGGACTAGAAAAGAGAATAGGTTGGATGTCTTTGAAGTCTTGATGTCCATTTATTTCGTTTCATTGCTCAATCGTGGATCTTCGAGCCCAAGAGCTCGGCAACATATTGCCTAGATCCGCCAAAAATTTGTTACTCTTCGAAAGGCTGTGGTAAACACATTGTATCTATTGACTGCGTTGTATCTTTTACTCTCCTGGTTATAAGTCTTGGTAAACTATATAAGCTAGAGTTCACTTCTTGAATCCCCAAAATACAATTCTTAATTGTTGTAACAATTTTATTTTCTTTTTCAAAGTTTCGTGAATTGAAGTTATAATTCTAAAGATAGACTTAGAAGTTTTCATAGATTTATGGAAGGTTGAAATCGAATGGTTGTCAAATTGCTATCTACCTGACGTAGCCTATCTAGACAATAAACGAGTTTTCTGGCAATACCTTGGCAAATGAATCTAAAATGCAATTAATTACTATCACAATTATCTTTTTTTATTTCAGTTTCGTGAATTGGAGTTATAATTCTGAAGATAGAAATTTTCATAGATATATGGAAGGTTGGAATCGAATGGAAGGCAAATTCTTATCCACCTGAAATAGCCTATCTGGACAATACAATACCAGTTTTTTGGCAATACCTTGGCAAATGAATCTAAAATGTAGTTCTTAATTACTATAACAATTCTCCTTTCCGTATCAAGGTTTCGTGAATTGGAGTTGTAATTCGAAGAATAGACTTGATAAATCTGAAATGTACTTCTTAATTACTATAATAATTCTCTTTTCTGTATCAAATTTTCATGAATTGAGGATTGTAATTCTGAAAATAGACTTACAAATTTTCATATATTTATGGAAGGTTGGAATCCAATGGAGGGCAAATTATTATCTACCTGATGTAGCCTATTTAGTCTTCTGGCAATACCCTGGCCAATGAATCTATAATGTAATTCTTAATTACTATAGCAATTCTCTTTTCTGTATCAAGGTTTCGTGAATTGGGGGTTGTAATTCTGATAATGAGGCCCGGTAGTCTAGTGATAGCGCTTCGCGCTGCCCCACTACAGGTCCGGGTTCGATCCTTGGACTGGGCAAGGTCGACTCAGCCTTTCATCCCTCTGAGGGTCGATAAAATGAGTACCAAGCGTGCTTGGGAACTAAACACTGGGGGTCCCCGGACAAAAAGTGCCATGGTTCTTCGAGGACTGTAGCGCCACGGAGTTTAATTCCGATAATAGACTTAAAAAATTTTGTAGATTCAAGGAAGGTTGGTCCAGGCAGATCTTGATCTTGACCAGATCTTGATCTCGTCGCCATAAAAATCAGCAATATCTTGATGACGATATATCTCGTCATTAAAAATCTTGGTCAGATCTTGAGGGACGAGATTACTCGTCGAAATCACTTGGAGGGTTAAAGTTTGACTAAGGTATTTCAACCCCCCCTGCATATTTACTGAAATAATTGAGATAGATTAGGTTAGAATCCAATGTTGGGCAAATTGTTATTCGCCTGAAGTAGTCTATGTAGACAACATAATACCAGTTTTTTGGCATTACCTCGGCAAAGGAATCTAAAATGTAATTCTTAATTACTATAGCAATTTTTTTTGTATCAAGGTCTTGTGAATTGGATTGTTGTAATTCTGGAAATAGTGGAGTTAGAATCAAGAGGGTTGTGCAAATTGTTATCGACCTGAAGTAGCCTATCTAGACAACTTGACACCAGCTTTCTGGCAATACTTGACCAAATACTAACCACAAAATATTTAACAAAGGTAAGGGAAATAACGATTACAGTATGGAGGGGCAGAAAAACTAAAAAAAAATATTTGAAATATGTTTTTCCCGATAGGTTGCTTGTGGCGAAAATATTACAAAGAGGAAAGGGAAGAAAGAAACATAAAAAGTAGAAAATATAAATTCCAACCGCTTTAGAAAAGTCAGTTCGAAAAAAGTGTACAAAATTGCTTTATAGACTGCCCAAGAGCCCTGAGAAAAAAAATCTGTTTTCGCTATCGCATATTTCTAAAGAGGAATTGAAAAAGATTGACCACTACAAACTATTTCAAGATTTAAGATGGAAACAGAAATTCAAAACTGGATAGGAGTAGCATTATTTCTCTACCCCCTCTGCATCCCACCTTGCCGCTTTTTAAGTTGAAAACTCCGATAAATGGGAAATATTTGAATCCGTTTTATCCGACTAAACTTTTTAAGGCAGGAGTAAAACAATCTGTAGCTGAAAGCTTTTCTTTCTCTCGTTTTGCTTTGCTTGGAAAAAAAGTAATATTGTAGCTAAAATGGTGTAAATCAATTTCGGGCGAACGTTTATTGATTGCATGTTTGCCTTCGAATACAATGTTTTAATGTCGATAAATAGTTTTTGTCGTTCGTTTATTCAGGATAGTAGGATTGAACACAATCGGGGATATTCCGACTTTGCTATTACTTGTTCACAGCGAAATATTTTTCCTGAATAATCAATGCTATTTATCGTGCAAAAAAGTTTCAAGTCATTAATATTAGTAGACTCCAGAAATGACATTAATTAAAAGATAAACAGATGAAGACCTTAGTCAAAAGGGACGCCGTAGCCCAGTTGGAAGAGCAATGGGTAAGCAAACGAGGGTTGCTAGTTCGAAACTCGGTCCAACCAGAGACCGTCGTGTGCACGGGGGCTGGTACACGTTAAATATGTGGTGGCCTCACATGTCCTCACGTTGGCGTGGCGTGGAAGTTTGGAGAGAAGGGTGCCATCTCAGGCGTTGTTGCTCTCGTCATCTGATCGTGGTTCAAAATTACGAAGCGTTGCCCTAGCTCTTTCCCTTCGGGATTGATCCCGGACAGTCGCCAATAGCCTGATGCTCCTATGCGATGTTAATTAACTACCTACCTACCGACATGGCTATCACTTTTTCGCTGGGAAATATTTTTCGGAATAATCAATGCTGTTTATCGCACAAAAAGAAGTTTCAAGACATTGGTATCATAAGACTCCAGAAGTGAAATTAATTAAAAGATAAACAGATGAAACCTTAGTCAAATCGATAGTAAAAAATGACCTACCTTCGAAACAACCACTAAAAGAGATTAAAGACTTAAAAAAGATCGTCAATGATAATTTCCGTGGTAGGTAGGTATTTCAATTAACGTCGCATTGAAGCAACACAACGGGCTATTGGCGACTGTCCAGGATCAACGGAAAGATCCGAGGACAACACCAAGTAATTTTGAACCGCGGTCAAATGACGAGGTCAACGCATGAGCTGGCAAAACACTTTCCAAACTTCCACACAATGTTAACGTAAGGACATTTGAAGTCACGACGGATTTAAGATGCACCAGCCCCCACGCACACGACACGGTGTTTGGTTGGATCGAGTTTCGAACTCGCAACCCTCCGGTGGCTAACCCTTTGGTCTTCCAACTGGGCTACCACAGCCCCTTTTCCTTAGAATCGCTTGGAACAATTTTATTGACCCATTCTGGAGAATATAATTCTTTGGAAAGATTCTATTGGTCCTTTGGAAACATTTTATTTTCCTTTCCTTAGAATATAATTCTTTGGAAAGATTCTATTATCCTTTGGAAACATCTTATTTTTTCCTTTCCATAGAATATAATTCTTTGGAAAGATTCTTTTGGACCATTCTATAGAATACAATCCTTTGTAAAGATTATATTGGCGCATTTTGTCGCATAGGTATGTAGTTTAATTTTCGTCGAACTGGAGGAACACAACGAGCTATTAACGACGGTTGGGGTTCAAACCCGAAGGGAAAGATCCGAAAACGACACCACGTAATTTTGAACCACGGTTAGATGACTAGGTCACACCTGAGCTACCACCCCCTTTGTGGAATAGAATCCTTTGAAAAGATGCTATTGGCCCATTCTGTAGAATAAAGTCCTTCGGGAAGATTCCATTGGTCAAAAGGTGAAAATTGGTTATTAATTAAGCGTGTGAACCCATCACAGAAGGTTAATAACTCGAAATTTTTGCTTTGCATTAAGAAAATCATTCCTCGCCCAACTCCAGCCATCTTATACTTCATGGGAAATGTTTTCCCATGAACCCTTTTTAGGGTCGGTATCACATGACTCGATTGAGTTGAGTAGTATTAAACACTAAAAAATTAATATATAATTATTTTCCTTTTATTAACTTTTTCTCGGCCATCGATATATCACTCTTTGTTCTTGTCTTCCAAGAAACGGGACATAATAACAAAGTCAGGCTGTTATGAATAATGGGGCGTGGCCTATTTTGTTGCAAAAGGGGGCGGAGAGACACACAAAGTTCGGAAACCACAAATTCAAACAATATCTGTCATTCTGGTCAATTTCCAGTTAGTGGCCACCACATCCGTGGTAAACTCGCATCTTTACTCCTTGCGCGACTCTCCTGAGATTACTCTGACGTCAAGAGCGGTGAGATTTTGATCTGGGAATTCGAAATGAGCTACGGCTTGACATTGAAAATAACTCTTCATAATTCGCTTTATGTGTCATCTACTTGCCTCGTCCCATTGTCGAGCCGATGCTATCTCCCTTTTTACGTCATCATTATACGGACGGCTGAGGAACGAAGAGTTTCGACAACTTTGGCACGGAATTAGATATGGTTGAATGATAACGGGGCGTTTGACTTTCCCCAATGTGAAATAATGAAACTGGTTACATTTGATTCCTCACTCGCTATAAGCAAGTAGGCGTTCTAAAGAATTTTTATACTCTACACTAACCTGTTAATATATCGTGCTAAAACTGGTTACATCTGATTCCTAGCTCTCTATAAACAAGTAGGCTTTCTAAAGAATTTTTATACTCTGCACTAACCTGTTGATATATCGCACTAAATCGATGATTCAACGGGTGTATTTTCGATATATCTACGGTTAACCCGTTGATCATATCGATATATCAACCATGATATAATCATCGATATAACAACGGGGTGATTTTCCTATATATCGCGCTATATCGATGTACTAACGGGTTGAACCATTGAATATATATCGATATATCAGCCACGATATAATCATCAATATATCAAAGGGTTGATTTTTGATATATCAATATATCATCGGGTTGATCCGTTGATCATATACCGCTATATCAACTATGATAATCACCGATATACCAACGGGTTTATTTTTCGATATATCCAGATATATTGATAGATAAACGGGTTGATATATCGATATATATATTGGAGAAAAAGCGCAATGTACCAAAAGGAACGATATACCGAGGATAAGAAAAATGTATTTGTATAAACATACTATGTGTTGAGGGAGTGGACTTTTTGGGCAAAACAAAAGTTTGCAGTTATTACCCGATTGCTATGAAATTTGCACAACTTGTTTATTTTTACTAAAGTTTGGTACAAAAATATTAAGTTATTTGGAAGTTATTACATTATACGTGGTAAAAAATTTTGATAAATTAGTAAAAAAGGATAGGTCGCATGAGCATTAATTTTCCATGTATTGTCAAAATTTTAAATCGCATAATAGTTTTTATATATGCAAATCAAATTAACTCCATTTGGTAAGTGTATCGCTTCATTGTAAAGCACAAAATTGTATTAAAACACCTAAATTTTAAATTTTACACAAAAAGTCATAGCTTAAGCAACATTTTAAACCAAAATTTAGAAGCACGATGAATTTCTCATTTGCACGTAGCTATATACGTATATATATATATATATATATATATATATACATATCTATCTATCTATATATATATCATTTTTCAACATTTATATATTTTATTTCATCTTGTTTCTCGGGGAAATCTATTCTTAGGGTTAGCTTTACTTATTATATATACAGGGTGATTCTACGGTCATGGGACAAATAACAAACTTCAGGGGGTGATAGAACACAACGAAACAAACATTTTTCCCCCATAGAATGCATGGTCGCAAGTGCAGCGGTTGGCCGCTAGAGAGCGCAATCAAGCGCTTGTATAAAAGCCCATAGAATGTCTATTGGGTGAGTCTAAACTAATACCACAAACTTCAGGGGGTGATAGAACACAACGAAACAAACACTTTTCACCATAGAATCTATGGTCGCTAGAGGGCGCTTTCCATTTCGGCGCAAACACGGTCCGACGCAAGTTGGAAAGAAGAGGCATGAAATATGGAAACAACTCTTTAATATCAAATAAACATCAATACAATTAGATTTGTATAAATTAAAGATAAGTACAAGGAACAACGGGTAAGAAAGAAATGACATGTACAAAACATGAGAAACTTTTCACATGGAAATGAAACGACATGTACAAACATCAGTCGGTAAGTACAACGCAAATGCCACAATTACAGAAGTTGTATAAAATGTCAACCACCACACCTGATGCAGGCCTCGCACACACATCGCCGACTTGACGCTTTTATACAAGCGTTTGACTGCGCTCTCTAGCGGCCAACCGCTGCACTTGCGACCATACATTCTATGGGAAAAGTGGTTTTTTGTGTTCTATCACCCCCTGAAGTTTGTCCCATGACCGTATAATCACCCTGTATATAGAGAGAAAAATCTCAATCGGAGAAGAAAGTGTTTTTTAAGTAGACTTACTATACTTCACTATTATATTTTTGTTTATATGCAACTCCGTCAAAAATGATCGAAACTGAAATTGAATTACACAGAAAGACATTAGCTGATCTTTTTAGGAGACATTAAATGCCTATTTTCATGATGACGAGAAATACATTTTCGTATTGTAATCTGTTCAAAAGATATATACCACTGCCAAAATGCTTATGATTTATATTTTTGACCTAAAAGCCAATAGTTATTCTTTAAACAGCTATATAGTAAATATTCCTTTTATTAGTTAATGAGTTTCTGCTCTAAGTCGACGATATATCAATTCGTAGCTCATTCTTTGGAATTTCTATTGTCGATGTGCTGGAATCGTATTCGAAAATCAAGCCAAGTTCGTCACGTTGAAACAGAAAATGTCTCTCAAAGAAAATTGAATAAAATAATTAAACCAATCATGAAAAATAGGTTACAAACCCTGTTGGCCACCAAAAAATACCATAACAAATAGTAAATTTTTAATTTACTGATACCCTAATTTTAAATTCTTATTTAATACTTTTTTTAATAGATGATTGGTTTCTCACTTGCTTCCACGCTTGAAACGGAAAAAAATAACTGAGTCTGATGAGTGTTTTATTTTGATTTACATTAATGTAATTTTCCTTTTAGTTTACTGTTATTTAATACTTTATTATAATGATTGGTTTCGTGCTTGCTTCCACGCTTGAAGCGGAAAATATATCTGAATCTGATGAATGTTATCTGTTTTTATTTTTATTTACAGTAATGTAATTTTCCTTTTAGTTTACTGTTATTTAATACTTTATCATAATGACTGATTTCGTGCTTGCTTCCACGCTAGAAGCAGAAAAAATATTTGAGTCTGATAAGTGCTATCTGTATATTTTTATTTACAGTAATGTAATTTTCCTTTTACATTTTATTTCTTTGTACAATCGTAAATTCCGCGGACGCATTTTCAATTCATCCATCTTGAAAGTTAAAATAATAGGGAAAGAAAGAGCGTCCGAAACGCTATCATTAAACCAGTAACACGAGACAAAGAAAGTGGATTTAACCAGATGAGAGAACCTTTGCCCTGATCTGACTCAATGGACCGTGGAATTGTTTCTTGTAATAAATAACCCATTCCCCTCCTTTTCTTTTAAAACATCCCATTCTTTTGTCTCGGTTGGTTAGCCACCAGTCAAGATTCAAATGAAACTAACCAATTCCAGAAGAACGTAATTACGCTTCCCTTTTATTCATCTACGTATGTCCTCAGACACTGGCGACTTTCAAGGCAAGGCTTTAAAAAAGTTGACACTTGGAGCAAGGGTTCAGGATATTCTGCGTTTATTAAGATGTTCAGAATTAAACTAATTAAATGTGTGGCACTTAGATATTGTTGTGCGATTTAAAAATGAAGCCGAGTTAAGTGAAGGGAAGACAAAAAATTGCCAGCCAGTTGTAATCTTTATGTTCGGTTTATGTTTTTATAAGCACGTAAGAGGGGTTAATGTTTCTATTTTTATCCGGATTCTTCATAGTTTTTGTCTTGACTTTTATCTTCTACACCAGAGATTTTAAACCGCTGCACTGTTGTGCCGTACGGATGGTGAAATGGTTTAAATTGTGTAAGGTTTATTTAATTCGAACGTTTTAGTTTTGACTATTGTGTTCCCCAACGATTTCCAGCACTACCCAAGTTTTAAATATTTTTTATTATGAAGTATCATAAATAAATTGTTTCAAAAAGATTTAAAAAAGCCACTTGGAAAAGTGGAAAACCAAAGGGCAGGTAATTACTATTATTTTTTGAAAATCAAGCAAAATTATACATATTTCTTTTAGATCAGCAAAAATTTTTACAAATTTTTGGGTTGCCTCAGAATTTTAAAAATTAGTTCATGTAAGCCACGGATGAAAAACGTTGAAAATCGCTGCATTACACGCATGCCTGAAATTGCTAGGTATCAATTTTTGCATTGGAATTCCAATATGTATCATTATTTATCTAGCGTACTAGCAGTATTTCGTCAACTTACAAGTCAAACACACTGTCTCTCAAAAACAGAGAGGAGAGAAAATGAAAGTTGAAGACAATGAGAAAATCATTTCAACAGTTATTTACTACATTTAATAGCAACTCAGTTTGCGAAATATTCAGGGAAAAGTACTTTAAGTTTGATTATGTACTGCTGTAGTATCTTATTGAAAAAAATTGTAATAAATAATCTACATCTATTCATTTGTTTGTGCTTCTCAAATATGTTTTCTAAGTGTGCTTGCTCTCAAAAAGAAATCTGAGCTTCAAGTTAAGAAAAAATGATTTGGTGAACACACTCACCAGCCGAAAGATCACCACATTCTGGTCTAGAAAAGCTAAAGAACTCATATCTTGAAATATTTGACTTGATGTGTTTTACTTGTAAGTCGAAGATATACAAATAAATAAAAAGGATGTTAATAAGATTAATGGAATAATATTAAGCTAATGCTGTTTTTGAAAAAAATTCATTTGCTAAAGAACGAGTTGTTTATCACTTCCCTTTGTACTGATGTCTGCTCAAATGAACAAAGGTACTGCCGAAACTTTGAATTTAAAGTTTTGATCATCCACACTAAATTAAAAACTATTGATAGTAAGCGAAAATTTTATCACATTCATGTAAAACCGAAAAACATAACCTTTAATAAAATTAACTTTATTATTTCCCTTTCGTCCAATAGAATCAATACAAATATTTGTTGAACAAATAACAGTAAGGCTGTTCAGAGGATGGTTCAGAGTCCTAATCGTATAAGGACTGTACTTAAGACTTTCAAAATATTGAAAAAATATTTTATAAAATCTGTAATGAAAAATAAATGTAATAGGCTTTAAGAAGATCAATGGAATAGTATGTTAAATTAATATTGTGTTTGACTAACTTAATTTTCTAAAGAATGAGTTATCGCTTCATTCTGTACTGGTATCGGCTCAAAAATAGTTGTATCAATTTCCACGAAATAGTCAAGGAACTGAATTTGTAACTGAGCATTCCTGCTCCATTTTCTCAAATTACTCTATTTCTTAAAATTATTCTGTCCGAAGTTCCTGTCTTTTTTTTTAGAAAACTGTTTATGTCATAAGAAATGGATCATTTACTTATATCAATGCACCGAAACGAATGTTATTTTTTTTCAAGAAAAAAGTTTTCTCCTGGACTTGGTATTTCTTGTTTTAGTTTACTTGAAAGCAATCGCATACCATGTCGAGATGAGATAGTACGAATCTTTCAACATAATAATTCAAAATGCAATGGTGTAAGTATCTTTGCTTATTCTTTTCCTCGAGTAGATAATCCGGAAAATGCTTAGATTTGTCTATGGATTTTGGTATTTTGAAATTTTAATGTCAAATGTGAGAAACGCGCTAATTGAAATATATGGGTTGATACGTAAAAAAACCCGAATAGAAATAGGGATTTAGTATTATATTACATAAAAATTTAAAAAATAATATAAAATTAAATTAACTTATAAATCGAAAAATTCTTTTTCTTGAAAATTAAAAAAAATTAGCTTTGCAATGAAGTGACGCACTTCCCAAATGAAGTTGATTTACTATATGTATGATAACTATATTGTGCATTATAATAAGAATATATATTTCATATATATTATAGCATTCGTGATAATAACTTCAAAAGTTTGTTTTGAGAGAAAGTCCTCTGTCCCTAACGTTCGCGATAACTGCGACACAATTGCAGTGAAAGTTGCGTTGGCTGCTCAATCTGTCCACTATGACATAAGCGATCAAATTTCGCAGCTGAATGAAGCCATTCACTCTTGTCTTCTCTCAAAACGGACCTTGTGCGAATCAAATCTGCTTTCACTGCACCTGTGTCAATAAAACTCCATTTCCTGCTGAGAACGCAGTTTAAACAGAATCACTCTTCTGAGTAATTCAATGAGCAAGAATTACCGTCTTCGACATCCGACAAAGGCAAAGCAGTCCACTTGCTAAATGAAAATCTGGAGCACTGTATTAACGGATAGCAATAATGGGGTTCGAGTTCCAGCAACTAATCCCGAAAGTTAATCACGCACTTCATGTGATTTATAAGATGAGGTGCTCAGAAGGCCGTTTAGGAAGCGTAAATGGCACATGATTGGAAACTGCTCTACCTTCGATAGTCGTATATGGACATTTAGGGGTACATCAGCGTGTTTTGGTTGTTGTGATTCCTTGAAAATCTGCTACAAATGATTGGAAACTGCTCTACCTTCGTTAGCCGTATATGGGGATTTAGGGGTATATCAGCGCGTTTTGGTTGTTGTGATTCCTTGAAAATCTGTTGCAAATTGGTGATTGGAAACTACTCTATCTTCGTTAGCCGTATTGGGCATTTGAGGATATATCAGCGTGTTTGGTTTGTTGCAATTCCTTGAAAAACTGCAATAAATTATCTGATTTTGAAAACATTAGGAGGAAAAATCGGAGTTTTAAAAATATTAGTTTTAAATGCCTGTCAGAAAAGAATTGACTACAACTTTCTCTGAAAGTTTTTTACATAAAGCCCGGCCATTTGAACATTATTTACTATGACAATGCAAGGGTGGATATGTGCACCACTTAGCTTTATCCTAGTGCACCACAGGATGTGGGTTCATGTTACACCACACATACATACCTCACATTCTAGGCACAACACGTTTATAGAGAGGTCACACTTTCATTCCCGACGGACAAACATCCAAGCTTTACCCTGGGCTTGAACCAGGAACTTTTTGATCTAGAGGCTAGCACCCTGACCACTTGACCGATTGGTCGGGAAAATGTCTAAGTCGGTCTCTGGAAGATAAAGTTGTCTAATTAGGCCACACGTAACAAAAATTAACCATAGAACGACAAATCAAACCGAAAAATAAAATTTGATATCCAGAAAATTGTAAAGTATGTGCGTATTTAGTTCCCGTAAGAAAAAGGGAAGCCTGACAAAAGGTTGGAGGTGGCTTAACCTTTCAAATGGTTACGACGAGATACCTCATTCATCAAGATCTGACCAATTTTGCTAATGACGAGATATCTCGTCATCGCGATATTGTCAAGTCTTAGATGATGAAGAGATCAGGATCTGGTTAGCTTTTCTGATGGCGAGACAACCCCCAGGAGTTAACAAATTAAATACATTTGATACAAAAATATTTGTTGATATCAACACTAATTTCAGTTAATCTATTTCGTTCTGCTATAATAAAAGTTTTTCGGAACATCATCATACACATCCCCATTAGATCGTTAATAACTGTTATCTACTAACAACAAAGTGGACATTTCCTCTCTACTATCATTTAACACAGCGAATCTTGCATTCGTTCACCAAACGAGTTGTTTCTAAACACAACAGTTTTCAATTCACAACAAATATTTTCTTAACTCTAATAGCTGAGATAAACAGGCTATCCCGTTTAATCACCCCAGGAAAGCATTTTTGAGGCCTTTTAAAATTGGGTGTGTGGCCCATTGTTTTATACAAACCCTTACAAGATCTATGTCTGTTGTATCGAATAGAAGTGATACTTTATGTATGGCATGGGATATGCTATTGTCTGGAAGATAGGATAGTATCGAAAGAAAAAGAGCGCAGTTTTGGGGTTCATTGACTTTTTAAATCACGTAGGATCGATTGATATTCTGATTATACTTCATCGACACTCACTGCCCCTACCTAGGTTTAAATTGGTCAGGTGCATGAGCTTTTACAGGGAGGAGTACTGTGTAGAATTCGTGGTTTCGCGTTGAATGCATTTATGTAACCCTTGGCTTGAACCGGGTTGTAATTTTGGTTGAAACCATCACAGACGTGCATGCCTGTGATGGGCGAATTATTCGCATGCATGAATACGCTGCTTGCCATTTTGACTGGTCAAATTCCGAAAGATCTAATTGCAATGTTTCGCCTAAATGATAAGGCAAATTCATTTAGCTGTTTAATTCATGCGTTGGTCATTCCAACTGTTTTTTAGAAAGCAATATGTTCTGCGATGTAATAAGTTAGAAACAATTAAAACTTGGGAAATTTGGGTGAAATTGGGGTATAATTTTAGTTGTTTGGAGAAATTTGATTGAAATTGGGTATAATTTTAGTTGGTTGGGAAAATTGGATTGTAATTTTGATTGAAAACATTACAGACGTGCATGACTGCGATGGGCGAATTACTCGCATGCATGAATACAATCCTTGCCATTTTGACTGGTCCTATTCATCTAGATCTGATTGCAATGTTTCGCCTAAATGATGCAGTGAATTCATTTAGCTATTTAATTCATGTGTTGGTCATTTTAATTTTTTTAGAAAACAATATGTTATGTCTTCCGCGATGTAATAAGCTGAAAACAATTAGAACTTGGGAACTTTGGTTGAAATTGGGGTATAATTTTGGTTGATTAAGTTGGGTTGCAATTTTAGTTGAAAGCATCACAGACATGCATGACTGTAATGGACAAATTATTCGCATGCATGAATACACTACTTGCCATTTTTACTGGTAAAAATCTTCGAGATCTAATTGCAATGTTTCGTCTAAATAATGCGGCGAATTTACTTAGCTGTTTAATTCATGCGTTTATAATTTAATCTTTAGAAAAAAATATGTTCTGTCTTCTTCGATGTAAGGAGTCAAAAACAATTAGAACTTGGGAAATTTCGAAGTGAAGGAAAAGTCCGTGTCCAATCCAATGTGTATGAAGAGAAGAGGATATTAAAATTGAAAATTAGTGTTGAATGGCGAGTTTTTAACCATACCAAATGCTAGATCAATCATCATTAGGTAGTTCATTTTCGAATCAATATAAAAACACCCTTACTAATGTGGTAGTAAGTAGGGGCTGGAAATGCTTGAAGGAGTGCAGTAGATTAGTTTCACGGTAGAGTGCGTCGAATTTCGATAGGGAAGTAGCGTAGACCAAACAACGACATGAATGAAATGATGTGATCTTGCCCTACTCACAGTCTCACAATAGCGAAAAAGAAAACAGTCCATGGTCCATCTTCATCATGTCAATCAAATGCGACCCATGAAATAGCACTGGAAAGGATATTTTTTAAATCATACCAATAGTAAATGCAAGCAAATAAGACAAAGGGTCTAGGAGTGTGTAGCAAAAATATGAAAACTTACAGAATTTCTGAAACGGAGTAATAATTGGTTCAGTATGAACTTTGCATATTTGAGTTCACACTTATATTTATATATATCTCACCTTACGCTATCTACAAAATCCACAGGTGACTGGACTTGGTAAAGATAAATTTATATTTATTGGAGTAATAAATATTTACTGGTGGCTGTATAAAATTGCATTCTTAGTCAACTAACACCATCACACTCCTGTGCCTAGTATCGTGAGACACAGTACCAGTTTAAATATGTATGGTTGGGATGAATAGAGAGCATGCCACCCAGGTGGTATGACTATCCAGAATGTTAGAGCATATTACATCTATACATTATTGCATCTGTACATTGTTACATCTATACATTGTTTCATCTGTACATTGTTGCACCTATACAGCAATTACATCTATACCATCATACTATATTGCACTATATATACAGCATGCAAAAAGAACTAATCTCTTGGGTTAATCAAGTCCTGATGAGTCTATGAAACTCGCCATGCCAATAATTTTTACCCTCGAGCCCTTGTTGCAAGCAATGTTACCGAGCCATGCGATTTTAAGGTGGTCGGCAGGTGTCCTGATATACCATGATGCTGTAAGGAGGCAGTCAGTCAACAACAGTGTGTCTGAATTTCATTGCCTAATGTATACTAACAACCTTAAACCAGTTGGAGCAGTGCCTTGGCATCAATTATACCGGGCCATGAGAGGTTCTCCAGAGATTTGTCATTTTTGTTTTCTGAGCCTGTTTATGTGGAAATATTCTGAGGAGAATAATATTCGTAAATATGTCGAAGAGCTCAGACCCAGAACGCCTAAATAGCACCTGCGTAGCACATGTCAGTGAGCAATCAGCAAGGAAGTATACAGAAAATACTTTCCACTGAAATTGAACATCAAGGCAGTCTCGGTTTTCAAATCCAATAATACTGAACACTGTTTCTTCGCAAGCTTGCATTGCAGTGCGTGAGTGCTTGCTTGCTTGGAAAAACCCAAGTGACATGATTTTTTAAAAGTAATACGACTTAAATTTTAGTATGAATAAAAGACATGGGACTGTCAAGAGACTAAGAGACGGGTTTTAGAGTTAAGAAATCTCGTATTGAATGTGTTTGTGACGCAACAAATAAAAATTTTTGGTGATCAGAATGCGATAGATCAATAAAAATCAGCACAAATTAGTTTAGTGATGTTGTTTTGAACAAACTACAATAAACTACGAGATTTCATTTGTCCAGTGATTGATAATTAATTAAAAATAATTTTGTATTTTTCAACATGAACA
This sequence comes from Meta bourneti, assembly GCA_933210815.1. Taxonomy (NCBI): domain Eukaryota; kingdom Metazoa; phylum Arthropoda; class Arachnida; order Araneae; family Tetragnathidae; genus Meta; species Meta bourneti. The sequence continues at coordinate 41,908,091 of OW119933.1, read as the reverse complement.
CCGTATACGTAAGTGTACGAATGCTTGTTATGATTATGCTATGATTAATAGTTATGTTAGTATAATGTATGAAGATTAAAAAAATTGGAAAGGTATTTATGATTGATTTGCTGGACCGGGCCATCGTCTTATAGAAAAAAGAATTTACTGAGCCAAGGTCTCACGAAAGTTGAAAACCACTGAGCTAGAGTAATACAGCTATTAGTTGCTGATATTAAGATTTCTAGGGATTGGCAAACAGCGATTTTCATTTGCAGTGAGTGACGATTCAGTCGTAAAAATCAGTCTTTAAAAATGCAAAATTTATCGTTGAATTCAATAGTGAAGTTATTGACTCCCTTTTTTACAACTTTCAGGATTTATGAAGTGCTGAGCCTCATCAGTCCAGTAGTCAAGCACATCTAAGCATCTGACTAAGCATCGCTGCCCGCGACATTAGCTGCCCTCTGCAACGCTTTGGTAGCTTATAGACCCTTAATCGATCTGGTAAGTTTCACTGAATCTTTTTTATTTCACTACGATGTAAACGCATCCTTTTGTTTGAATGCATAGTTTTCAGAAAGGTACTAGAAGCCTTTAGAGCTTGGACGCTAGACCTGCTGTGACAGTCCAATGCATGTAGTAAGTATATTTTATTGTGTTATATGCTGTTGTGTAGTAAAGAAGACAATATCTCCAAGTACATTAACCCTCTAAGCGTCACAACATTTCGCAGTGGCGTAGTATTGCTTTTGACTTACAACATACATAATATATAACTAAATAACCACATCTATTAGTTAAAAGAATCCATGGCTTCTTTCGACCTTCAGAAATATTCTGTAGACGTCCTTTACTTTAGATTTCCTTTAGAATCAAGTCCTTTGGGAAGATTCTCTCGACCCTTAACTTAGAATAGGATCCTTTGGAAAGATTCCATCGGTCCTTTCCTTAGAATAGGATCCTTTGGAAATATTCTGTAGGATCTTACCTCAGAATAGAATCCTTTGGAAAAATTTTATTGGTCCTTTCCTCAGAACAGAATAATTTGGATAGATTATAGTGGTCCCTTCTTTGGAATTGAAACCTTTCAGAAGATTATATTTGTCCTTTCCTCGGAAGAGAATCCTTTGAACAGATTCCATTGGTCCTTTCCTTAGAGGTGAATCCTTTGGAAAGATTTTACTGGTCCTTTCCTTGGAATAGAATCTTTTGGAAGGATATTTTTGGTCAAGAGAGTCAAGTGGTTAAAAGTCATGCAGGGAAGGCTGCAATCAACAAGGTGGAATATGCGTGTGAAATTGTCTGCAAACAGTCTGCAAATTGTATAACAAGGATCATAAATTCAGAAGTTGGTTTTGGAAGTCCACTGTCCATTTTAAGGCCCTTAAAAAATCGCAAGACCTAAACAAAACTTATTAAGCCTTAATTTTTACAAGAACACTGCATATTTTGTTTCACATGCTTTTAGAAGCCGCGATCAATTATTCAAGTGCCATCAAAAATAGAGGGTATAATATTCAAAGGTCATCTAAATTTTTTTAACTAGGACCGTGAGACCCAAACCTGGCGCTCGCGAATGTTTCTTCACTTGTGTATTCAGGAGTTAATCTTAAAAAATGAAAAATAAGCTTGAAGAGGCCTTAAAAAGGCCCTAATTTCGATATGCTTGAAGATTGGTAATCCTGTCATAAAGCTTGAAAACAGTTTACGCACTCAACTAACAGTTGGTTGAGAAATCTTGCTGTTATCTAGTATTGTTAAATATTAGATACTTGTAATCCCGCGGAAGCAACTGTTAACTTGCATAGACCAAAATTGGAGATATTGCCTTTTTGACTAGCATGGCAGCATAATGAATGTATCTAATGTTTTGTACATCAAAAATGAATGGACAAAATTAGTCTTTGAGTTTGAAGTTTAGGTAATTGACATAGCTTTTCTCAATGTGTCTAATCCTGTTTTCTACTAGTTCAGTTTTAGACATAAGAATCACATACACTTTATGAATTTAAACTTCTTACTTTATCACAAAAATACAATCATGTTTAAAATAATTTTAAAACTAGAGTTTCTCTATTTTGATTTGCACATAAATAAACACTAGTTTTAAAAATTTTTTAAAACATGATTGTATTTTGTACCAACTTGTACGTGTTATAATACTAACTACACTTCTTTACTACTACTAACTACACTTCTTTACAACACTACTAACTACTACTACTAACAACACTACTACTATACAAGCTACACAACGATGCGATATTAACTGCATTTCTTTACTACAACACTAGCTGCATTACTTTACTACAACACTAATTACATTACTGTACTACAATACTAAGTACAATACTATAACACTAATTACACTACTTTACTATGTACTAACTGCACTGCTTTATTACAATACTAGCTACACTACTTTACTACAATATTAGCTACCACTTTTTTACTACAGTTTGCTAAACATGTAAACTGGAAAATAAATGTTTGAAAACATTGAATGAAATAGTGAAATGGTAATTTATGTTAAATTGTATTACTTTGTTTCCAATCTAGATCACTAAATATTTTATAAAATGTATCTACTGGAAATAAACAATATTTCTCAAAATTTTATATTACATTTAAAAATTTTAAGTGATTTTGTTAAAATATCTGCTGAAAAATGTGATCATTATGGCATTCCTGTATCAAAGTCAAGGCACCATGAAAGTTAAACGAGATCAAAGAATCCCTTTTATAAACACTTTCTGTATTCTTACACAAAGCCGTCAAATGAAGCCCTTGTTAAAATAATCTGCTCCGAATGAAACTCAATTTCTCTCATTACGTTATATCTTCAACCTTCCTCCTCTATTGTCTTCGAGTTTGATGCAAATGATGGAACTTTACTCTCATAGATAATTAACTTATTTCCCAAGTGATTATAATTTCGAGTATTCTGTAAAAGTGGCTTTCATACACACGAAATTTTGTTTTGTAATAAGAAACAACACATTTTCCGATTATGTTTAGCTAAAGACCAGATTAATTGAATAGATAGTGATAATATTATAAACAGGATATATTAATCAGTTTCCTGATATTTAAAAAGCAGTATATGCTCTTATGTGCTATCTATTAGCATGTGAAAGATTTTATAATAGAATACTTGCTGAAGCTATTATTAAGCTACATGAAACCATTTTTGAAGATGCAAAATAGTATGTTTTATGTGTAGTTTGGTCTTAGCTCTCGTTCATATACACGTGAATTGTCTTTTGTAATAAGAAACAACACATTTTCCGATTATAGATGCTTAGCTAAAGACTAGATTAGTTGAATAGATAGTGATAATATTACAAACAGGAAATATTAAGCAGTTTCCTGATGTTTAGAAAACAGAACTACCTGCTCTTATGGGCTATCTATTAGTATGGGAACGATTTTATAACAGAATACTTGCTGAAGCTATTAAGCTACATAAAACTATTTTAGAAGATTCAAAATAGTATCATTTTTTGTATTACCTTTTGGTAATGGTAATAAATTAACGTCACACTGGAGCAACACAACGAGTTATTGGCGCCGATCCGGGATCAATCCATAAGGGAAAGTTCCGAGGACAACTCCACTTAATTTTGAACCACTGTATATCTTTTGAACTTAACTCTAAGCGTCACGAGATTTTTTGAGTACTGTAGTATTGCTTTTCCCCCATAACCCACATAATGACTAAATAACCTCATCTATTAGTTGAAGGAATCCTAGAAGATATTCTATTCGTCAATGTCAATACTGGTTAGAAGTAATGTAAAGAAGACTAGGTTACAGAACGGATATATACGTGTGAACCCCTCAGGGAGGTAAAGAAACTGTAAACTTTCAATAGAATCTGAGGACATGGAATTCAGGCTGCGTTTGATAATGCTTTATTTTATATGCTGATTTACGTATAAATATTTGTAGACTTTGCTGTCAGAATCTTCCACGAATCAATAATTGTGTGTATTATTGAATCAATAATTGTGTATTTGGCTTATGACAGTTTTATAACCTGTCATAAGCCAAACGCGTTTCATGTATTCGCGCCGGATTGCTGTTTTCTAGTTAAAATTGTAGACAATGTTTTAAACCTTCTTTCGTTACCAAACCTTTATTTTTAAAATGATTGGTATTTACACTTAACTTTTAAGGACCCCTTCATACCAATATAATCCGGGTCAATCTGAATCCAGTAGAAACTGACTAAGGATTCGGGAAAGCTACTTCCATAAGAAATAACTCGTTCGCCTTAAAACATTTCACACTGCCTGAATCCGGAATGTTCCACTTAAATGCACCCGAGACTTCGCTAGTCAGTCTACTGAATTCAGATTGAATCCAATTTACCAGGATTCTGTTGGTGTGAAAGGGCCCCTTCCCCATCTGTGTTCATTGCTGTATTCCATAACTTGTTTCTTGTTGCCTAGCCAGGAATTTATTTCGCTGAAGGCCCCAAAGTTAAAATGGAAATTTTCATACAGAACCAAGACCTTACCACACTTTTAAAATGCCTTTTATGTTATTTCGGCTACCAGGCTGTGAAATTTAAAATGATTTCTCTAGGCTCATCACAAAAGTCACACATTTCGGTTTATCTAAGTACATGAATGAATATAATGGTTCGCAAAAGATTTACAAAACATTAAATATTCAAACCTGTCTGGAAATTCATTTTTCACTTAAGTAATTACTGTTATAGGATGGATACGATACGTTGATGTGAGATGGTTGAGATCAGCTCAGAAAAATGTCCATGATCATAGCTTTCATGCTTCATAATGAAAATTGCCATTGAACTATTATATTTTATACAGAATATTATTTCATAAAGTAACAGAATTATAGTTATTTCATAAAATAACCGAATAATAGTTATTTCATAATAGTAAAAAATAGTTTTTTAAGAATGAAATAAATATTATTTTATTCGAGGAATGCAGAAAGTATTTCAAGCATGTAGGTATATTTGTAGATATGTTTGAAAAATCAGAAACCAATAATTTCTGAGGGAGTGGAAGTTCAGGCCTCATAGCCATTCCCCCTTCTAGATACGACACTACTAATTTCATCCATACCAAATTCATGCCCTCTATATTTCACATGATTATGAATGTAGATTATTGCCTACCTTAGAACGATTTTTCAATCAGAACCTACAATATTTCTACAGGCCTTTGCTTTTTAAAGGGACTGCTACCCCTCTTGATTTTTTGCAAATTACTACGTCTCCAGCACATAATTTAGGTGCTTATAGAAGAATCGCATTGTTTTTTAGTACTTTTCTTCATTCCCACTGTGTAGAGATCTCTTCCGTCATCCTCATCTTAATTATATGACACCTAGTAGCGTCTCATTCTGTTCGCACCGGGTTGTCTCAAACAACACACTTTCGCAGCCTACTTATTCTGATGCGAATGTTGCGTGTAAGGGCTGACTTAATTGAGCCATCCGTCCAGTAAAACAACTTTTTCGGTCCGTTTGTTCGAATGTGAATACGCGCGAAAACAGCTGCCAAAGTAAATACCATCTGTGTTTGTATATCTAACTGTGTAAGACAAGCCCTTCTGTGCGCTGAGGTCAGATTATTTCATGGCGACAGATCTCTTCCCGGCAGGAAGAATAAATTTCTGCAAATAAAACAGATGGATTTAAAGATTGATTAGACCTGGAGGGATGTATCGCTTGAAAATCGATAGCACGGACGCTTAACTTCTGGCTGTCATGCCCTTCAGTGGGTTACTTTCATAAAGGGCAATTTGAATTCTGTGCAGGTAATAAGAGATAGATCTCTACAAGTCATAAGCGAAAACCATTTCTGCCGGCAATTACGGTTCGAAGTGAGAAGTGTCGATGGCTGGCCTTTTTGAATTTCTATCGATGTGCCCATCTGGAGGGTAATGCTAGCTGGTGCCCTTTTGCAGAACCTTTTCACAGAACTTGGATTTCCGCTGTACCCATTAAAGGCCAAATCTGATCTTAAAAAATTCCTCTGGCACCCACGTTTTTTTTATTCTCTCCAGTGGAAAGCCGTTCAGGTAATGAGCCTTAAAATTTGGAGAACAGTTTGTATCAGATTCTTTAATGCTTTTTGCAAGAGCAGATGTTATTAACGGTTCTTGTGCTGGTGTTTTTAATCGGACACAAAAGGGATTCCAGACTTTTAAAGTAGAATTACTAAATGGTGGAGGTCTGTGCTGCGGCTTTGTGGACAGAATTATTTCTCATCGCGAGTTTGAATTTTTTAAAAGAGAATTATTTGTAACGGTTCATAAGAGCAGATTGCTATGAATTTCCTTAGGGAATTCGAGTAACATAAAATGCATTGTAATAATTGCTTTATTTTCTTTCCTTGTAACCTCTTCGTTCCTGAAGCCTACATACAGTGGCACCTGAAATTGGGTAAACACCATGAAGAAATTTCAATATCATGAGCTCAAAACTCTAATAAATAATAACTTAAACTTAATTTTTATATGAATGATAAAGTACACATTTATAAACATATTAGACTAAAAAACAATTCCATATTTGCTATAAAGTTTGGTTGCACGTAAGAACAGTTTCTAAACCGAGGGGCACTAAATTAAGAACTTATGTTGTTTTTCTGAATTCTTTTGCCCATTTCTCTCTTAAAATTGTTCTCTTACTTTCTGTGCTCTGAACATCGTGATTTTTAACTACTTTTCCTACTAGGACGATAAATTTTCAAGCCCATTGAGGTCCTGACATTATGGTGAGGTGTATAGTTGCAATTTAAGATGACATTGAAACTGTTTATTTTTAACTGTTATTTAACTGTTCTTGCTCTATACCTCTTCTCTCTGTGTGAAGACGTTATCTATTTACACAAAAATTTGACTCTAAATTAAAATTTTGAACTTTTTTAAAAAATTGTTTCTCAATAAAGTTAAATACTTCACTTTTCCATGGTTTATCAATGAAAACTAAATTTCCAACCTCTCCGGCAGCTTACAAGTTCAGATTATATTTATTACAGTTTGGGGCTTTTAAAGAAATCTCTTCATGGTATATATTAAATTTCAGGAGCCACTGTATGCAGACCTTCAGTTATGTAACCAAACCCAACTAAGGGTGAATTTTTTTGTATCGTAACCTCGCATTCACATATTGACATGTTCATTGAACGTAAACACGATCCATGGTTACAGTAAAGAATTTTCATTAATTATAACCTCTTAGTTCCTGAAGTCCGCGTATGAACTTTTGGTTTTGCCTCTTGACACCCAAACTAAGTGCAAAATTCCCTACTATAACATACATAGTACTTATTCATAAAATGTCAAAAGCCTGGAATAATCTTTTTATACAAAAGTTTATTTTAAATTACCATTTCACAAAAGCACATGTTGAATATTCGTTGTACAAAAATCATTACCTATCATGTAACAATGCATCATATGCGTATGTAGTTCACATATATCCTACTGTGTTATTTAAAAGTGTATGTTAATCCTAAGAGTATTGATGACGAGATTCGATTTAGGGTAAGTATTCACGTTTATCCCTAGAGTGCTCTTTTCAACCAGTGCAATTAGTTTACGAAGCACAACTTCAGAATGGTAGATTAAGGTAAGTTAGATTATTTCATAAGTATTAAAATCTAGGTTTCACTATGCATTTTCGACAATAGCTTACAGACAAATCTCATCAGTTGGATAATCTAACTAATGGTACTTCAGCTGGTTTGAGTCTAGATGTTAATTGTGCCAGTATCTTAAACCTTTGCAAATATAACCAATTTATTCTGTATCACATACTGAATTCTGAAACGATCCCAGCTACGTTGTGAGTAATTTCTAGATAGCATGCCTCAACTCTGACGTGGAAGTGAACCTCATAAATTCCAATGTATGCACAGGACTATTCATTATGTGATGTCCGCTGACTAATTTGAAGTTGGCGTTGATGATGAATTTTAAATGCGAACTTCCATTGAGAAGTTGGTGATGATCTATCTGGGTTTAAGTACATACAAATTTTGACCCTCATATACTTGATCTCGAGGGATATGTTTACAAGTTGTCAAGTAATGAACCAAGCTGCGTTGCGTCACAATAACTTTTTAAAATTAAAGGCATTTCAAAATTAGCCTTCAACAATCTCCAAATACCAACAACGCTGCTTTGTAAATAATTTCGTGTCTCGCTGCGAAATTGGATTTCCATCGACATCAGATTGGATAACTTTCATATATAGGGATTTGAAATTCACTAGCCAAACTAGAAAGGATGTAGGGTGCATCAAAACAAATATTTTTGTCAGATAATGTATGTTCGCGACTGCTGTGTATAGGTGCTAGTGGACGCTGTTTGGTGAGTTTATAAATTGCTCTTCTTTTAAACTTTGTCATTTACACTGCGGATTTCGCATGAGATGGAGCATAACACGATTTCCGAGATGGCTGCCATGCATTCAACGTATGGCGCTGTATCTAACGTTGAATAGACAAACCACGTAAAGAAGAAAGATCATATGTAACGAAGCTTATCCTACCTCATTACAAAACGGAACGCTTTGACTCTTCAAAAATTTACTCCTGAAAATCAATTAGATCGTAATCAATGGTCGAATTAGCCCTCGTATAACAAAAAGGGACCCTAGAGTGACAAATCAAATCGATTCGGTATGAATATCTTACGGTAGTTGTGAGAATGGGAGATATATTAGAGCAAAATAGTTATCTAGAAACCTTCGATTCAAAGTCCCTTTTTGTCTCCAATCCAACTTTTCCTAAATTTTCTAAGGCATTGTAAACTTTAACTGTTCATAGAATGAATAATGGTGGTTGTTTATAAAATAGTAGCACTGAAACATTTAATTCATGTCCAACCAATGACCTCTTTAGCCTTCTGCACTATAAGCGGCGAACAGGTGGGTAAACCGCCATTGCTTCGACCAATCATCAAAACATCCCTGTGCTTACAAAGCGGGACCTACTGGGTGACAGACAAACGCTGTGACCACTACACAAGGTAGACGACGGACCGAAGCATAATTGCATCTATTCTCAGCAAATTAAAAAAATACTTATAAAGTTGTTGGATGACTTCGGTGCTTATGAAATTGATGTATAAATCGATTCACTGCAAATAAAAAGGTAATGCCATCTATAGAGCATAACCATCTTCAAAAAAATTTGCATGTCAAAAAAGGCTTATCTCTTGAGTGAAACCAATTCGTCGAATTTTTTCTGGAAAGTAGAGATCATTTTTAAGTAGCCGCTGAATCTGTCAAAACTCTGTCGGTCATAAATTCAGGAAAGTACTTAAACAGACTCCATTACGTTTTGAATTCGAGGTTAAGAAAAAGCCCTAAAATCCGTCATCTGCTACGTCAACCATATGAAATACACTTTTTGGTAGAACCAAAAAGCAGTTGAGATGTTATCTAGAATTCATGAGAAATAGATGGACTTTTAATGGCTGGATGACAAAAAAGTTTCTTTCAACAGTCATGCTGCCATGTAAGACCGACTCTTTTATAGGTATTTTACATTCAAAGAGGGATATTACAATTCTCAGTTTTATGTTCTTTAAAAGTCTTTTTCGAAAGGTTTAGTTTCTCGTGCTGGCAAGACTTTATATACTGTGGAGGGCAATAATTTCGTTTCTCGCTATTGGGGTTTACAGCATCTTGAAGGACCATGTAATTTTTACAACGCACTTAACGCTAGTCGGAATGTGGAGTAAATTGTAGCGTTTTGAGGACCATGCTTTTAAGAGAAGGCAATTTCGACCAAAGTGATAGATCATCTCTGTTCACGCTAACCAGGTCTCTTATTGCTGTTTAAAAACAAGCTCAAAACTAACACTTCCTTTTTGTTTCGTTTTCTGTGGGAATTTCACTAAGATGTTTCTTGTACTTTTAACTCGATGCTCATCTCGATTCACTGATGTAGAACGAACGATGATTCGAAAGCCAGTTGTTTTTTACTTGCGAACATCTGCGAAACATACGATTCTGAAATTTTTTTATATTGTGTTACATATGCCCAACTGTTAGCTTTCCAGTTTTCTCAGAAATGATTTATTGGAAGTTCATTTTGAAAACAAAATTCCGACTGACCTGATATCATATTTGCGTCAAATTGTTCGTTATTTTCACCTGCGCAAGCATGTTCGTTGAGAAAACGAAAAGGTAATTTTATATTGCTGAGGAAACTAAACATTGTTGTCTTTATATCATTTTGTTCCTCCAAGATTTCAAAATCTATATCATTGGTAAATGGTTGACAGACACGTTTCTCATTTAGGGGTTAGTTGAAAATTGAGTTTGTATCACTAGTTTATCTAGGAGTTCTATGTATATGCTTAATCTTGCTTAAAATATTGTATTATTTATATGCTTAGATGCTATTTATACGTTTAGTAATAAGTGTTATTTATATGCCCCTAAGCTAGGCACATTTCTGATTTAGGGGTTAGTTGAAAATTACGTCAGTATCTCAAGTTCGGTCATTTTGGGGTGATATTTATTTATTCTAAAATAATATTGTGTTATTTATTTGATTAGATGCTGTTTATATGCTTATTAATAATATGCTTTTTATCTATGTGCCCAACTGTTAGTTTTCGAGTATTCTCAGAAAGGAGTTGTTGAGAATTCAATTTGAAAACAAAATTAAGACTGATTGCAACTCTAACTTCATATTTGAGCCAAATTGTTTCTATTATTTTCACCTACGCAATGCGCCTTCGTTGAGAAAACAAAAGTCATTTGCTGCGGAAGTTAAACATTGTTCTCTTTATCATTGTTACTCCTTCAAGCCTTTAAAAGAATCTGGGATATTGGAAAATGGTTGACAGACGTTTCTCATTTAGGGGTTAGTTGAAAATTACGTTAGCATCACTAGTTCGGCCATATTAGAGTGCTACATATATATGCCTTAGATATTGTTAAAATCTCTAACATTTCTACATGTTCTTTGCGGAGCTGTTGGAATATATCTTTGGAAGATCTTTCTTAAGTTGCAAGAGAAAAGGACAATGTACTTATCTATTCAAACTTGATTAATCTTACTAAATTTGTACGAATTAAATTTTCCAAACATAAAGATTAACCTATATTGGGTCTATTGCCTGTAAAGTTAAAGACATACCTGAGTACTGAAATTTAACATTTAAAATAAGCTGAGTTCAGCAAAATTAGTCCGTGTCTGAATCATCAATCTGGCATCCATATATCCCATGGTTTTAGTGCATTACTTTTAATTTTACTTCGTACATATAGCTTTGTATTCAGTTGATTAATTTATTCGTTAAACGTTTAAAAATTTGGAATACCAACTCGCAAACTGAGATATTGATATGAACTGGATTAAATTACTGCGCACAAAGAACCATGTCACAGCTGAGCCATGCTGAGAAATTGATATAGATAGAGTAACATATTTTATTTCTCTTTTTAGACTGTACTGGGCTGCCAGATATAAACTTATGGTGAGAAAAGGTTGAGGTCTGCTGTGGGATTAAAAAAACTATTTTAAAAATTGAACAAGTAAACTGGGGAAGTACATATTTAATTCCACATGCATTCTTGTAAAAGGGAACTTTTGACAAAAAAGAGAACAAAAGTGAAGGGGCTTGTGTTCCTGTAGTTCTCCTCCTCCGTATGGTTCTGTGTCAGTATTGACAAAGATTCGAATTCCCGATATCAATTAATCAAGAGTAGCTTAAAAATGTCCCGGTTGAGTCAAACTATATTAGTAGCTAGCAATAATTTTGTAATAGCTCTTACCACCCCTAGTCAAAATGAATTTGATTTTGTGCAGATGTGAAGAAAAACTAAGTCACCTTAGGAAGGTCAAGAGAAAGTTGCCTTACAAGGGATCCTAAGTCATTGGTATATATGGCAATGAACAAGCTGAGAAGGCTAGAGCACAGTTGCTCCAATCTAAACCCCCTTTGCCTCTCCGTGATATCAGGACTTGTATGCTCGTCTATAAGGACTAATAGTCTTTCAGTCTACGAAGATATGTCTACAGATGACACCAGAATGTTTTATTGGGAAATAAAGTTCTTATCCTAGATTCCTTGCCCAGAGCTGTAGGAGTTGCTTGCTTTTGACTTCCGACCAGACATGACAACCTACAAAGATACTTATATCGTATTGGAGAAGTGAGATCTGCAATCTGTCCACTCTTACGAGCTGGATTAAATGAATGGAGGGGAACTTAGGGGACTGCCCTAAAATTCCTGATAGTACAATTGTAAATACTGTAGATATAATGTTTTTAAACCATATTTAATCATTTCAGACCTCTATTGTGCTTACTAGTTGACTGATGGCCGAGAGGCCAGAGAAAAAATAATTTTATCTCGCATGATATCGGTTCATCAAGGCTTTTTCCTTTTGAAGTTTTGTCCTGCTTTTGACGCAGCCCGCATAACTTACGCTTCGATCACCTTCAAAGTGAAAATCGCAGTGTGTGCAAGTTTTTTCCTTCAAATTGCAGTGAAAATATGCAGCGCCCCAGGTGCAATCGGTCACTTCCCTAATTTATGGCGGCATTTATTTTCATAAATACCGCACTTTCTCGCAAGCGGGCCGCCGGTTTTAGCATAAAACGTCAATTTACTTCACACTAAGTGCTGTCAACACCATTTTGTAGCATCGCTACCAGAGCTGATTGGAACAGCTGAAAATGAGCTGGCAAAAGGAACACAATCCAAGGCTGCCAACACTTAAGGGGGACGAGAATGTCACATATTAAACAAACGAAAGGGCATCGTAAAGAGAGGTGATAAATTCCCACTGTTAAAGGCCCATTTAATTACTATTCGAGTCACACCTCGAACATGGTGTTGATGATTGTAACTGGCGTACCTAGCTAACTGCTCAGACCGCAATGCTGAATGGTACCACGCCACAGCTCTTTCCACTGTGTCTTTGGGTGCTCTACCTGACTTTCTCGGAATGTTGCTGCGATTCCACAAAGGACAGTCCACGTCCTTTACGAGCTCTTTAAATTTTGATTAGGATTGATCTGATTTTGACCAGAGAACGCGATTTCGGGGTCCGTTTTTGAATTAGGGCTTGATTCTTTTCTGCGTACTCGGTGTAAGCGAGATTCAACCTATAATTACTGAAGTCAGTCGGACAATAATAGAGTAAATGATGGTTTTATTTATAACCCTCCTTTTCTCTTGCACTCAACACCTGGCTCCATTCAGTCTTCTATTTCTCTTCACGCTTTTACGAATTACTTCATACCACAACAGTTGGGACACCCTCTCTAAGTGGATTTTTGCCTTACGCAACTCTAACGAGGTGAAAAAAAGATTCGTCCGGCTTTTCTTTTTCGAGCGGCATTTAACCAGGAATGGCATTGCTGCAGAATACGTAGACAAAGGAACGTCTCGCGTTCTATATATATCAGAATTACTATATATCGCTAATATAGTAATTCTGGGTTATGTAATGCTTTCGCTTGCAATATGGAAGCAGAATAAATTGAAAACATTTTATTTCAATTAGTGAAAAATAAGTTTTTCCGTGACTAAAATATATTGATAGCTTGCGTTAAAGCGTAATCAGACTGTTGGCGTCAGAAATCATTTTTTCATTCACTGAATAGTTCTATAATTTTGTGTTATTTTTTGCCCGTATTGTATTACTTTCTCAAATGCTTGTGAGATGCCATATGAGTGCTTTATAATATTATTTCTGTTATTTTACCGTTAATAACAAGTAGATAGTGGGAATAAGACAGCTTCTACGAATTACTTCATACCACAGCAGTTGGGACACCCTGTTAAAGTGAAATTTGCCCACACTAACGACGTAAAAAATATTCGTCCGTTTTTACTATTTCGAGTGGTATTTTAACTAGTAATGGCAGTTTTGCAGAATACATAGTCCAAAGTACATCTCGCGTTGTTTTAATATAGTGTAATTCTTGGTTACTTAGTACTTGATAGTATTACTTGCAATACCGAAGCTGTATAAATTGAAAACATTTTATTTCAACTTGCGAAAAATAAGTTTTTCCTTGAGTTCTTATGTGCTAGTAAAAGAATGTTGATTGCACGTTTAAACGAGGTCATTGATTTTTGAAAGTTATTTTCGTTTATTGGATATATCTGTAATAACGTTTTATTTTTTTGTGTGCCGTACGTTATCGATTTCTCGAATACGTGTGATATGCCCTATGGGTACTATAGTAACAAATCTGTTATTTTATCTTTAATGAGAGGGAGGTTTGCTGTAATGTTAAATACAGAGGGCGATAGTGTTTTGGAAAACTCTCATGCATTTGTGGAGCAACTTGGTATGTTACTCCAATGTAATTTTGGTACGTCGCTTATATGAGGGCTTTTCTGTAAAGCTAAATATATAGGGCGCCAGTATATTGGTGGATGTACGTATTCCTGTTTCGTGTAACTTGGGTTTTTCAACAAAAATGTCATGCATTAGCATTCTGAATAATGATAAAATTATCAAAATACTTTACTTCATTCCTACTAGAGATGGAGTGGTTAAAGGCCCATTTGAATGAACTCATGAATTTTATAGATATAGAAATTGCCGAATTGCTACAATTCGGTTCTTTTTAATAATTTCGTTTCCTATTGAAACGCTGCATAAGTTCAACAGAAAAAATTCAAAAGAATTAATAAAAATTCGAAACATTCCAAATAACTAATAATAATCCAAAGTAATTCATAAAAATCCAAAATAATTTATAAAAATTCAAAATAACTTTTTTTTATTCAAAACGTGTAGCTACATTCCTACTAGAGTTGGAGGGATTTCAGGCACATTTGCATAAACTCACTAATACCATTGAAATGTTACAGCATAAGAACGAGAATTGCAAGAATTCGTATTTTTAGACTCACTTTTCTTTGCAACTAACTTTCAAGTATGCTTAAATTACGATTCTATTTCCTATTTAAGAAACTCAAGAAAAGCATTTTTCATTGCAAAACAATAAACTTTTGAACCCCAACTTGTTTTAATGCCCTTGGTTTATTCAACAAAAACCGCTCATTTCTCATTTTCATAACATTTCTCCTAAACTCCTAAAAACCATTAATCTTTCGCGTAATAAGACGATAATGTTATGCTCAAGTCATTATGAACGATCGTTATTATTGGATGTTCATCGTGACTTCGTTTTATCTCCCCTTCAAAAAATCTTTATTTCGTTTCCTATTGAAACTGCCACAATTCAACATAAAGAAATTCAGAATATTAATAAAAATTCAAACAAATTTTAGTAATTAACAAAAATCCAAAATAATTAATACAAATTCTGAAATGTTTGTAATAACTAATACCTATTCAATCAATGTTTAATTAATGAGTAAATATAAAAATTAATTAATAAAAATTCAAAATAACTTATACAAATCAAATAATACATAAAAATTCTGAAAAGTTTGTAATAATTAATAGAAATTCAATAAATGTTAAAATACCAAAATAAGAAAAAAATCAAAATAATAAATAAAAATTCGAAATGATTTATAAAAAATAAAAACTAATAATTAAAAATAGTGGTTACGTTCCATTAAGTGATTATTTCAAACGATCATTATTATTGGATGCTCATCGTGACTTCATTTTTATCTCCCCTTCAAAACACCTTTATTAATTTCGTTCCCTATTGAAACACTCTTAGTTCAATAGAAAGAAATTCAAATGGTAAATAAAAATTCAAAAGCAAAATTTGGCAATTAATAAAAATTCAACAAATGTTTAAAATGATGAACAAATTTAAAAAAATTCAAAATAATTAATACAAAAATCAAAATAAAAAATATATTTTAAAATATGTGGCAATAACAGTATGAGCTGGAGTGATTTTCACGCACATTTGAATAAACTCACTAATTTTATGGCTACTACCGAAAAAGAATTGCCGGAATTCGTATTTTTAGACTCACTTATCCTTGAAACTAACTTCATGTATGCTTAAATTACGATTCCTATTTTTGATTTAAGAAACTCAAGAAAGGCATTTTTCATAGCAAAAAAAAGAAAATACTTTTTTGAACCCGAACTTGTTTTAATGCCCATGGTTTTTTTACAACAAAAACTGCATTTCTCATTTTCATTACATTTCTCTCGTATTCCCTGAAAACCATTAATCCTTCGCGTAATGTCTGTCGCATGAACAAGACGATAATTTTGTCACGTTCAAGTCATTATGAACGATAATTATTATTGAATGTTCATCGTGACTTCATTTATCTCCCTTCGAAAACCTTTATTAATTCCGTTCCCTATTGAAATACTGCCTTAATTCAATATACAGAAATTAAAAATCTATACAAATAAGAATGGAGTGTCTGCACATTGAATATTTTCGACCCATTTCAAGTTTTCTATCCGTTTTGGACCCTTCTGTGCAAAATCCGTCTTTTTCGCGTTTGGTGTCTGTCTGTCTGTATGTGTTGCCCGTACTACGTCCAAACGGTTGAATATATTTTCATGAAACTTTGCATACTGTTAGTTCTTACATTTATTTAGTGACTGATTTTGGTTGCGTAAGTCTGTCCACCTTCCCGTTCTATGTTCGATTTTGTATCTGTGTGTTTGTACAAGTATCACATAATATTTGTTTAACATATTTTAATTTAATGTTTTATATTTGATGCAACACATTTTAGTTTAGTGAATGCATTATTGGAAATTTCTTTGCTTGCATATTTAGGCAAGTTTCACATCAAAACATCTGAGTAACTATGCTTAAATCAACCATAATTTGGTAGTTTTGGAGTAGCTGGGAGGTATATTGAGCATTGCAATTACTTGGATTGTTTTACCAGTGCTGCTGAAATATCAATTATTTTCGAAAACTATTTTTACGGAATTTAAATTCTAATAGTTTATTTATTTCGAGCCTTATTTTTTCTTTATGAAATATAAAAAAATTCTGAATATTTGGGACAGACGATAAAGAGAATAAAACTATACAGAACAAAACGTTTTAAAATAGGACTAGTAGCTAATATGGCAACCTTGGTATTTCTTTATCGTTCGCTTTTTTTAAATTTGTGTCCGTTATATTCCAAGAATCTATTTCGTAGTGAAAAAACAGATATTGCATTCATTACTTTTCGTTCGAAGCTTTTTTAAAATCTGTTTTAAGATGTATTTCTGGTTTTTGAATTTGATATTTTTCGTTCAATTACTGTAATGAAGGTAAATAATGGTTTAATTATTTTTAAAAACATTTTTAATCATTGTATGATAATATTGGGAAATGCTTTTGTTTTTAAATGACATACAAGGCATTTATATGCATACTCTGAACTATACTGGGTAACATTGGCACACTCTAGAGTCCTTTCTTCTTACTAAAAATTTAAATTCTATAAAAATATAAAATGTTAAATATGACATTTATTTACATTTGTGAAATTGGGTATTTGACAATTGTGTACCTTTATTAGAGTGTGGTAGTTTTTACATGTGATGAATAGGAATTTCAATTTATTAACAAAAACGGAAATTAGTTAACCAATTCAACCCGAGTAACGCCGGGTTATTTTGCTAGTAATACATAAAAAAATTAAAAAAGAAAATTTTTAGTAACTAATAAAAATTCAATAAATGTTTAAATGATGAATAAAGATTAAAAATTCAAAATAATTGATGCAAAAAACAAAATAAAAAATTATTTTAAAATATGTGGCAATAACAGTATGAGCTGGAGTGATTTTCACGCACATTTGAATAAACTCACTAATTTTATGGCTACTACCGAAAAAGAATTGCCGGAATTCGTATTTTTAGACTCACTTATCCTTGAAACTAACTTCATGTATGCTTAAATTACGATTCCTATTTTTGATTTAAGAAACTCGAGAAAGGCATTTTTCGAGCAAAAAAGGAAAATAATTTTTTGAACCCGAACTTGTTTTAATGCCCTTGGTTTTTTTTAACAAAAATTGCGCATTTCTCATTTTCATTACATTTCTCTCGTATCCCCTAAAAACCATTAATCCTTCGCGTAATATTGTCTGTCGCATGAGTAAGACGATAATTTTGTCACGTTCAAGTCATTATGAACGATCATTATTATTGGATGTTCATCGTGACTTCATTTTATCTTCCCTTCAAAAAACCTTTATTTATTTCGTTTCCTATTGAAACACTGCATCAATTCAGGAGAAAAAACGAGCTTCTGCCTATAGCCCTGTGCCGACGTCTCTTTTTAGAGGATATTTATAGTTTACGGTTGCTATACATCAATTCCATTAAAGCTCGGGATGTTTTTTCCCGTTTTCGTTTATTTATACATTTATTCGTCATTCTTTATTTTGATTCATTTTTCACATTAAATCTTCGTGTACTTTCATTTCGATGCTATTGTGTTTTCGAAGGATTCTTCATAAAGGAGACAACTTAATTTTTAAATATGTCATCTCAACCATTAAACCTATCCAATTCAGTGGTCCTGGAATTGCAGGTTTTGTAGAGGCCGATTTCATCTTGAAACTGAAATGATAACGTCTAAAACTATGAATTTGTTGCGGTTGTAAACGAATTATATCTGTTCACACACTTTCGCAAAAATTAATCGTGAGTACATTAATGTTTAATTTTCTTCTATTAAGATACCGATGGGGGTAAGCGAACTGAATTTATTCACACGCTTTCCCTAAATTGAAACGAAACTACTTTAATGTTTTGTTTTCTTCTATTAAGCTACTGATGTAAGCGAACTGAATTTATTCACACGCTTTCCCAAAAATGAAACGCAAATTTATTGATATTTGGTTTTCTTCTATTAAACTATCAATGCAAATGAGCTTTGTTTTCTTATATGAAACTATCAATCTAAATAAACTTAGTGATCTTTTATTAAATCATCAATGTAAGTAAACTGAATTTATTCACACTGTCCAAAAAATTAAGCCTAACTACGTTAAAGTTTAGTTTTCCTCTATTAAACTATTAATTTGTGTTCAGCATACCATTTGAAAAAACAACTTAGCACTGTAATATTTATATTTTAGCATTTTTGAATGTTTGCCGTTCATTGGTCATAACAATGGAAGAATGGTCATAAACTTCTAATTATAATATAACCTGGATGAGAGATAATCATATACTTATAGTTATACTCCCGGAGTTTTCTCGATCATAGCATTGCATTCATTCCTAATTACACGTATTCAGCTATTTAAAAATTTAAACTGAAAGTGGTATTTGCATCATTGCTACGGGTGCTTGAATTATGCGTTGATGTTAATTTTTCTCGGTTATTTCATAATTGCAATTTCTCTACGAACTTTTCAGAACAGAAAAAGTGCTCTTGCATAAATTTGTGCATTAGATGAAGGGAGTTTCTGTATATATTCTACAAATCCTGCATAGTATTTTAATATGGGCAGCATAAGGCATATTAAACAGTGTAACATTTTCAAAGAACATTGTGATTGTATATTAGAATAAAACAAATTGTTATTTGATTCTCTCTGTAGCGAATGAATTATGCCGAAAATAATTTTATTTGTCTGAAACCTCGTATTGTCTACCCACATTTGACTGCAAACATATCAAATAAGGGGAGTAATTATCTACCAAAATATTCGGATGTATCTCTTACTGATGAATAGTGCCTTTGTATACCTAACATGTGTATAACAGATATGATATAAAACTAAAACGATTTATTCATATAAGTGTGTATCCAAGCAAGAAAAATTGATTTGAAATTCATTTTTTTAAATGTATAACTTACTTTTACTGCTTATGGTGTTTATAAGAGATAAATTCAACGTCGATCATATATTGACTAATATCTCCTTCGACGTTTGTGTCTTAAGTCAAAGTTCCGAAGTTCCATTGTTTTAAGTCAGATTATGCAATTTCCCAGTTTCGTAATTATTTGCTATGGGCTTGTCTATTCAATATGGAATAACGATTTGCATTAGTGAAGTATTTTCTTAAGCATGCTTAGGCTATCGACAATATATTTATAACACCGAAATTGTTATTTGTTCTGACGAACTAATAAATGATGTGTACTCCTGTGTGTTTCGTCCACTTTTTCCTTTCTACTCTGTTATTTTATGTTTGCTTTTAATTTGCAGTTTCAAACTGAATTTTCTCCGTTGATATTGAATCGACGTCAAATATTTTCAAAAACATCGTTTCTAACTTTTCCCCCATTGGTCGTCATAAAACCTATAACGATTAAAGTAAGCTAGAATGTGAGTAGATAGACGAGTCTTTTCCATCGGGTATGTTTGTTCAATAATTTAGGAAAAGGCATATTTTTCTTGTATCCTAAATACTTGAAAATGTCTGTTTTCAATTCAACGAGGAAAAATGAAAGTATCTCGTATTTTTCTATGGTCGTCACAAAACCTATGATTGAAATAAGTAACTGTGGCTACATAGGGGAAATTTTCATCCTAGTATGTTTGCTCAGTAAATTGCGTAGACACATTTTCCTTGTACCTAAATACCTGAAAATATTTGTTACCATGAAAATTCCGACGGATCGGTATTAGATTTGCTTATTAACCGCAATGTGAGTCATTGTATAGTCTGAGAACACAAATCTGGAAAATAAGTATGTATAACATTTGCATTCTTTTTCTTTTGGGAATGCTAACGGCCTAGAAATTTTTACAGTGAGTAATAAGTGCATGTTCACAGAAAGTGCTTTGGACTTCCCACTTCATCGAATGGATCGCTTGAAATTCAGAAGAGGAATTCAATAAATACTCAAAGGTACGTACTTGTTATTTATTTAAAATTTACTTTAGAATCCACCCATCATTGGGAGGAATACAAAAATTAATGATACAATACAACTACTTTTCACCTAAACATTTCTGAAGAATGTAATTGTGCAATACCAGGCACGCAACCTATTTGCCCACACACACCAAAAATTTTTGCTTGGGGCTGATCCCCTAAAAGTAATCAATAAATATTACACGAAATCTTTTTCGGGTGGTAGGGAAAAGAGTATACGAAACTCATACTATGTAGTGCAAACCCACTGAAGTAATTGGGGACTTGTCTCCACCTATTAATTTTCCAAGTTCGGTTACTGAATACGCAATGACTTTTAATGAACCTCAAGGAATCGTGGAAAAAGATAACAAAAAATAAGTACTTTATACTTTGGGTTAAGTTCTTACCCCCTAATAATTTCTCCTTGTTGGTACCAGTGGGCAATATAATAGGAATCCTATACTTGAGTGAGCTTTCTGGGGAATATTTTAACCCTCTAAGTGGTTTCAACGAGATATCTCGTCCATCAAGATCTGAACAATTTTACTAGTGACGAGATATCTAGTCATCAAGATATTGCTGATTTTTTGATGATGATCAAGGTCTGGTCAGTTTTGCTAATTACGAGATACTTCATCGAACAATATGTAATTTCAGTTTATTTAGTATTCTCAAGTAGCGGAAACTTCATTCCGTATTTCATTTCATTCAGCGTTTTACCCATCAAAGGTAATCAATGTACCTAGATGGTGATTTTAATCGTGCAGTGCAGTATTTTCAAGAGCTTTTGCTTATACTTTATACTTACAGCACATGCAGATCAATATGTAATTTCAGATTACTTGGCATGCTCAGGTAAAGGAAGCTTCATTCACTATTTCCTTTCATTTGGTGATTTTGATCGTGTGCAGAATTTTCAAGAGTTTTGTTTATACTTAATACTTGCAGCATGTTCTGATCAATAGGCAATCAGTTTGCTATTATGCTTAGCTAGCAGTTATTTCATTTAGTACTATACATATCAAGGTATGGCGCGTAGTAAGAGATTACAATGCCTCTAACTTAATTATTTGAAGTTTTATTTGGCATTTTTGCATGCAGGCAACACTGGCATGGTCTAAGCTTCAAATTAGTATTCAAAGTGCCTTTTATTTTTATCCTATCACAAGGTATTTTGTAATATTGTGCAGTGTTTTGTATGAATGTTGCAATGGCTCGACTGATGAAAACCTAGTTACTGGTATAGAATGTAACTCGCAATTTTATTTGGTATTTTGTGCACGGACCATATTTTGATTGTGCAGTGTAGTATTTTCAAGAGATTTTATTATTTATTCCACTGCATTATGAATTCGAAAAGCTGAGCAGTCCAAAAGAGACAAATGGAAAGGAAACTGCTTATTTCTAATTCCTTGACCGCGTATTGCTGAAACGCGGATTGTTTTAAATAAGTGAGTGCTGGTGCTATGTGTAGTTTTATTCGTGTATTTTCTCTTGGACTGATCTGAATGTTCTGCCAAAATATATCTCTAAAGCCCTTCTCAGGAATATAGGATTTTGGAATTTCGGAATGAGTTTAATTCCAAAGGATTTCTTTCCTCTTCGTTCTTGCTAGTGAGTCTTCGAAGCAATGTTTAATAGGATTACGATTAGAGGTGTGTGTAGAACATAAAGGTGTGCTCAAAGTTTTGTTGCGTGGTATCATGGCTGTTGAGATAGTATTAATTTTTGTGGTTGGAGCGTTCCATTCTTTCGCGGCTTTATAAAAATTTGGTCAGTTTTCCACCAAATCTTTTAGAATTTTCTGTTACTGATAGAGTTGTCGAGTATCACCTGTTCACACGTGCATGTGTTCTTGCGCTGATTTGACCACGTTGTTACGCATTGCATTAAATCGAACCATTCAAATTTACCGTACAAAAGGCTGAACTTTTATAAAAAAAAGGTGCGACTGGAGGCATTTAATTTTGAATAATTTACTCTGGGTAAGACTGATGTGTCAGTCAAAAAGTCAAAGCTTCCATATTCCGTTCTTGCGAGTTGGCGGTTATACTACGCATATAAATATTTTATTCTTAATACTATACTTGGAGTCAAGTTAATTTGATTGCACAGTACACTCTACAGATAAGTAAAAAGTCCCAGGAGCGTAAAAATGGCTCTTAGTCAAAAAGGCAATACTTCCATGTTTCGTTCTTGCGAGTTGGCGGTTAAATGCTATGCATATAAGTATCTGATGCTTAACAGTATATTTGGGAGCGAGTTAATTTGATTACATAGAATATCCTACAGAAAAGAAAGTATCATGAGCGTAAATACGGCTTTTCGATTGGCCAAAAGTGAAACGTCCTTACATACGTTCAACTCGCGAAAGAGATTTTATTCGTTCAAAATATTATGACGTGAGCAGTAAGTGAAACAAATAAAAAAGAACTATAAAATCAAAACATTAAAGTATTTAGTTTGAAAAATAGATGGTTCCATATTTTCAAATTGTGTTCAAAATTTTATTCCACATTCATTTAATCTAAGATAAATGTGTAGTGTTTCAAGAACTATATTTTTATGACTGAAGTATCCACTATGTAGTACAAATAAGCATAATCAGGTTAAGTTGAAACTAAATATAGATAACAATATAACTCAACCAACTGTGGATTGAGCGTGCTATTTTCACAATCATTACAAGGCATCAGATATTTTTATACACATTTTAGCAGTCGCTCTCCCAACTTGGAGATTCTACCTTCTTGACTAGCAAGACAGAATTAGTTAAAAGTAAAACTAAATGAAAACATAATAAATAAAGTGTGCTTTGTTTTCAAGCATAGCAAGGCATCGAATACTTTTATACACGTTATTTTAGCAGCCATTCTCCCAACTTGGAGATTCTGCCTTCTTGACTAGCAAGACAAAATTAGTTATAAGTAAGACTAAATCAAAACACAATCAATGAAGTCAGAAAGGTTTGTAATTGATGAGTTTGCATGTTCAACTTGAAAAGTTTATTTTATCGAATGGTAATTGCATTCGAATCTATTGGTTTCATTTTAATACCTCAAGCTATGTAAGGTATCGAAGTGCAGATCTTCTATTGTTTCAGGGATGACCATCGAAGATGGAATGTCTGTGCTGAGGACCCATTGAAATTTAATTGGAGTCGTTTTCATCAATGCCATGGATGTATCTCTAGAGCGAAGACATTCGAGATCATATAACACCCTCTGCTCCAGCATTCTACAAATTGTCGCGTGAACTCCTTCCGCTTGAATTCCGCTTGAAGAGAGGGAACTTTCTCCCAAGGATTGATTGAGTACCTTATGGATGCACTGAAAACTTCCCACTCAGAATGAAGCGATCTGTGGAGAGAGTAGGTGATTTTCCTGACAACCGCAGGAACTCCAAACTTCCAAGAAGGGAAAGTCATGCGTTTTGTGAGATGATCTTCCCTTTGGATGAAGGAAGTTACTTCCAGGAATTGCATTTCAGCTCGTGGAGAGTCTCACTTATTGGAAATACACAGTGTGCTTGATACGTGGATGGTTGGCTTCACATTACCTGTGTTGGCACTGGTCTACAGGTACATGGTCATCTAGCATATAAATTACCATCAATTAATCTGCCTGTCTATTAATGCCGCTCAAAAGTGCGTTTAATTATGAAGGAGCTGTGGATGAACGTCGCATTCTCAGCTCCCTTGTGCTGTAATTCATTTGAAAAGTTAACAACCTTGTTAAGATATCAGCGGGAATCATTTAAATGCTGATAGCAGACATGCGTAACTGTCGAATTTGTTATTTATATATTACCGTTTTATTGCATATTCACAGGACGAGAAGGCATTAAATATTTGAGTGCATATGAGAGGCATTTTCTGTCAAGCTAATGTAGGTGATGGTAGTGTTTCTGTGGCGAAACGTGTTTCCTGTGCGAATTCGGAACGTGACGTCTGGTATAACTTAAGTTAACTTTACCCATGAATACCAACTTTCATCAGAGATTGGTGAAGAATCTTTTAGCAATTTTAAACTTCAATTTTTTCGCAAATATAAAATTCAATGAAAACAGTAATGTTTTCAAGTCAGTGAACTTTAAATTTTTATTTTGCTTTGGGGCTTCCTGAAATCCATCAGTCATCCCTTGAATTCTCCACTGGTGATGTGTATCACGTTTAAAAAGTAGATAAACACTTAACTAGTAACTTAACACTTGACTTAAAAGTGGATAAAACTTGTGTCCCTTTCCTGCGACTACCTATCTTGCAAAAGAAAGTGAAAAGTTACTACTAGACTGAAACTAATATAGCACAAATTAAGTTAATTTTACCTATGAATACCAACTGTCATCGGAGAGTAGTGTAGAATTTTTTAGCAAATCTAAACTTCAATTAATGTTTTCAAGTCGGTGAACTTTTAATTTTATTTTGTTTTTGGGGTGGCTGAAGCCCATCAGTCCCCTTGTTGTCCACTGGCGATGTATGACGTTTAAAAAGTAGATAAACAATTAGCATGTGTTTCTTTTTCCTGCGGTCAAGCATCTAGCGAAAGCGAAAAGATACTACTAAGACTCAAACTAATGCAGTACAACTTATGTTAACTTCACCTATGAATACCAACATTCATCAGAGATTGGTGTGGAATTTTTTTAGCAAATCTAAACTTTTCAATTAATGTTTTCAAGTCGATGAACTTCTAATTTTTACTTCGTTTTGGGGTGACTGAAGCCCCCTTGAGCTCATTCGTGGCGATATGTGTCTCTTACAAAAATTGGTACATAAACAATTTCCTACGGTCAAACATCTGGTGAAAGAAAATGAAAAGATACCACTAGACTGAAACTAATGTTGTGTAACTTCAATTAACTTTTAACCACGAACACCAACTTTCATAAGGTGTAGATGTTTTCAGCAAATCTGAACTCCAATTGATCATGTTTTCAAGTGGATAGACTTTTAATTTTCATTTTGCTTTGGGGGTGGCCCAAGCCGCCGGCAACATGCACCACGCTTAAAAAATAGATAAACACTTATACTTGTATACGACAGTTACAGCAGTCGTGATAGCTAAGGGTGTCCTAATCTGATACTCACGAGAGCGTTGGCGCTATTTGTGGCCCAAAAAGACCGGGAGGGTGTCGTAAGTACCCTTTTAGACGGTACAGATTTAAAGGTCCGATACAGAGGGATGAAACGGGAAGTGACAAAAGCGCCGACCATTACCCCTATCTGCGCCAAATCTAGCAGCTTAGCGACCGCACCCCATCAGGAATCAAAACCCAGGAGGGTGTAGTGCCCCTATCTTGGGTCTCGCTCACCCCGAGACCTAATGGATTGCAGGGTAACGCCGATGTAAGTGCTCACGAGGACATTGCGCTCACTACTGTGCATTCGAGGTGTACACAGAACGCTATCGGAAAGAGGCAGTTTTCTAATCGATGTGAACTTAAACAGAAGTGAGCCTGAAGTGGAACATGAAAATAGAATCTGTCCACTCGAGTGGCGGACGAGGTTTGAATTTTTGGGAAAATACCACCTCTTTTAGAAATATCTGAGCGGGCTTGGATCCTGGATCAAGCAGAGGGGAGGGATTCAAAGGCTCAAGCCCCTGCCCATTTTCTATTTGGGTGAAAACTGCCCTTTTGATCACGAAATTGGTGAAAGATTCTCATATCTACAAGTGTTTATATGTACTTTCTATACAAGGGGCATAGTAAAGTCATTATACTCCCACGTAACTGTCTTTGGTAAACATGGGGGGTCGAGACTCTAGGATGCCCAAGTGATCTTTCTCTCTCTTCTCTCCATCTTTTATTTTCACAATTACTAGACATTACCTGTCTTGTGTTTGACGCAGCTTGGCCAAATGCGACCCTTGGGGTATAAAACCCAAAACCAACTAACCAACACGCGTAACTGTCCAACGAAAATAACTAGTTATGAAAGTGATATATAGGTATAGTGACAATTTTCTACAGGATGAGACCACTTGCATTACCCGTAGCGAAAGAGTTGGAAATTAGCACTCTCTCGAAAACTATTCAAGACAAGGAAATGTCATTTACAAAGTTGTAGAGCATCACCAATTTAGTGCAAAATTACTCCATGCGTACTTGACTAGCTTGAAATGCTAATGCCGATGCCTGTACTAGCATGACACCTAAAATGCCGCTGAACGTGCAAGAGGAGCTGTGTCCTGGATACAAATATGTATTGTGGCCGATGGTGGGCACATACAGCACAGACAGTGAAGTATTTATTTCTCGTGTATACTCATGTTTTCGTGTTGCATTTATTACTGTGTAGTATGTTGTTCATCATTCACACATATCAGACTTTGCAGTCGCCTTACATAATTTCTCACAATTTGCTACTTGGAGACGCAAGTATTGAGGTAAGATTGAAAGGAATCGAATATGAAAAATTAGCATTTCACGTTATTTATGCCATAAAGGAAATAATAAAGTAGACTGAACTATGGTACCTTTTTATGTGCCCAGGATCATGTGACTAAAACTAGTAGAAACGCAACCCTTAGACTGCTTTCGTCTGCTGAGTAAAATCTAACATTCATCGTCTGATAGGATCCACGGAACGGGAGAAGACGCCCATCCATTCATTCATCATTTGATTGGTCCACTGATTGAGCATCTGTAGTAGTAGACTTTGTAGAGTAGATAGTAGTAGACTTTGCTGATTTCACCACTTTTGTCGCCACTCTATAAATATGCGGATTCACTCACCAATCCTGTCATGTGATGTTATAAAGCCAAACGAGGCGATGAAATATCAAATCGGCCAATCAAATGCATTTCTCACAGAACAGCACGTCATAACTAGTCGACATGTTGGTCACACTGTTTGAAGCTCAGTCGATAACGATGCTCAGTCTACTTATATTTCACGTCCATGATGTGTCTAGGTGTCATTTTGCATTAAATCGGTGATGGTCTACAACTTTGTAAAAGATTTTTCCCGCATATTGTTGTTTTCGAGTTAGGAGCAAACTTTCGATTTTACCCGCTAGGGGCGCTGCAAGCGGTTTCATATTGTATTGCATAGTCCTTTTATTATACTTATACATAACTTTCATAATTGTAGCTATTTGCGTTCGACAGTATTTTTGCTTATAAGCCTTGAATTTACCCAAGAAATCGGTTATTCATAATTTTATCCCAAAAGTTCCTTGTAATTTCAAATTCTGGATTCTGATAGTAAGGATTGTCGATAATGCTCCCAATCATTTACTTTTTGCAATTATTTTCAGGTCTTCCGAAAAAATACAAAATCTCAGCCCTAGTAATCAGTTCCGTAACTTAACTCTA
The DNA here is from genome assembly GCA_933210815.1 of Meta bourneti. NCBI lineage: Eukaryota > Metazoa > Arthropoda > Arachnida > Araneae > Tetragnathidae > Meta > Meta bourneti. Next base: position 41,880,035 of record OW119933.1, on the reverse strand, counting down.
TCCAAACGGTCTCCGAGATAATAGCATGTTAAGTGTTACAATAAAATCCGCATTTATTAAATGTAGTGAGACTAAATAGCATTCCCGTTAATTATGATGTCTAAAACTTAATACGAATGTTAATTATTTGACGTAATGGTCCCATAGACCACCGAGAATCAAGACCGAGTTCCTGCTTACGGTATGCCTTAACTATTGGAACACAGCACAAGGGAAGTCCTGCTTTAAATGAATAATACTTTAAACCCTCAGACGGAATTTAGAACCCCGTTGTTGGCCATTCGGAGTATTAATCACTTTTCCGCTTAATGGGGGCGGCTCTTGTAGAGAAATATTGAAAATGATAAACACTGTATAGAGTTCTGGTTTACCCTAGAGATCCCTGATTTACGCCTGCTGTTGTCCTTGATATATTCATTAGAAAATTTTCATTTCTAAGGAATTAATGTTTGCTTAACTGTGGACTGTTTTGTTGTATGGATAAAAAGGAAAATGTTTTGTTTTTGGAATCTATGGAAAATAAATATTGCTTTAAACTAGTGTCGCGCAACAAAATTTCAGCTATTTTCTCCTAGTAGTTAATAATTTCTTGCAAAAATTGATAAAATTAGTGATCGTTAAATTAATTAATGACAAGACTATCGGAAAGAGTTGAAGTTTTGCAAAATTGTTTGACGTAATGGTTCCATAGATCACCTTTAATCTCTTTTAGTCACCACAGTCAGAATGATAGAGGGAGAATGATGGAAAATAAATCTCGCTTTTTAAACTGAGGTCGCGGGAAGTTCGTAATTTCTTTGTACAAAAATGGCTGAAAATAATGATCGCTAAATCATTATTTTTTTATCAATAATTCAATCACTACTTAATCAATAATTTTGCAAACTTTCAGCTCGTTCCTCCCGATGTTAGTGACGAAACTATCGGGAGGAAAAAGCTGAAAGTTTGCAATATTATTTGACATAATGGTCCCATAGACCACCTATAATCTCGTTTAGTCACCACATCGTAAGAATGATAGAGAGAGAATAACTTTAAAATAGGAATAGTCCGCCTCAATGGGTAATGTTAGTAAGCGGCCAACACTTTTAATTTTATAAGATCTCGCTCCCATTGATAACTCTTTTAGTCACCACATCGTTAGAATGGGAGAAGAATAGCTTTAAGTGGAATATAAAACCTCTGAGGGAAAACAACCCCGTGTACCCAGTTATTTTCTCTGAAAGGGAAACTGACAACACAATATGTGTGGGGGAATACCAGAAAGTATACAATGTATCCGAGATAGGTTCCTCATAATGGGCGGGGAACAACATTCGTTTGTGTGTCACCATAAGCTGTCTTGTGGGTTGATCCTCCTTTTAAAAATGCCTCAGCGATCATTGTTTAGGGCTAGCTGTCCACCACTTCTCTTTAGTGAACAATGACTTTCTCAACCCTAAGCTCACAGAAAAAGAATCGCGGAATTCGATTTGCGTTTTTTCCCAGGGTTTCTTAAAACAGGGGTGGTCACAGCTGTCCACACCTGCACCAACGTAGGTCAACTGTCAAGTCAACCCCTTTTTCAGGTTTACTTTTTTGAGGCACTCCTGTGTTTCGAATTCTTTTCGTACGACTGCCCTTGTAAGGTACAGTAGCGTGGAAATGTTAGAGCGAAATGTCGAGGAAAAGATTGCTTAACCATACTTGAGGGAAATCAACCAGCACTTTGTACGTAGCAGTAAGTACTGGTAAGTCATTCATTCAGAAATCATACAAAAAGTTTTAGAGGATGGACCTATACTGTAGACAGGATTGCACCAACATTTCAGCTGTAAATCCTTTTGTGTTTCTTGGCGCAGCATGGCCAAATATGGCCCTTGCGCCATAAAACCCCGAAACAACCAACCAACCTTTTGTGTTTCATTGCTGTTGCCATTCTGTTATAGGTGCAGCATTGATTTTTTTAGATTTTTATGAACAAAATAACAGAATTTTGTGATTTTCTAATTAATTTGATGTAAATATTTTTTATGTTATGCAATTATAATGCTAAAACTTCACTTCAATAATACTTAAATGTCTATTGAGTATATAAAAAAATTCAGTCTTTAGTAAATTCTTTAAAAATTTACGCAGAAATTGAGTAAATTAGCGTTGTCTGGTAATGACATTTCAACTAACTCCCTTTTAGAAATATAATCAAGTTCACTAATCTTAAGTAGCAGTCTCATAAAACTATTATTTGTGCCCAGATATAGCTTTTTACTCATCCACGACAAAAAAAATTCATAAGTTGGAGCAGATACAGCTAAAATAAGAAAGAAGATGAAAAAGAAAAATATTAAAAAGTATGAAAAACCTCGTCACAATGCATTGATTCTTTTCATACTTACATGGTTTGGCGTCAAACCCGTCTTTCTTGATGCTTTATTGCGATTTCTCACCACTGCGTAAAAAATATTAAGTAGTTTCAAATGATTAAGCATGAGATTTTCTGAAAGACACTTGAAGGGTCTTGTCTTTAATAGACTACGCACTCGAAAGCATTTGAGAGATCTTGAATGGATTTTTTCAAGAGCTATTAACAATGCACTGATAAAAACGAATGTGTACACTTAAATCAAAGGCAACCTCTTCACGTATTTTATAATTGATCAAATTAATGTGGAAAATTTAGTGCATCAACGCGCTGTATCTCTTTCAGTTTCGAGTGCTATCACTAGGTAATGTATTTGCATTAAAAGGGATTAATAATGGAACAGATCTGAATCGTGATCGCACGTTCGCGGTTTTTGTCATCAACTCCATGCTTCCATGAAAAATAGATATCTTTGAGTTCCCAAAAAAACAGTTAAAAAAACTTATCTGAATACAAAATCAGTATCGCTCTCGTTCGTTTCAATATTTGAAGAAAAATCTGGAACATCGATACATTAAAAATAAGACGAGCATAAGTTAAAAAATGATTGCGAATTTTTATGCATAATTATGTTTCGATTATATATATGGAACTTTTTTTAAACATTCACTTAACCTAAAAAAGCGATCCCAAAATTCTAAACGAATCAGCATCCACTTATTTGCTATTCAGCTTTTAGCTTTTCAATCTACCTCCTTACTATCATCAAATATTAACTTGGAACCAAGACGTGAGATCTTTAGCATTAATTCTCGCCATTTCATTTTGTAATTTCAAGTTGTATTTTTATTAGCGATACGCGGATTTTTTAAGTGCTATTTTTTCGGCTTCTCAATGAATCTAGTGATAACTGTAAAAAAGCATTCACTTTTTCTATCCTATCTCTATTTACACACTAAAAAACTTAGTATTTCTGCCTTGATATCGTTGATCCCACTCGAAACGAGTGCACTAGTTAATTGAGACTTGAAGAAGGAAGGCGTGCTCGAGTGAAAAGTATTTTTCGGTCTGATTAAAAAAGAAACAGTGAAAAATGCTTATAGAACAGAATACGTAATTTGTAAAATGATTGAATTCTATTGGTGTCCAACAGTTTTTCATTGTGTGTGGTACTCCCAAATTATCGTATTGATTGAAGTGTATCTGTCCTCCAAGTCAATATGACTATTTGTCATTTAGTTTTGATACAGTGTCCGGCAACTTTATAAGCAATTCTATTCACACATTTAAATCGAATTGCTCCTCTTAAAAGCAATTCTGTTCATACACATTTGATTGTGTTATGCGAAGTGGCTGGTTTTTATAGCAGAAATTATATCAGGTATGTAGATTTTTTATGAAACCAATACTACTCTTAATAACGTCATGAATAAAATTAATGTAGTAAACACACAATACTGATAGTCTGGAGAGTTGGCATTTGAGTCACTGGTTTGAGTGTGATTTTATTAACCGGCGATTTTAGAATGATACCGTTTTGTTTTGAATTCGCTCCTGGAAAGTTGCTCACTAAAAGTGATTTTATTAACCGGCGATTTTAGCATGATACCGTTTTGTTTTGAAACTGAATTCCTGGGAAATTGCTCATACTAAACGTGTGATTTTTGAATGATCTGTGTTGTTTTGAATCCGCTCGTAGGAAGTTGCTCATCTTAAACGTGTGATTTTATTAATCGGCGATTTTGGGATGATAGCATTTTGTTTTGCATCCGCTCCTGAGAAGTTGCTCATGCTAAACGTGTGGTTTTCATTAACGGGCGATTTTAGAATGATACCATTTTGTTTTGAATCCGCTCGTGGGAAGTTGCTCATGCTAAACGTGATTTTACTAACCGGCGATTTTAGGACGATAGCGTTTTGTCTTGAATCCGTTCCTGCAAATTTGATTGTATTAAGCGTGTGATTTTATTGACTGGTGATATTACAATTGTAATGTTAATTTGGAGGCTTAAACATAAAAAGTACGTTCCTTAAATTGATGTCTTTATCCCGGATTCTGACTCAGATTTCATCGTTCTGTGACAAAAGCGATGACAGTGATAATGTTGGCGAAACAAATAACCAATGTTTTACTTATGGCAGAGTTTACTACCCGTCTTAAAATGGATTATCCTAAAATCATTTACCTTTTTACCAGAGCACCACTATAAACTACACTGAATTAATTGTTTAGTTTTCAAGTGGATAGTAATTTTTCACTACAATTGTCCCTGAAATATTTGGATTTTTACGGTGTTGGTTTTATTAACATCTAAATTTATGATGAATGTTCTGATTGAAATTCGAAATATTTTATTATGCTAAGCGAGTGATTTCATTAACCAGCGATTTTAAAATACCGTTTTGTTTTGGCACTCGTTTGTAGTATATAAAAATACTTTATTATTTGTAATTTAATTTCAAATATAGTAGCAAATGAATCTTGCGTCTAACTTCTTCGATGAAAAGAGTGCAGTTGTCTAAACAAGCATGCGTGCATTTGTTCTCAGATATCAGTAGTTATACATAGAAAAATTATCAATAGTTATACATAGAAAAATTATCAATAGTTATACATAGAAAAATTATCAATAGTTATACATAGAAAAATTATCAATAGTTATACATAGAAAAATATCAATAGTTATACATAGAAAAAAGATCATAAGTATATATGCACATTACTTTGAACATAATATTAATGAACAGAGAATAAGCTCGTTCAAATATTCAGCTGAATCTCTTGAGATGAGGAGTAATCAGTTTTATAAAACCTAACTAGGCACGTAAGTAACTTCTAATATACCCCAGATTATTCCGAAAAAAGCACAATATTTAACTCTCACTGATGAATCAAAGAAAACCCTTAGCGGCGCACTCTACCGATATTTAATGAATCTCTCAGAACCCAGCCTCTCCGTAGTCTCTCTTAATTGTATTCCTAATATGAGGTTTGAAATATCTGATACTCTCCGTGGTTATGAGCACCTATGCTCCTAACGACCCATTAAATATGCTCCTTAAAAGCAGAAAACGAGCTCCCTTTTTTCCCACTGGTGCAAGAAAGACGGAACAGGTTCGCGAATTCGATCTTTTGTGGAGAAAAATATCAGTTAATCCGGTCCCTCGCCACGAATACTTTAGTATCGATTAGTTTCCCCACCGAGATATTAAGTTACTGAAACTCCTTAATTAGTTTACATAGTCGTATTTGCAGGCGCTTTCAGGGAAGGACTCCTAATCCTAGTAGACATGTTTGGACCTGCAGACTATCATAATTGAATTTGCCTTTCTATACTTTGTTTAAACGCTTTCAGGAGTTCGCAATGTTAAGCGGACCACACCATCCGTTGTCTGTACCACTTTCTACTTTTCTCAAAATTAGTTTTCCCGGCCACTTCCTTCCTCCCCGTCCTTATTTGTTCTCACTAATTAAAGCCTAATTCGAGATGTTTAGTTTTTTCTCGGAAAGAATGAATTTCGAGCGGGCGAAACGTTCCACCGCGCTGGTTTTTAGTTAGTTTAAATACCGGTATGTCACTTTTGATGGGTGATGTTTTTCCCACGAGCAGTTTGGGCTTTTTTGTCTGTTCATTAGCTGTGTCTGGGATTTAAATGCATTTGTTGCTCTGTTATCAAAGCTTTATTCATCGTGAAACGCGTGCGATATTTAATTCTCCCGGTGGTTGTCTCGACGAGGTAGCTTTAGCTTACCATTAGCAAAACTGACCAGAACTTGACAGACGAGATATCTCGTTATTAGAAGACAACACGATCACACAATCAATAGAGTAGTAGTATTTTAATTAACGTCGCACTGGAGCAACACAACGGGCTATTGACGACGATCCGGGATTAAACCCTGAGGGAAAGATCCAAGGACAGCACCACGTAATTTTGAACCATGGTCAGATGACGAGTTCACACCTCACAATCAATAGAAGAAAACTGATCAAATCTTGATCACGTCATCATCAAGAAATCTGCAATATCTTAATGACAAAGTATCTCGTCATTAGCAAAATTGGTCAGATCTTGATGGATAAGCTATCTCGTCTACAGCACGTGGAGGGATTGAATTGGATATTGGGGTTTTATGGCACAAGTTCCAAAAGCGGACAAGCGGCGCTTTGGTTGGTTTGGTTTATATGGCGCAAGGGCCATATTTGGCAAAATCATAAGACAACCTCAAGTAATTGACATACACGCGCAAGGAATGTTTTACTGACACATAAATACTGAGAAATAAATACACCTAGGGAGGAATCAAACCTATCCCGCCTGCAAGTCGTGATATTCCCCAGAACATTGAACATCTAAAACAAACTTTTGAAGTTATGATCCGATTGTTATAAAATTTGTACGTACTGTTTTCCACAAAAAAGTTTTTTAAAGTTCGGTTCCAAACTATTAAGTTGTGCGAAGTTATCACAAAATGTGGTCAATATTTTTAATAAATGAGTAAAACTTGGTAGATTCCATGCGTAGTAATTTCCCATGAACTGTCATTTTAATTCACATAATGGTTTTATACATGTAAATCAAATTAACTCTCATATTGGTAAGTGTATCACTCAACTGTAAAGCTAAAAAATGTGCACTGAAAACACCTAAAATTTTGCAAAAAAAGTATAGATTAAGCAACATTTTAAATCAAAATTCAAAACTAGCTCGCACGAGTTTCTTATTTGCACTTAGATTTATACAATGTATAAAAATGGCATCGTAGATCATTTAGATTAAAAATTGTATCGTATGTCATTTGGCTTAAAAATTGCATCGTACGTCATTTTGGCTTGAAAATTGCATCGTACGTCATTTGACTAAAATTGCATCGTACGTCATTTGACTAAAATTGCATCATATGCCATACGGCTCAAAACATGCAACTTGTCATTTGGCCGTATAAATTTCTTTTCCAACTTTGGGCCCCCTCCGAAATAAAATCCTGAATACGCTAATGGGAGCATCAAATACTTTTGAGAAGGGCAGCATGTTACACGTGGGCATCCATACCTCATGAACGGTCCTACTGAAGTAAAATAGTGGTCTTCTACTCATGCAGGTCCAACAGTGCCACTAGCGCAGATGTAGGTCAGAAGTGACTTGTAACAAGTAACATTAGTATTATCGCGTTTGATAACCACAGCAGAGATAAATCAACTCCACATTTCAAGTCTTCGGCAAGACATCTCTTGTCCAAACCAGTTATCCAGCCTGATGTTTTTGTTTAACCAGAGGAAGCGGTGGGCAAGGTTAGGGGTCCTTCCCCTTCATCCATCACCTCTTCCCCTTCATAACCAGCCTTGACCGATTCCATTCGATTAGATTGTCCGTCTTCACGCCAGCAAAATACAAAAACGCGCCACGTGAAGGGGCGTGGTTACTTTACGCCACTGGCACTGGAAGGTGCTGATAGATGCACTTTGATTGCATATAAAGGGGGTGACGATGCCCCCACCAAGTAATTGTCGGGTGTGCCGACGTCTTAGACAAACTTTACATAACAAGTGAAAGGGCTGAGAGAAATGCGCTTTTTTCTATCACAAGAAAAAACCTCCTGCCTGAAGCCATTCACAATGGATCTTTCAGCAGTCAGTTGTATCAAGCGTTTTTGTTGGTGGTTTGTTTTGGCCCAATGTGTGTGTGTGGGTTATTTTTATTGTTTTGTTCAATTTGAGTTCTTGTTTGCGTTGGAAACGTTTGGGTGGATTTCGAATGTGTCAGTGTGTGTGGATTTATTATCTTCTATGAGAAAGCCTAATCGGTTGCAGTCGATTGTATGAATTGAGCTTAAGGGGGATAAACACGTGTGAACTTACGTGGTATGGCCGCTCTTTGAATCGCTCCGTAGCTAGTGCCGAATGGCACTTAATCCAATCTTGCCGCGGTGGTTTTGTTTGTTTTCTCAATGACTGGTTCCAGATAAAAAAATAATAATTGCATTTTATATCCGAGCGTTATCAAGATCGGGATACAAACTCATTCGGCCTCTAAGTACGGGGTTCAAAGTTCAAATAGCGTGACTCCACTTTTCATCAGTTCTCGTATGTTAAGTAAAAGTATCGCGTTCAATGAATCAAACTTAACTGCATTGATGTTTGGATGGATTTCGAATGTGTCTCAGTGTGTGTGCATTTATTACCTTCTATGATAAAGCCGTTTATCATATTCAATTGCATGCATTCAACCATTGAGCTTACGGACGATAGGTACGTGCGAACTTTACTGGGTGTTATAACCGCTTTTCGAATGCCTCGTGGCCAGTGCCGAATGGCACTTAAATCGAATCTTGTGACTGATTTGTTTGTTTTCCCAAAGGCTGGTTTAGGTTTTAGAAAACAAAAGGAAGGAAAAATAATACATTCCGTTTCCGAGTGTTTATCAAAATCGCGATATGGACTCCTTCGGCCTTTAAGTACAGGGTTCAAAGTTCAAATAGCGTGACTACACTTTTCATGAAAGTTCTTGTATGTTAAGAAAAAGTGTCTCGTTCGGTGCATTACTGCATTGATGCTATGGTAATTCTAAAAAGAATTATCTTGCTTCAGAAATTTTCTTGTTGCGCATTATTCTCATGTGATTGTCCTTTTTTGGAGTCCTTAGCTACTACATCTACCGGATTTTGTTTAAAGAAAGATAATTGTATTTGCGTGTGGTTAGATTATCTTTGTTTTCAATAAAAATGTACGTTTTGTAATTTATATCAGATAAATTTGTTAATTTTTGTAACGCAACATATTTAGAATATGCGAGAGCAGTTACTTTTTAATGATAAGATAAACTAAAAAAGTATAAAGCGTAAGTATTTAGTTTAAGAATTGTAAAATTATTACAGTTATGCGTTATTTTTTACAAACAAGTGCAAATGTCCATCTAATCAAGGTTCGTAACCAGTGAAGTCTTTACTTCGATAGGTCTGTCAGACACTAGAACTAAATTATAAATAATACAATCATTATAACCACTATTACGAAGTTCATTAGCATTTAATCATCTTTACCTTTATCCAAAATTTCATCGTCGTACCGGCGCTACCGCTATCTAAAAAACGATGAAAGAATTAAAATGAAAGTAATAAGACTCGCAATACACCGGTGAAATTTTTGGGTACTAACAAATGCAAATGTCCATCCAATCAAAGGTAGCAACTAGCTAAGTACATGTATTGATATACTAGCACTAAATGATAAAAATAAAATCACATAACCACTACAACAAAGTTCAATACGATTTAAGTACCTTACCATTATTCAACATTCATCGTCGTACAGGCGGTGCAGCTATCTAAACAACGGTGAAGGAATTAAAATGAAAACAATAAATATTTGGATACTAACAAGTGTAAATGTTCATCCAATCAATGTTAGCAATCAGTTAAGTACACTTTGATACCTCTGGTCTGTCGACATAGCACCAAATGATAAATAATAAAATCATGTAACCACTACTACAAAGTTCATTAGCATTTAAATACATTTACCATTATCCAACATTTCATCGTCGTACAGGTGGTGCCTCCATCTAAACAACGGTGAAAGAATTAAAATGAAAATAATAAGACACGCAATACACCGGTGAAATATTTGGATACTAACAAGTGCAAATGTCCATCCAATCAAGGTTCGTAACCAGTTACTCTTATTATCTTAACCTGTAATGCCTCGTCATTACACACTATCCTCATCAACCACAATTTTCATTCCTGGAAGAATGTACGACAATAATCTCTTAGTTATTAAGCGCAACAGAACGTTGTCCCGCCGCCAAATGCGTTCCGCTGCATTTCAAGAATTCGAAGCATTCCAGGCATAGTTTAAAAACCTAATTCTCGACATCGAACGATTATGCCGGGCGTGTGGTATTCCAAGAGCACATTTGAGTCACCTGACAACTACAATTACTTTTCGGGAGACGGCGAACAAATTCGACGCAATTAGTCGAGGCAGATAGTCGTAATAAAAGTTTGGAACCAACTTGCTTGGCCGAGGTGTAATCTTATGAGTTCCAATTTATTAACTGGAGACACGACTCCCCTCCTTTACTGCCAACTGGCGGAAGATTGGCAGAAGAGTGTTTCGGAAACAAAAAGACGGTTGCGTTTGCGTAGGACGCGACTCTAGGACGTTTTGGAACTACCAATGAACGCAGCCCGGTTCGTTTAATGCAGTTTACTCCAGCTTTATTTCGAAACCCGGAAATGTGTAATGCTCGTGCTAAAAGTTATGCTTCTTTCGGGTTATCCTAATTGTATTTTACTGCAATTCGGTTAAGCGATTTAAAAGTTTCTGCATTTTCGCTATAAAAGAATGTACTTAAAATTATGTAATTAAAGGAAAGGCGACATTCGCTTTTAGTTTATTTCGTACTGTAATTTTAGAATTTGTATCTTAAAAGCTAAATACTGTTTTGGCCTGTTGACCAATTTCTACAATCGTTATTTCTACTATATATTTCTTTCTGAACTTTGTTATTAGGACATAGGAGAGGAAAATCATTTAGATTGAACACTATTTTTGTCCTAACTTCTTCAATAGTTGAAGTATCGTACATATCTTTCAAAAACAAAGCATTAGATGTATAAAAAAAGAATTAAATCTGTATGATCCAAAGGCAAATCTTCCCTTTCCTATTAGGATTTTGGATGGAAATTATTAGGATTAAACATATTTTATTTTTACCTTCATGACTTACTTCTTCGATCGTTGCTATTTCTGAAAAGTACGGTTCCTTTCTTTCAAAAATAAAGCATCGGATATACAAAAAGGAATTAAATCATGGGTAAATCTACTCTTTGCTATTAGGACCTTGGACACAAACAGCATTACTTTTAACATACTAACTTCTTCCATCCTTATTTCTTTAGAGTACTGTACCTTTCTTTCAAAAATAAAGCTTCAATATCATGGAAAATAATTAATTGCAGGATACGTCATAGGTACCTGCATACCCGTGGCCCTATATTATAAGAATCATCAGAATTCATATTTTGCCTATTGATCAACTTCTTTAATTTTTGTTATTTCTTAAAACCATCGTACCTTTCTTTCAAAAATAAAGCATCGGATATCATGTATAAAAAAGAATTAAATCCAACATGCTTCCCATGGGTATATCTGCCCTTTGCTATAAGGACCTTGGACATAAACCTTTAAAATTTATCAGAATTTATTTTTGGCTTACTGACCAACTTCTTCAATCGTTATTTCTTGAAAGTACCGTACCTTCCTTTCAAAAATAAAGCATCGGATATCATTCAAAAAAGAATTAAATTCAGCCTGTTCCCCCGTCCCGCATATAAAGCCATCTCATAAAAGAATCGTATCATTTTTTACTCGTTCCGACAGCAGATACATTATTAATACAGCCTCATACGCAGCGCAGTGTTCAATTGCGCGTGACAAGTCAACGCAAGGTGATTGTTGAATCCTGTTGCGGTACAAAACAAAAACTCTAGATGTCGTCTCGCGCCATTCACTTTCAATGTCGTCCCCTCTGAGCGACATACTCCGCCCACTGTCTGCGATTGGTAGGAAACAGGATTCATTTTCTACACTCCAGAGGTTATTAACAGATTTTTATCAAGGCAAGAAAGAGTGGAGGGGAGTAAGAATTAAATAAGAAGAAAAAAGCCGCGGCTACGCTTCGTCTCCTCCTACTGTAGGGTGCAGAAGGGAAGTGAAACGTTGAAAGTGTGATTCCATCATCAGTTCCGACTGTCAAACTGTGGGTTCCCCTCCGATGGGCAAGCTGGGACGAGACAGTATGCGTATTGCAGTGGGAAGGGAGCGAAGATTTGAATATATGAAACCCTGTTCAGTCGTTGGTGATTAATGTGGTGTAAGGAAACGGATTTTAAAAGGGTGCAGGAAGGGAAGCGATTATGAATTTCCATTGGGGTAATTTAGAAACCATTGGATGGATTGGACTCCAAAAACCGAGTTTTGAACTTTATTGGTTTCGCTTCGAGGACAAAAATGGGAAAGATGCATGTTTCAATGAGGTAATTTGGAAAACCATTGGGGTATTGGTTTTCTAAAACCAATTTTTGAACTTTATCGGTTTCAATTCGGGAACGATAATGTGAAAGTTGGATATTTTAAGGAGTTTTCATTTGGAATGATCTAGGAACCATTGGTGGACTGGATTTCAAAAACTAGTTTTTAACTATTGATTTCATTTAAACTGATATAGAAGAAAAGTCATTGAATTGTCATTGGGGTAATTTAGAAACCATTGGGTGGATTGGGCTTCAAAATCCGAGTTTTGAACTTTATTGGTTTCACTTCGAGGACAAAAATGAGGAAAGTTGCATGTTTTAATAAATTTCCATTAGGATGTTCTGGGAACCATAGGTAGATTGAATTTCAAAATCTAGTTTTGAACTTTATTAATTTCATTTCAAACTGATATCGGAGAAGAATAGTTAATGAATTTTCATTGGGGTAATTTGGAAACCATTGCTGTGGATAGGGTTCCAAAAACCGAGTTTTGAACTTTATTGGTTTCACTTCGAGGACGAAAATGGGAAAGTTTCAATGGGGTAATTTGGAAACCATTAGTGGATTGGGTTTCTAAAACCAATTTTTGAACTATATTGATTTCACTTCGTGGATGAAAATGGGAAAGCTGCATGTTTTAATGAATTTCCATTGAGGTGATCTGGGAACTATTGGTGGATTGAATTTCAAAAACTAGTTTTGAAAGTATTTGATTTCATTTCAAAATGACATAGGAAAAGAAAGGTTAATGAATTTTCATTGAGGTAATTCGGAAAACATTGGTAGATTGAACATCACAACCAAGTTTCGAACTTTATTGGTTTCAAGCACAAATCAAGGCAGGTCCGAATTTTCTTACTTCTATCCTGGAGTCCCATTAACAAAGCTTGGCCTTTAGTTTTTATGCATAGTCAATGAAAAACTGCATTCAAGAATTAATACTGTAAACAACAATTTATTGACAAATTACTAATTTATGTCTAAATATATTTATATTATTTACTTAATCATCATTGCAGATACATTAATTTTGTTTTGGACGGAGGGACATACCAGCCTCATTTGCTGCAGGTCCCAAAAAGTCTAGTTTCGCTTCTGGTTTCTCGGGAGCCCTTTAATTGATGTGTAAACCTTGTTATAAACTCAAATGCTACAATTACTAAACTAAAAACAATCTATTATAGCAAACATTCCTTTAAAACTAACACACGCGGTTCTACACGAAGCAAATTACCGTCTCAAAATTACACTTTTTATTTCTCGTATTTCACGCGGAATCTCCCAACTTAAATTGCGGCCCTCATTGTTTAATTTCCTTTTTACTGCAAAATGCACGCCTATTTAAAGCCCCACACGCCCGTAAAATGATGAAGGATTAAGGCCCTCTTCAAAACGGAGAAGTAATATTTCTGCGAACAATTGCTTCTTAAAACGTCTCTTAAAAACCCCGTTTAAAGTCTTTTCAAATGCCGTCTGCATTTGCAGTGCTCGAAACCTTATCGAGTTACCGCAACCTTTTAAAACCGGTGCAAATAGCGCTCATTGTGCGATTTAAAAGCAGTAGTAATTGCTTTGGAAACCACCGTTTTTTTTTCTTTTTTAAATAAAAAAATTGGCGCGCTCGTTATTTCTGAGTGCACCACCTCATTAAGATGCTGAAACAATGCACCCGGCTTGGCAACCACCTTGCCATCCGAGTGTTAACATTTCGGACTGGAGACGGCTGAAGAAAAAAAAGGACTCGCATCAGCATTATTGTGTAAGCACTTGTGTTTTAAATATTCTGCTGACACAGGCTTGTCACGTTTTCCTCCTCCCCACGCCGGCATTGCCACATTTTTGTCGGTGAAACAAAACACTTTGGTGCGTTTCAGCTGATTCTCCCCTTTTTTGAAACAAAGGGACTCCGGAAAACCTCGGGGAAGGGGCGTTAATTTGAAACCTTGCCACCCATCTGGGTGGTACTTGGCTGCCCGGGGAACCCCCTTTGGAATCAGACCTCCCTTTTCTCCTACACAAGGCATATACCATTCCACCCCTTTCATCAGTGAATAGAGGTGAATGCCACACGTTTCAACAGATTCGGCTAGATTCAGATCTTCCTGTCGAGCTGCTTTCTATGTGGAAAGCTATTCGACCATCGGAAATTTTGGATGGCGTCCTAATTAAAGGAACATGAAACACTTTTTTAGGTCGATCAATATTGCTTAAGAGAGAGGTTGGATACCCCAAAGGCACTCTACCATTTCACCCCTTCTCATCAATTTCCATTGAGTAGAGGCGAATGCCACTCGTTTTTACGTATTCATGTTCATTTAGACTATCCTGTCGAGTTATTTTCATGGGATTCCCATTAGCTTGAAAATGTCAAAATCTAAAATTTTGAGTGACATCCTATTTAAAACAATGCATGTTGAGAGTTTTTTTAGGTATATTTATGTTAAGTGGAAAGAAGGTACACTAACCAGATATCTCTCCCTTTCTCCTACACAAGGCATTGTATCATTCCGCGCCTTTCATCCTTGAATAGATTAATGCCATGTGTTCGGCTTCATACAGATATTCCTGTCAAACTATTTTCTATGTGAAAAGCTATTCGACCATCGAAAATTGTACATGGCGTCCTAATTAAAGCGATATAAAACACTTTTTAGGTCCATCCATATTGCTTAAAGTGTATGTATACACAAGAAGTCACGAAAATCGACCAGAATATCAATATTTTTTATTAATTCAAAGTATTTTCCAACTCCTTAGCTATCAAACGATACCAAGATCTTGTAAATATTCAAAATAGTTTTTTAGTTACGAGGGTTTTTCGTTAGGTACTGTCACCAGTAACAAAAGTTCGATTCCTGTCAGGTGCATTCCTCCCGGGGTGTATTCCTCTTCTGTGTCAGTAAAACTTTCATTGTGTGGGTGTCTATTACTTTATATTATATGTCTTGTGTCTGGCGCAGCATGGTCAAACATGGCCCTTGCTCCATAAAACCCGAACAAACCAACCAAAACTTTAAACCTTCTTCAGGTATGAAGAACTGCGTTTTTGCAACATGATGACGAATTGATCTATTATGATTATTTTTGTATCATTATAATCTATACAATACAGTGGATGTTTTGAGCCTCAGTCAGAGTTTTTAGTTGAGAAATGAATTTTTAGTTGATTTTAAATGTTGAAATTCTTGAAAATATCTTGATTTTCTTAAAGATCCTTAGCGAAAAGAATTTAAAAAAACCTATTCTTTCTAGCAACTTGATCGTCAAAACAGAAAATAATATAAGGAATAATTTTTAACATGAATTGTCTTTCTGAACAAATTAGAATTTGAGATATCACTGTTAAAAAACATGCTAATTAGCTAATTATATCTAAATTAGATAATTAATGATTTGCTTAATCTGAATTTGTCACACTGAAATGAGTTCAAGCACAAACCAATGACCTATTATAAAAAAATTGGATTTTTGAAGTCAAAATTTAAAAAAATCTTCTAGTGTATATGTACACCTTAAGAGAGAAGGTAGGATACCCAAGGGCACTCAACCATCCCACCCCTTCTAATCAAATTCCTTTGAGTAGAGGCGAAAGCCATTCGTTTCTACGTATTCATGTTCATTCAGATTTTCCTATAGCTTTGTTTCTGAGGATTTCCTATTCTCTTTAAAGTGTCAAAATCTAAAATTTTGGGTTGGTTGGATTTTCTGGCGCAAGTTCCAAAAATAGGACCAAACGCAAGACCAAATAAAACCAAAGAAACTAAATCGATATAAAAAGACCAGAAAAGTGTATGGATATAATTAAATGTCACATCAAAATTTTAAAAAACAAGTCGTCGAAACCATAATTAAAATTAAAAGGCCTTGTCTAAGAAAAACATATGGTACAAAATCAGCAAAAATGAGATTACAATATATTGATCAACAACATACAAAATGAGAAAAGATTAGATATTTTCGATGCAGAAGGATGTTCATGAAAAAACGATATGAACGATAAAATATTATATAGAATTTGAAAACTGATTGTTTACCAATTGTATACAATTGTAAAAATTGTTTCGTTAAATAAATTTTCTGTTCACCTGAACATCTGTATATATTTAGAAATGTTCCTCAGCAATTTTTTCTAGGAAGATTTCAATTATTCGTTTAGGAAAGAACATCAACTGTTTTGGAAACTCAATTCAGAATCATTTCAAGAAATAAAAACGTAGTTTAAAGCGAAAACACATTTTCTCGTCTTTATAAGACTAGTTGGATTTATGAAAATTCTGTTGATTTAAAAGAGAGAGTAACCAATTGCCAGTGTTTGAACCAAAGCAATCAATCTGGTCGGTTGAAATATGATTGCGATTAAAATTACTGCGTATAATATAATACTGCGCATAATAATGCAATTTTACAGAAATGATTGTTCGTTTTGTATTACAAACATTGCTGAAAACGTATTTTAATTCAATGTACGTTCCTTCGGAAATGGATGTTCCAAATAAAAGTAGAATAATGTTTTCATCCAGGGTAATCAATTGTGTTGAAACACGAGCTTGGAATGTAATGACTCGTAACACCACCACACCTCTTTAGCCTGCTTTAGACCTGATTGTGTTTTGATTTATATGTCCCTGCCTTCAATTTCAGGTTTAATGCCTTTTGTTAAGTATTGTTTGTTTCATACCTGTAACAGGTCTGATCGAGGGGTAACTAGATTATTTTGATGAACTCAGAGGGAGGCAATGTTGCTATTAATCGTTTATTAGTTGAATGTGTACAGTATGTACATGGATCGTATTGTCACCACACCGTTCCATGTTAACCTGGGTTCTAAACCTCAAAACAACACAATCGCCTCCGTTCAACGGAGCACAACTTTTTTCCAACCTTCCGTAGAGATGGGCGATACTGTATCGATACTTGAGGTATCGATACTTCCATCTCTCGATACCCGATATTGTGGATCGATCCATAAGGAGTGGATCGATACCCGGGTCAATATAATACATTTCCGCGAATATGGTTGGAGACTATCGGGAACAATACTAAGCGATTTGTAGCGGTATACGGTTATCGCTACTCTGAAATTCCATGAAAACACCACCTGGTATGGGACCGGTATCCATTCAATTCGGGTCGCACTGCAATTCTTTCCCAGGAGATGGTCATCCGATATCAAGGTACCGCTGGTATACATATGGGGTGGTGATGCAGCGAGACGGGGTACTGTTCTGTGAAACAAAAAACTTTTTTGTAGGAATCGAACATCGATACTTCACGGATCGATACTTTTGGTTCGATATGTTAAGTGTATCGATACTATGTGCTTCGATACGGATCGATCCAGAATATAGATACTTTGACCAAAAGTGCCCATCCATAGTCCCCTGTCTTTTCCTTAACTGTTCTCAACTCGCTCTTTTTTCCTCTCCCCTCATGTTCAAGGGGTCCCTTATTGACCGAATCCTTTAGACCCATGGTGCCCCATTGTGAGGAAGAGTGATGTGAATCTCACAAAACCTTTGGACATTGATCTCTATTTCAGGTTTATAGATGCTATTTGTTTTGTTCCTCCTGCGTTTATAAGGATATTTTAGCGTTCATTCTAAATATTTAAACATTTAAATACTGTGCGACTAGTTTCATTTCAGCGCCATCTGGTTTAGTTTTTAAAACTATATTTATTTATAACTAAATTGAATATGTTTTAATAAATCCCACTGTCATATAAAAGCAATAGTCTGGCTTAGTTATTTACTAAAAGAACATTTATTTTTAAAGCATATTTACACCTAGTTCTTGCTCTATATTATATAGAAGACTGCGCCCTTTGTCGTTTGAGTATCCACTTTTTATATTCGTATATTATTTTCTAAAGAGGTTTTCTTTATTTCATATAACTTATGTGATTTACACTCATCTCATACAGGCTGCAGAATTTATTATTCAAACTCAAAAAAGGCAACATTGCATTGCATTCTTGAAGTTTGAATAACTATTAAATTTTCTCAGACTTTGTGCTGCCAAATGACTTTTACATTTTAACGTAAAATTAACATTTTGTATTGGGCTTTTACCAATCTTCAAACAAAATTGATTTATATAGTTCGAAAAGGGAGAAAATTATTACCTGTGAGGCAAAAAATGTGGACTAGATGCAGTTGTGAAGTACTTTTTGGCACATGGTGCAAGTAAGGCTGTTGCCGCCCTCTGTCCAAAACATGATTTACGTATTTAAAATGATAAAATATATTATTCAAAAATTTGATTAAAATGTATTTAATAGTGCGAAACTAACTTTTAATAAATTATTGTTCACAATATTAATTATTGGTTGCAATTTTTTATTGACCATGCATGGAAACTAGAAAAAGGCCGATTTTCGTTAATGTCTCCTGGTGGGTCTCCAGGATAGAAGTATGAAAAAGTGACCCTTGTTTTATGCTCTCCAAACGCTAGTGAAAAGCTAATATAATCGCTTTGCCTTTCCCCGAACCTTGCGGCATAAAACCCCAATTCCATTCCATTCATCTCTTTCCCTTTTCTGAATAGTTATACCATTGTAGGGGACTACTTGAAAAGGGATCGACTTTTAACCCTCTGAGGATCACGCAAGGATTATTCCACCTCGTAACCTGCATTTTTCCTGCAGGACTTCAAACCAGTTTTAGATATCTTGACCAATAGAATCCTTTCAAGGATTCTTTCAACCAAACAATAGATGTGTCTATTTAATCATTCTTTCAACCAATAGATCTGTCTATTTAGTCATTATGTGTGTTGTAGGAATAAATCCCAAATTTCATTCCATTCGTCTCTTCCCCATTCCCTGTATAGCTATCACATTATAGGGGACTACTTAAAAAAGGATTGACTTTCTATCCTCGGAGGGTCATGCACGCTTTATTCTTCCATGAAACCTGCAGTTTTCCCTGCATGACTTCTAACAAGTTTTAGACTTCTCGATCAATAGAATTCTTTCTAGGATTCTTTCAACCAATATATGTGTCTATTTAGTCATTGTGTGTGCTGTAGGGTGAAAGCAGTAGTGCATAACTTGTAAATCTCCTTACGCTCATAGGGGAACGTTGTTTTCTAAAATGGAAAGATTTTGAAAGCTTTTACTTCACAAGGCGAAGTTCTGGAAAATACTTCTATGACAAGAACAAATTCTGCTTAAAATTATAAAATATTTCCCCTAGAAAAATCACAAAACTTTTAAATATTTCTGTAATGCCACCCCTCTAAACTATGGGGCTTGCGTATGCAGTCCCTCCCCCTTAGTTACGCCTTTGACTAGAATATAAACAAGGGGTCATATAATCATTTTATTCTAGTATAAATTGGTGAGATCGATTTCTCCCTGGCTGTAGTTCTCGCTCCTGTATCAGTAAAACTTTCCTTGTGTATGTCCATTTACTTGATGTTGTCAGTCTTGTGTTTGGAGCAGCTTGGTCAAATATAGCCCTTGCTCGACAAAACTCAGAACCAACCAACATAAACTGGCGCAGCTTGTACGTTTTGGGTTGTTTGGAGTCTTATGACGCAAGGTCCCAAATCGGACACGCTTGTACGCTTTTGGACCGTGAGCCATAAAAAACAACTAACTTGTCAAAACATTTATTTGTTTTTCTGTTACGAAAACCGATTGCTTTACTTTTCTTTGTATTGCTAACGTTTTGGTATGTTTAGTCTGCTTGTGAAAAGCGAGGTCTAAGGCAGGTGTTCTAGGAAATCACATGAACTTCATTTTAAATGCAGTGAACTAAAGATTTCTTTAAGGGGCGTAGAGCAAATTGATGACAGGTACTGCAGCATCATAAGACGGAAATTTTTCATTCGCTGGGAACTGAGATTTCCTGAGTGGCCCTATTGAATCGGGAAATAAAAAGCCCTCAAGTACATACCAGGAGAAAAATTATACAAATTTTATACAGACGAGACCGTAGGGAGCTACAGAATTCGGCAATGGACTTTGAACGCTATGGACAGTGTAGCGCCCGTGTTTAACATATCCCGTTCAATCACTGGGGGATGCTTTTTTTAAAATCACACAACCCATTTCATGCTATCTGTGGTCTCGGCAGGGGTGCCCCTATCGCATAGGGGAAACCCCTAATGGCAGGTGAACTCTGCTTAGGGGGTCGCCTGGAGAGTGAGTCCCATTTTCCCTTTGAAGTACTCTTCCCTATATAGATGGCCAGCTCAGCTGCATTTGCAAACGCGGCTTCCGACCCCTATGTGCATCGGAAAAAATGCGAAGGCGAGGGGCGGTGCATATTTTGAGAACATTCTTGCGATAAAAGTGGTTGGAATGACGCGCTAAAACGTAACAAGCTCTTTTGGAAGCATGTAATAGGAATTTCCCTACCTGAAGATCTCGAGTAAACAATTTCGGCATGTGTAAGTGTGGAATTGTTTTATTTATAAATTTGTTTGAATGTGCTACAGTCTCTGAATGCGTGTGTAAGTGTGGAATTGTTTTATTTATAAATTTTTTCGAATGTGAAATACGTTTGTTTTTTAGTCCAAATAGTAAAATCATTATGCAATACATAATTTGTTGAACTAAGAGTTGTTATATCTCCCTCTCTGAGGTTCTCGTGTAAGCAAATTTTAGTATGGGTTGGTGTGTCTGTAAGTGTTGAATTTTTGTCTTTGAACTCGTTTACTGCTGTTACAATCTTCGAATACGTTGTTTGTCTTTAGATAAATATTTGGGAATTGTTGAATTGTCGATTGGTGTATTGTTTTGTAGTTGAATTTGTTGATTGTTATCACAATCTCTGAATGTGTTTTTAGTCAAATATTTAACATTATACAACATTTAATTGAAGTGGCTATTTCAATGATACTATTGGGCATCAAAATAATCATGATTGGAAAACTTGAGTTTTATTAAATAACAAATACTTTTTTTTGCTTGAAGTTTTCTATTTTTAGGTCTTCCCAGGCAGTATTATAAAAGTAGAGCAGCATTGTATTATGAACTAGTGTCTTAAAGATAAAAATATGTTTCCTTAATTGTTTATTTTAATAATTTTGTCCTGACAAATACTTACAAATGCAATAGAATTTCTTATTATTTATCATCAGTGGACGGGTATGTGGTGGGCATTTTAGGTGCTTGGGAAGGAACATACATGGAATTCCAATCTATTTTCGATAGAACTAACTTTTTCCGGAACTTTCGATTACTATTACATATTTCTGCCGTTACTCCTATAAAAAAACTAAAAACTAAATGGAAACTATCGTTTCAATGTTTTTCAAAATTGAACTTTGGTTTGAAAATGAACTTTAGTTTTTATTATCTTTCGTTTGTACAAAAATAATCTATACCGCTTAGAACGCTTCAAGCACGAAAAGAGAACTACCATTAATTTCGTGTTTCAAACATATTTTACATCATTGAACTTAAGGGAAGGAGATTATCACAAATTTTACCCCCTCAAACGTTGGAATTTATCACAAATTATTCAATTGGAACTATTGCTTCAATGTTTTCGGAATGAACCCTTGTCTATTATCCTTCTTTAGTGAATGAATTCCGACCTGTGTTCATCCTTCGACAGTGAGTCAATTCCGTCTTGTCTTTAACATTTTACTCACGGATGGAAAACAGCATGTGATTGACTATAGTAGACATATTTTACATCACTACAAATAAGGGAGGGAAGGGTTGTCAACAGTTGTGCACCTATCCAAACTTAAGAATTGGTCGCAAATAAATTTGGAAACTATTGTTTCTATATTTTTTCCGAATGCGCTCCAATATATCATCCTTCGTAGTGAGGGAATTCAGAATAACATCTTACGCAAGGATGAAGAACTACGTGTAGTTGACATATTTAACAACATCGTACCAACAAGGGAGAGAAGAGTTTTCAACAGTTGCCCATTTCCAAACATTAGAATACAAATAACTTAATGAAAACTTGCTTCAATGTTTTCAGAAGGAATGATTGTCTATCATCCATCGTTAGTGAATAAATTCCGCCTCATGTTTAAGATTATACGAACGGATTAAAAACTATGCGTGATTGAGTATAGTAGATATATTTTGCATCATTGTACCAATAAGGGAGGGAAGGGGTGTTGTCAGCAGTTGTACACCTATCCAAATATAAGAATCTATCACAAATAACTATGGAGAAACTATTGCTTCAAAAAATTTCTGAATGGGCTCTTATACATCATTCTTCGTTAGTGAATAAATTCCGCCCCGTGTTTAACATCTTAAGCACGGAAAGAAAACTGCGTGTAATTGAGTATAAGACATATTTTAGATCATTATACCAATAAGGGAGGGAAGAATTTTCAGCAGTTGTACACCTTTCCAAACAAGAATTTATCACAAATTACTTAACTAAAACTTGCTTTCAATGTTTTTCGAAAGGATTGTCTACCATCCGTCGTTAGGGGGTGAATGAATTCCGCCTCGTTTTTAACACTTTACGCACGGATAGAGAGCTAAGTGTAATTGATTGTAGCAGACATGTTTTACATCATTGTACCAATAAGATGGGAAGGATTTCAAAAGTTGCACATCTTCCAAACATTAGACATGCTACGAAAGAAAATGCAATAAAAATGTATTCAACGAGTAATTAGAAATTTTGTCCGGTTTGATCGCTTACAAATATGTCAAGTAAAAATATAGCTATAGCAAATAAAATAAATGATCAGATTGTTTTCCTTATTGAGATCTTGTTCTTTCAACTCTGAGATTAGGTGAATTAAAACTGCCCCACCTTTTGCTTAGCTTTTTACGCATGGTGGGATATCTTTAACCCACCTCAAAATGTTGTAATTATTCATAGTCGTACAGTTTAATATTTTGTTTAAATTGTTTCTTTGAGTTGGCAATGCTATGAACAACGCTAAATGTTTAGATAACTGAAAACAAAAATTTACACACTTCAAAACGCATTAGTAAGTTGTTGACACTGTTGAAATTAAGGTTGGCGAATTGTGTGGTGCATTGAATTTTTGTCTTTCATAACGGTAAATGTTTTTTTCGTAAAAATTCAATATGGGTGAATAAATCGTTTTATTATTAAAAAAACATATTTGATGTTTTATTCTAATTTTGAAGCTGAAATAAGTGAATAAACAAATCTGTGGAACTTGGGTTTTTTTTTCTTTAAAACCGTGTTTCTCAGAGTTAAATAAGATGAAAATCAGTTTGATGTCTGTTCATGTGAGGAATTTCGAGATAAATAAGTCATTTCCGAGTGATTGATGGTTAGGTGTTAGATTGTCTATTATCTTTCGCGTCCTATTCGTTCCGCGTAGGCATGTTTACATTTTCATGACACCATTTGACGTCACACTTCGCCTCATCTCATATTCATTCTGGAATTCTACCCGTCGGAACATAAGACTGCCTTTCTTGTTTAATTTTAGTAGTATTTAGTTTATTTAAGTAAACAGCTCTTTTTTGCCATCTGCTTCTGTGGAAACTATCTCTGTGTTCAGATTCTTCCCAAAGTATGTTTATTAACTTAGCGTGTTATTCTTTACTTAACTAGAAATTGAGTGCCATAAATAAAAGTAAAAGCTCCCGCGAAACAGTTAAAACAAATCTACTATAGGGCTCAATTTATACCTCTGGCCGCTATCATAGAATTTAAAGGCATCAGTTCGGATTCTACGGAGATTTAGCATAAAAGTATGACAACTAAAAACAATTTATTCTAAACACAGATTTTCGTTTCTATTTCTGCAGAATTCGAAGTACGAAATATAATGATTATTGTACTCTAATCTAAAACAAAATGTCTCTAGACTAAACAATGTAATTTTAAGGACATTGAAAAATTCTGATTAAAAAATATCAGCACAGTCATGCTTTCTATGTCTTGGCTACCACCATCGAAACTTGACCGTTGTTTTGTGTAATCTTTAAGGATACACAATTTTTGTAAATTTCAGTATTGTTACTTATTAGATTTGTTTGGGTTTGCCCATTGCGCTAGAAGCCTGTAGAGGAGGAGATTCGATTCCTGTAATTCCTCTGGTTGTAGTTCATTCTTCGGTCAGTAAACCTTTCCTTGTGTTTGTTCGTTTGTTCATTTATTGACGGTATGGATAATTGAATTTACCTGCACTGGAGCATCACAGCTTATTTATTGACGGAAAAGTCTTGTGCGTGTTTTGTTGGTAAGGATAAAATCAAAGCAGTGTTTTTTAAAAAAAGGTAGGTAGGTATTTTAATTAACGTCGCACTGGAGCAACGCAACGGGTTATTGACGACGGTCCGGGATCAAACCGAAAGGGAAAGATCGAGGACAACACCACATAATTGTGAACCACGGTCAGACTATGAGGTCACACCTGAGCTGGCAACCCACTCTCCAAATTTCCACACCACTCCAACGTGAGGACATTTGAGGAGATTTAACGTGCACAAGCCCCTTTGGATTCGAGGACAACACCACGTAATTTTAACCACGGTCAGATGACGAGGCAACACGTGAGCAGGCATCCCCACTCTCCAAACTTCCACACCACGCCAATGTGATCACTCAAGTTAGGAACTTGAAAGAAACTCAATTTCGGGATTGAAATTAATGCCATTCAGGGGTTAAAACAAACCAGAGATTGGAGAACTACACCATCCAGTGATTAAAACTATCCAAAGATTGGAGTAAAAACCATTAAGTGTTCAGGGCCCCTCTTCTATTTCGAATCGAGACGATCCACTCTCTAATGCATCTCCCCTATCGAAAACACTACATGCAGCTTGAGTTCGGTAGAAACGCTTTTACTGACCTCTCCAGTTATGAACTTGAAAGAAACTGTATTTCTGGATTAAAATTAGAACAATCCAGAAATTAAAACCCACCTGGGGTTGAAGTTAAAACCATTCAGATATTGAAATTAAAATCATCTAGGGATCAAGACCCTCTTTGATTTCGAATCGAGGCCATGCCCTTTCGAATTCATACCCCTGCATTTCGATAAGGTATCAAAAACACAACATGCAGTTTCAGTTAGGGGGGAAGAAACACCTTTATTACCACTCCAGTCATGAACTTGAAAGAAATTGTATTTCTGGATTGAAATTAGAACCATTCAGGAATTAAAACCCACCAGGGGCTGAAATTAAAACCATCCAGCTTTGAAATTAAAATCATGTAGGATCAAGGCCCACTTTGATTTCGTATCGAGACGATCCCCTCTCGAATTCATCCCCCTGCATTTCGATAGGGTATCGAAAACACTACATGCAGCTGGAGTTCGGAAGAAACGCCTTTATTGACCAATCCAGTTATGAACTTTGGAATTGCATTAAGACCATCCAGGGATTGAAACAAACCATCCAGGGATTAAAATGAAAACATTTCAGGGATCAGCACCCTCTTCGATTTTGAATCGAGACGATCCCCTCCCGAGTGCAGAAGCCGGCAAGCACACAACGCTGTATGTGTGTGTTATGTCGGTAAAGATAAAAATCGCGAGGAAGGAGTTAAAAAGAAAAGAAAGAAAAAAGATGAAAACCAAGCCCTCTAAACCTGTTTTTCAACTCCAGCGAATGTTTCTTTCTATTTTCGATCTCCCTCCCTTGCTTCACAGTTTGCTTCGGGAGGGAGAGAGAGTATTTCACCTTTTGTAGCCCATAGGGCCAATTTGCCACAGCAGTTGGGACCCTTCATGAAAAACCTTTTTATTCTTTCACTTCCTGAAGCTCGACATGAGGCATTGTAGTGCCAGATAGCATCTTCACGCTAAGGAGATTCATTCGCCGGTACTAGCTCCAAACAAGGTCTGTTCGCCTTTGGAACACCTGCGTCAAAGAGCTTCTACAAGCAAAAGTGAGGTCCTATATGCCCATTATTGTTAATATTAGTGGACCATTGACTGTGACAAGATTCGATTTTTATTCCCCGACGTAATATAAGTATGTTGTCCCCACTCTTGGTCTACGTAAACATACGACGCAAGTATTTGTTGTGATGATGTTTTGAAAGGACTGGTGTTACACAGAGGCAAAATCCATTCCCACTTGCAAATTCTATTTATCAACTCTGGTGCCATGAACGTTTCCTAGAACCTCGCAAGGCGACGAGGATATCGAAACACGTGATTTGCCAAAGTGGTTGCGTCATCAGTTGAGTCCTTGAACTGGTTAAGGTATATTTTGCCGCTGTTGTTAAGTTAATCGGTTCTTGAATGGGAAAATGGAGCTCCTGAAAGCAACGTTGCAGATCAATTTTCGGTTTTGGCATTTAACTATTTCAGCAAATTGAACCCGGAGGCTAGCTAGAAGATTCGATACTTAACAATGGTTGTTTCAAGTTGGAATGCGAATTTAATTGAGAAACTGAAAATGTGGTGTAGAGTTTCCTTCACCTATACGGGTAAGTTTTCGTTCTTCAATTCTAGATGCGTATTTATTTAATTTTCGAGTCCGAGCAGCTTTTTGACTTTCATATCTTGCTGTTTTTCATTTGCCATTTTATTTGAATAATTTTCATATTCCATAAAAAGTTGTATTTTTAATTTTATTAGTATTTTTCAGATCTATAAATAAAGAGGGAAAAATTAGGAGGGCTGCTTTTTCTAAAGATAAATTTATAATTTGATTTCAAAAGTATAATATGTAAGGTATTCAATCCTGTTGATTATTTCCATTCTTACTGTTTTCCAAGTAATAACAAACTTTCAAACTAATAAAGAACATTGAAACGAGTCTTGGGTTATAAAAATCCATTGTAATGCAAATTGAGTGAAAGGAAATATAACTGCCAAACGAGAGAAACCGAAAAGAAGCAACGGATTACTAGAACAAACTCTTAATCGTTACTTGATACTCTGCATTATAACTGTGCCATTTCTTTTTGAAGCCATTAATTCTTAATTGAAGGAAATGGAATAATTGAAACTTAATGACAAAGAGAATTTCTCTAATGGAGTATGTACTTTTGCAGATAACTTACTGAGATTGCGAAGAATATTTAAATGCGATTTGAAATAAAGTTGCATTGTACCTTATCCACTTTGATGAATGGAGATCACTTTTTCTATACAATTTTGATTCTTCCATAGCTTTTATGCGCGGTAGTGGGCATATTTTATTGTTGATGATTGCAGTTAGAATATTTGGTAGAGCTGAATTACAAGAAACTCTTAATCGTTTTTTGATAACCTGCATAGGTATTTCCATTCTTTTTTTAAATCCATTAATCCATCATTTGAAAGAAATGGACTAATTGAAACTTAAAAGACAAAGAAATTTCTCCAATGCAGCTAACTGAGAACGTGAAGAATATTTTGGAGTTCAATTAATGTTACATTATCTTATTCATGTTGGATCGATGGAGAATATACTTTTACAATGCAATTTTGATTCTTCCATAGTTATTAAATGCGGTATTCGACATATTTTATAATTGATTATTACTTTTTTAATACTCTCTTGAACTCTAATAGAAATTCTAAATCGTTTTTCGTTACCCTGCATAGGTATTTCCATTTCTTTTTAGAACTCATAAATCCATAATTGAAAGAAATGGAGTAATTAGAACTTAAAAGAAATAAAGCAATTTCTCCCATGCTTACTCAAAGTGTGAAGAATACTTAGAATTGAGTTCAATTAATGTTACATTATCTTATTCATATTGGATCGATGGAGACCACTTTTTCAATACAATTTTGATTCTTTCCAAGTTATTATATGCGGTAATAACATATTTTATTGTTGATTATTATAATTTGAGTAATGGTAAACTTTTACAAGATACTCGAAATCGTTTTTCGTATTTCCATTCTTTTCTAAAACTCTTTAATCTATAATTGAAAGAAATGGAGTAATTTGAACTTAAGAGATAAAGGAATTTCTCCCATGTGCTTACTGAATACTTAGAAATTAGTTCAGTTTATGTCATATTATCTTATTCATATTGGATTGATGGAAACTACACTTCTTTTTTAATACAATTTTTATTCTTCCATGGGGATGTTCTATGCGGTATTCAAGATATTTTATTCTTGATTATATAATTTGAATATATGTAAAACTTTTACAGGAAACTCGAAATCGTTTTACGACCCTGTATATATGTTTCCATTCTTTTTTATAAGCCATTAATCCCTAATTAGCGTGCAGACTATTTAGAAATGAGTTCAATTAATGTTACAGTATTTTATTCACATTGGATCGATGAAGACTAGACTTTCGAAACGATTTAGTTTATGCAATAGTTTTTATATACGGCGCTAAATATATTTGAATGTTAGTGACTGCTAGTTAAGTAGTTAAGAAATATATACCGTGGTAAAATCACCGCAGCTCAGACTTCTCGTTCTAATTGCACATACGAGCTTCAGACGCTCCACTTCTTTGCGTGCGCGTCAATTTCATTAAAAATTAAAGTAAGGAAAGTTTCTTTCAGTACGTAATTAATTGCGTCTCCTTTTCTCTGGGGAGATAAGTATCAGGACGGGAGCTAAAATTCCTAATTATGTTTGAAGCGGTGCATCTCATTTGAAGAAAATCCCTCTTCCTACTTAAACTTTATCTAACTTTTCGGTTTAAAAGGGAATCTATTTTTCGTCCGGATCTTTAACTTTTACATCCCATCTGTCTACTGACAACTCCAGAACTTCATTAGCCGCACAAAAGAACTGATCTGTTAATCGGCGAGGGAGACAGAATATGGGCAGGTGATATTTCACTCCCACATGGGATAGATTTGCATTCGGAAGCGGATTTTAAAAGCTGTATGCATTTTGTACAGCAAAATCAATTTAACAAAAAATCAATCATACTAATAGTTTGCTACTAATCACTGAAGTATATGGCAGGCACTTTTCATTCTTTAGTCTGGACACAATATGGGCAGGTGATATTTTACTCCCACAGGGGACAGATTTGCATTCGGAAGCTGATTTTGAAAGTTGTATGCATTTTGTAAGCAAAATCAATTTAACAAAAAGTCAATCATACTAATTGTTTGAAACTAGTCTCAATCATAACTGTTGAATGATTCTGATTCTTCCTTATTTAGTCCGAAAAGAAATGTTTGCTTCTCAAGCTGTTTAAGGTCCTGAGAAAGTTATACGAGGCATTTTTGAAGTATATTTTAATGAAAGGTATAAGTTTGAAGGTGATCCAAATATTGGATACGACGTAGACACTTGAAAGTAAAACATTGAACGAGATTCTGGATTGTAGTTGAAAGATGTAAACTTTTTCCTGGTATAAGACATTTCAGCAATCATTGTTTCTAGATTTTCTCAGTAAGCGATATAATTCGCATACATAAACCATTCCTCAGAATAAAACTTTGGATTCTGAAGTAGAAATATACAAGAGTAAAATAAAACTTTCCGTTCTTAAAATCATAAATTCGCTTAAATACCTATGATGCCGAAAGTGGAGACAGATCCGATATATCATCAAGCGATCTATACTGCCTCTTATTAACCATCGGAGAAAATGTCATTTTTTGTCAATAACTTGCCAAATCTATCATTTTTGGCGTTACTTTTATTTGGCGTATTTAGAGCGCAATGGTTGTCATTTGTGAAATATTAATCATGGCAGTATTGATGGAAAATTTTTGCGCTGAAGATCCCATCTTCTCGTGGCTCGTCTCTGGTAGTATTGACGAAATTGCGCCCAATTCATCACCGGCCAAAGCGGTTGATAATTTTGCTTGCCCGGTCAGTAAATCTTTGAGAGTAATATTCTTTGATATCAATTTTTGAGACGTTACGAGAGAATCGATGCTTTTAAGTAGATTTCTTAGCTGTTTGAGAAATAGCTGTTGCTCTCTTTGGGATCAGGTTTAACCAGCCCGTACACAAAAAACCGTACGCGTAAGATAAAGGACCATACGCGTAAGATAAATAAGTTGAAGCGAATAGATTGATCTCAGTCCCGGAGACCAGATACGGCTCTCTAAATATTTTTTATCAGGCTCTCAGACTAAATACGGCCCTCCAACTATTTTAATCAGGCCCGCAGACCATATACGACCCTCCTGCTAGGTTACGGTCCGCAGACCAATTACGGCCCTCCGGATAGGTTTAATTGGCCCGCAGACCAACTACGATTCTCAAAATGCTTTTATTAAGTCCTTAGACGAGATACGGCTCTCCGAATAGGTTTAACCACCCCGCAGGCCGGCTATGGCCCTTAGAAAAAGTTTTTCCGGTCCTCTGGACTAGTTTATCTGGCCCGCTGACCAGATATGGTCAGATAATTAAGAGGGTTAAACGCACAGAATCGTTGCTGTGATTTTTTGTTGGACATCCTATGGTTACTTAGGAACTGTGTTTATGCTTTTGCTACAAAGTCTCGGCCACTGGAGGCCAGGGAATTG
This sequence comes from Meta bourneti, assembly GCA_933210815.1. Taxonomy (NCBI): domain Eukaryota; kingdom Metazoa; phylum Arthropoda; class Arachnida; order Araneae; family Tetragnathidae; genus Meta; species Meta bourneti. The sequence goes on along the minus strand of OW119933.1, from coordinate 41,849,325 downwards.
ATAATTTGGCATGTATTCACTACACTTTATGTTTTAGTGCTAGTTTCGACAATCATGGGGTCTTGAAAGTGAGCAACGCAGGTGGATTGAGCTTGTGAGGGGACACCGATTTCAGTGCTTTGGTGTTCCCTCCTACTCACAGGAGCATTGGTTGGTCTGAGATAATCCGAATATCTGGAGATAGCTGGAGAATGGGCAATGGCCTGTTACATTACTGGACTAAACGTCTATCTTTGATTTCGATATCCGTGGAAAGGTTTTCATATACAGTGGATCATTTACGATTTTTCTACTTTCCTCCCCGGATGTGACCAACTGAGGATCTCAACTCCTTAACTTGACTTTTTTGCATGCCCTCAACGAAATTTCACATCGTGGCTTATGTCTGCTTGATATAAGGCTGAGATAACGTTGAAACAGGTGGTCTTTGAACTCTCAATTCTAAAGAGACAGATTGAGATTCCCTCTGCTGTTCGCAAATTTAAAAGTACTCGAGGGACATGTGAAAATGAGCGATATAACCGAATGCGTGATAGACCGAGGTATTTGTGCCATCACACATTATTAAAAATTATGAAAAGTTTAGATTTTCCGATAATTTCGCTCTTCTGTTAAAATACTTGGAGTAATCTGAAAGTGATGCATTTTTCGTGTTTCAGCCGTCTTACAAGAAAAACACGATGAAACGAGTGTAGGAAACCGTGCCATGTAACCAAATGCGTGATATAAAGAGGTATGTGCTGTCAAATTAAAAATTTAGGAAAATTTAGTATCCGATAATTTTGAGCTTTTCATCCGTCTTACAAGAAAAAACGTCGAAACGGGTATAAAAAAAACGCGCCATATAACCAAATGCCCTGGATATAGAAAGTTAACTATGACATCACATTAACAATTATGAAAATTTTAGTATGTTCGATGATTTTACGCATCTGTACACTTAGAGTAATCTGAAACACAATGATTCAATTTTTCGTACTTCAGCAGTCTTACGAGAAAAAACGATGAAACGAGTATAGAAAAATGAGTCATATAATAGAATGCTCGATATAAAGAGGTAACTGTGCCATCACACATATTGCTAAAAATTATGAAAAGTTTAGGATATCCGAGAATTTTGCGCTTCTGTTACAACTCTTGGTGTATTCTGAAAGTGATGCAATGCTTCGTGTGCTTCATCCGTCTTACAAGAAATATCCATATAATCGAATGCTCGACATAAAGAGGTAACTGTGCCATCACACACATGGTTAAAATTATAAAAAGTTTAGGATATCCGAGAATTTTGAATTTCTGTTACGCTTGGAGTAATCTGAAACAGTGATATAATGTTTCGTGCTTCATCCGTCTTACAAGAAATAGTGATGAAACGAGCGTAGAAAAGCTGGACTCAGTCCCTTTATCATTAAATCGCTTCCTTATGCTATTCAAGATTCAATCCTACGTGTTTCGAAAGTCGATGTGATATGGGGGTAGGAATAGGATGTTTCTTCTCTGGAAAACTATTAAAATTTCCGTTTGTAAGATTTTATTACTCGTGCCAACACGGAAAAATGGGGATGAATCAAAAATTATTTATGATTTTTTCAATTCGGAATTCGCTGACAGAACTAAACACGTGTCCCCCTCCCCGAAAAAGATTGCTCTCAACATCCTCCCCCTTTTGTTTCGCCTACCAAAAGTGTGAAACGTGAACATCATATCTATGAAAAACATGATCGACTAAAGAGTGGAAAAAATTACGTATTCAAGCAAAGAACCGGCACGTCGGGAGAAAAAAAAGCGTTTAAAAAAGGAAAACCTCTTTCGAGTTTTAAAAAATAAACAGAAGTTTAAAGAAATGCTCAAAAACTGTTTTGTTTCCTAATCCAAGTTGTCTGGCTTCCGGTCTTTTCGCTCTCCGCCTTTCTTTTCCTCGTCCTATTTTTTTACGCCGGGAAGCGAGCGGTAGAATGATTGATACTGGCTGGATCGGAGTGAAGTGTCAGACAGCAGCCCAATAGCTCATGCATGTATTCATGCGCGGCTGCTAACATTTTTCGTGTTAGTTGTAGTTCCTTCCCTAGTATTTTTTTCCTCTCCCCTCCTCCCTCTGACAAATGGGTTCGTTGTAAAATAGTGCGAGCAGAGAACTAAAGTGAAAAAGAAAAGAAAGAAAAAAAGTCCAACTGTGTTAGCAGTTGTAAAAGAGAGTGTAAGAAAAGAGAACTTTTTCCCTCCCTCTGCTCTTCTATTATTATTATCATTTTTACTTCTCGAGCATTTGGAGGAAGTTTCGCGTTACATATCTCGGTATCTTCATTCATTTTTTCTCCATTACAACATTTGTTTGGAAAGTTTGATATTTTTGAAAACTTTCAATCCCTCCCGCATGTGGTGACTTCATTAGGATCTGTAATGCGGCTAAGTGAGTCCTTGTTCGGGGACACTTTTGACGTGGGACGACGTCTAAATCATAGTTCCCAAAGTGGGCGGAATCGCACCCCCTTGTGGGTGCTGAAAAGGTCTTGAGGGGCAATGCGGGACCCAGGGAAAATGGGGGTATGAGCGGCAAGAGTGGGCAATAAGATGCTGAACGCCACAACTGATAATCAAAACCCAAGCACTCCCGGTCCCCGTCAGTAGGTGGAAGTGTGACGTCCTGACTACCCTGTGATTTGACAAGTGCCTTTTGGTTTTGTACTAGTGGGAAATAAGATGCTAAAAGCCACAACTGATAACCAAATCCCAAGCACACCCGGTCGCGGTCAGTAGATGGGAGACTACCTTGCGATTGGCGAGTGCCCTTTGGTTTTGAACTAGCTGATATTTATGTTTATTACGCCCCTAGATCTATATTTTTAACTAAAAATTCTCCCTTCCTTATGCAATACTCTTTATTTAAAACTTTTATTCTCTTATAATGTGGAGATATCTGCTTTGCATTGGGTGCTCCGAAAGTGATATGTCATGTCCTTTTCTAAGATGCTAAAATTGTCTAAGTAAATACTTGTCGACTTGACCATATAGATACTCCTCTCTACAGTGACGCATTGTCATTGATTATTTTAACCCTCCAAGTGGTTTCGACGAGATATCTCGTGCCTCACGATCTGACCAATTTTGCTAATGACAGGATATTTCGTCGTCAAGATATTGCCTTTTTATGATGATGACGAGATCAAGCTCTGGTCAGTTTTTCCAATGACGAGATGTCTCGTCCATCGAGATCTGGTCAGTTTTGCTGGAGACGAGATACCTCGTCAAGACAACCACCAGGTGGCTTAACTAAAATGAGAAACCGACTGTAAATAGTAGGGTGCGGAGATTTAAGGATGCTGCTGGCGAAAATGAAGCCTAATGTAGACAAATTGGTAGCGCAACACTAGGCTTATCCTTCTCATAAGCAATTATTTTTAATTTTACTCATTTGATTGACATTAATTACCAATAATAGTGATCAATCTGGGTGTTTTTAAGCAATTTATTTTTCGTTATTTCATTTCAAAGAACAGATTTATAATTTCAGTTTTAAGTTGTTTCATTTCCGAATTAGTTTTTGAAATTCTAAAGTAAGACACTGCATGTATTTTTTCTTTAAAATTCAAAAATTATAGGCACAGTTGCATTGGTGAATTTTTCCCCGGAGTGGGGCACTGAAAAAAGTGTCTTTGAAAAGAGGGGGTTTATCGAAAAAAGTTTGAGAAGTAGTAGCTTAACTGCACGCGCAGTGTGAGGCTACTTAAGGCCAACCACCTCAGATAAAAATATGTCCAAATTGAAATCGTTATGTCGTTATAAATATGTGCCGACCAGTAATCATGTTAGCATATGAGTAAACAGCATGAGGTCTAATTCTCAGGCTGCCCTATACATAGTGAACGTGACTTTCCTCTCCCTCCCTGTGGTATGGGGATATAATGCAATATTTCTGGGTGTGCATACCACTGCTTTTGACTCGGTCTATCTCGGCAACCATGAGAGCAACACGATTGTGCGTGGCATCGTTTTGAAGCTCTTGACAATATCTATTCAAATATACAGAGAGCATTTCGCAGTGGTTTGAACTAAACATATTAAAAATTGATTTCTTGTGAACGAGTAAACACTTTTGACAATATCGCGGTTAATCTGGATAATCGTGAGCTCAATACGTCTATTCAGGGTATCGTTTTAAAGCATTCGAGATCTATTCAAGTATACAAAGAACATTTTGCAGTGGTTTGAACTTAAAATTTAAAAATTGTTTTCAAGTGAACCGGTAAACATTTGAAAATTATCGCGGTTTATCTGAAAATCGTGAGCGCAATGAATAAATTTACCTTCGATTTTCTATCGGCCTGACTGATTAATCCGCTGACTTTATTAACCGTTGATTTTGTTAACTGCTCGTACTTCATTAAATTTTTAGTATAAGATCAAACTTAGTCTTCCTCTAACGTAAATTTTATACATTATTTTTATTTTCAATTTTATTTTCTCGTCAATTTTATGCTCGTCCTGAACTGCAATAAAATTTTTTAAAAAAAATTCGAAATTGCGATGGATGGTACCACACGAGTTACAGAATTTCTGAAGCGTGTCGATGCTGCTTTATTGAGATACTTTATCTTGAGGTTATAGAGTTTCTAGTTGAGCATCTGAATGAACAAGCTTTGAATAATAGAGTTAAGCTTGAACCAGAGCCAAACTTTTCTCACTGCAATTTTTACGGAAAGTCGTCATGGACGTCTGAAGCAGTAAGAATGCGAGTAAACTATCTTCTGAATCTATTGGAGTATCTGTCTCAATTTAAGAGTTCTTTACTATCATGACGTGAGAGCTGATATATATCTCGTAGAGTATCAAAGCACAAGTTAAAGCTTATTGATTTTCTCCTTGCATTAGTTAATTGCCTCTACTCTGTAGTTTCTTTAATGCTGATTTATGGAACATAAGGCTGTAAAGCTTACGTCTTCAATTTAACTAAAAGCCTACTTTTAGTTTTTGGGAAAGTAAAATTAGTCTATTCCAATCATCGACTTTGCAGTGATAATTTTTGTTACTAAAATGTGTCACTTCCAGGAGAATTGTGCAACAAGTGTTATGTGTGCTTACAGCCTGTATTGGTTGGTTGGGTTCCATGGTGTAAGTGCCATAGCTGCACGGTAGTACAAAACAGACAACGCATACAAACGCAAGGAAAGTTTTAATCAAGACGCGTTACATCCACTAACATTTAGTCAGATCTTTCCCTTTGGGATTGATCCTTGCCCGTCGTGTTGCTCCAGTGTGACGTTAATTAAAATACCTATTTACCGACCTACCACTAACATTTAGACAGGATGATGGAAACGGAATAAAAAAATCAAGTATAAATGCGCGCAAATACATGCTTATCTCTTGCTTGTGATCTGTAGTCTTGTTTTAAGAACAATCGGTTGTAACTTGCAATTTGCAACATATAATTCTTGCTATATGCATCACTAACTAGCGTGCCTGTTTGGTAAACGAGATATTGATGAATGGTAAAAAAGTACCTTAAATAGTCGATATTCTTTTTGTGGCTAAATCAGTCAAATAAGGCATTTTGTTATCGTTTCTGAGTCGAAAAGTACCTTAAATAGCCGATGAAAGAATTTTCCAAGTAAAAAATTTTCTCTGGACTAAAGAAATTAACATTGACTACCGAAATTATCAAAAACTCTGATGGTTATTTATCGACAGTTTATCTCTTTACACCTGTGAATGGCCACAATAAACTTTTCCACAGGGTCTATTCGGCTCTTAAGACGGCCCTGTAATTGAGAACGCTAGTCTACAGTCGAGATTTATCTGATAGCTATCAGCATGGGACGTCCGCAAACATTCTCATGACTCACAAACATCACGAAACTCGGCTACTCTCCTACATTTACATATCCTATCGAAATCTACCGTTTTACCAATTCCATATAGAGAACCCGAATTGAATGTAGCAGTATCGATCTCTATCACTGGTTTAGAGCTGAACTGTAGATATACACCATGAGTGACAGAATATGAACGGTATGGTGACATGTTTCAATTCTCTCCAGGGTCAATGCGTTGAGACCCACAATCGGATATTGTGAGTACTATGTGGGCTGTATCGGAACATAGTCACAAATTATAATAGTGGGTAAAATTGTAAAAGGTGTGACCTTGACGTGATTTAAATTTTTTGGCAAGAGATGTCAAATGGTTGAGAGATGGGCGGTTATTCAGATAGAGTTTAAGTAACGATGTTGTTGCGAATTAGTAGTTAGTAATTGTTATCGAAAATATTAAGTTATCAGCTGTTATCGAAAATATTAGCAGATATCGATAAATGCTTTTGCGATAGAGTTAAATCTGCATCGACCTCCTAATCAAATAGACTGGGCGTGTGGGCGGAGTCACTGTTGTAAAATCTCAGAAATGTAAGTCACGTGGGATTGGGAATCAACTTGGGCCGATTGACTATCGAAGCCCAAACTTGTGTTTTTCACCACGTTTGACAGTCCTATGTAAGGATTTATGCTTTCTTCAATAACACGTTAACATCTATCTCCAAACCGAGTGATAGGAAGAGATAACATGAAACTGCGCGCACATGCTCCGCCTATTTCATTAGATCAATAAAGAACTGTCGACAACTCTTAAATCTAAACTGTTAATAACAGATAAATTAGATTAGTTCTTGACTGTTAACGAATTTCTTAATATTAGAAGCTGATAATAAGTGTTATTGCTACAGTGTTACTGATAAACTTACATAAAGAATAGTTAACACTGTTAGTGTCAACGTAAACTAACAGCTTTACCCATCTCTACCAAATAGTAACTGATAACATTGCTGATAAGACGCCAACTTGGCGAACTTAGTGACATCACTAGTTCTAGTAAAATTAACTCCAACATTGACTGGGGGGTCTGTGAGAGCTAAGAAATCGAAACTTCTCTTCAAAATGACTTAAGCGTTTTTCAGTAACTTCTTTATCCATATTTCACAATAGATAATTCATTAAGATTTGCTTTTGATCCCTTTTTATATGCGTTTCCTAAGTGTTTCTTTGTTCATGTGTGTTCCCTAAATTTTATATAGTTTGTGTTTTCTTTTATTTCTTTGAAATGTATAATGAAATCGAATACAAAAAAGAATCGAGTACAACGAATATAATAATACATCTAAATGATTCGCTTCTAAGAAAATAGTGTCTAGGAAAAATTCCCCTAGAAGCATACCAACTTAATTCAAATAAGAGCAACAATTTCGAACTGAAAACAAATAGTAATTGGTTGATTGCTGAAATCTCTTCAGATATTCAATTATGCTGTCTGATTATAGAGTATCGTTGGTTTCGCGAATTATAAGGCGCCTCTTTGAAAAGGTTGAAGTGTCAATTCACATGATTAATCGACTATTGTTCGAGATATCTCGTTTCTGAGATTCCTTTTCATGTATCAACTATGATTTGGTTTGATATTTTGATTTGTATTTGAGATATCTTAAGCAATCAATCATGCTCTACCCCCTGAGTGGTGAAACAATGAATTAGACTAGGAGTATGGTAGTTTTTTTAGACTGGTGGCACAATCAATTAATAGCTTCTGATAAGCTGAATTGTATGGTAGTCTTCGTGAGTTACTGAATAACCACTAATGTTTGTTAGCCTACAATAAATATTAGTTGAATAATATAGTCAACACATTAACCCTCTGAGCGTTACGAGTAGTGTTTAGTATTGCTTTTTATCTATGGCGCACGCAATGACTATATCTATTGGTTGAAAGAATCCTAGGAAAGTTTCTATTGGTTAAGGTCAAAACTGGTTAGTAGTCATGTATAAGACTGCAGGTAGCAGAACGGATATAAGCCTCAGAGGGTTAAATAGGTTCTTATATGCTGATTCAAAATATTCATTCTGTCTTGTAATTGTGTGTTGATAAGGATATTTTTATAATTATGCTCTGAACAGTTAAATTTCCTTCCACCTTCAAGTTTTAAAATGACTAACAATTCTGTAGGTATGCGTGTAAAAAAGTTCATTGTATCTCATTGTTAGTTTTAAGGAGATATTTATATAATTTTAAACAATAATATGTGTATTTATGTTATTTTACATAGTTTACTTATTTATTATTAGCTTCAATTTTAAGTGTTTTACAAATTCGTTCAATTGAAGAGCGCACAATTTCATATGTTGCTTAAAATAATCTGTTCCACAAGTATAATATTTATAATTGTGTTCAAATCACGATGAAAAATCCCCTTACCTTTGTTTTTTAAATGTGATAACAATATTCTGTACGTGTGCGTGTAAAAAAGTTATCTCATAAATACCTTTTATCTCATAAATACATTTTTACGTTTTAAAGAGTTATTTATTCTAAACATTTACGTAGTTATGTTCTTTTGCATAATTTACTAATATATTCTTTTTCAATATTATTTAAGTGTTTTACAAGTTCATTCAATTTGTAGTTTCAAACATTGCCTTGAAATAGTCTGCTTCACAAGTGTAATTTTTATAATTGTGTTCGGATCACGATAAAAATTTCTCACCTCACTTTTTAAAATGAAATGACAATGTTCTGTACGTATGCGTGTGCTTAAAATACATCTTTTCCATTTCAATTTCGCATTCATATTATGATAGGATTAGGAAACATGTTATGTAAACATCCTTTCCGAAAGAGAGATGTTGTGAAACAAAATTAAACCGAAAAAGGGAGATTTATTCTGGAAAATCTCCTTAAATACACCTGTTCCATTTCAATTGATCCTTCATATGATAGGATTAGAAACCATGCCATGTAGCCATCCTTTCCGAAAAAGAGATAGATTTTGAGCCAAAATTAAACCGAAAAGAGAAATACCTATTATATTACATAAATATTCTGGAAAATCTCCTTTAAAATACACTTTTACTATTTCAATTGCGCGCTCATATTATGATAGGATTAGGAAACATGTTATGTAAACATCCTTTCTGAAAAAGAGTTATATATATTCTAAATCAAAACACTAAACCGAAAAAGAAATATTCTGAACGAAAACTAAACCGAAAAGGAGAGATTCTGGAAAATCTAAAAATATACCTTTTCCATTTCAATTGCGCGTTCATATTATGATAGGATTAGGAAACTTGTCATGTAAACATCCTTCCCTAAGCCGGCTAAATGGGTGCGAAATGATCTGAAAATAGCCAGGTGGTTAAAATTAACCGTGAAGTCGGAGCTTAGAAATTGCGACACCGCTTCTAATGAGTATTCAATCTCTTCCTTTCTTCCCCAACAGGATTCGATCCGGTATCGGAGCTGCTGAAAAGAAAAGTCAGACGGCCGAGCGCGAGATCACCTTGCAGCTACCCCACACGGCTTTGGGTCAAGACGGCCCGAACTGAAAGCAGAACCCGCATCTCTACCAGCTGAATGGCATTCTCCCCCTCGTCACCCATTGGGTGAGGACTCGTAGTGGGCGGAGTTAAATCCACGTGCTGCTGCACAGCGAACTCCTTCAAGAACCAGTCGACGAAGTCGTGATTCCAGTCACAACAAACTGTTCTTCCGAGCGACCGGCGTTCGCCATGTGCAGGGGAAGCGCTCTGGTCCGGCTGTTTCCCGAACTGTTCCCCGGATACGGCACGGAATTTTAAACCGCGTGGCTGTGCTTTCGTATCTGACAATATTCCCCGACGGTAACTTGACTTGCGTTTTCGACTGACACCATGGGCCATCACCAAATGTCGCGGCGGGTCCTGGCGCTTCTGTTCCTCACTGTGATCCATCCGGCTAGTATCCTATCATCCGGCGACATCGAGTACGATTGCGTTGGCGACGAGATGGGCAATCCGGAAGAACTGTCCGTGAAGTGTACTGTGCAGAACCTGAACGACGTGTTCCACAATTTCTCGTCAATCCAGCCGGACCGAATCGTGAAGTTGAAGGTGATTTGTGATATCCGTGCCCACGACAAAAGCAAACAGAGCTCTCGCTTTAGTGGCGACCTGGACAGCTTGGTGAACAACACCTTCGGGCTGATGAAGAACTTACGCGAGCTTGTTATAGAAGACTGTAAATTGGTTACGATTCCTCCCATGGCTTTTAATGGCGTCTCCCAGCTGACGAACCTGACCCTACGATCCAGGAATTCTCGCCAGGGAAACGTAGCTCTCCAGCTCTCTGCCGAAACTTTTTCCCAGCTCCAACTCCTAGAGAGATTAGATCTCGGCGAAAACAACATCAATAACCTGCCGCAAACTTTGCTGTGTCCACTTCGCCGGTTGGAGACCTTGAACTTGACTCTCAATAATTTCTCTGAAATATCCAGTGTCGGTCTATCAACTGGAAGCCGTGACAATGTGCTATGCCTCGTGGATGTACAACGCGTGCGCTTGTCTTTTAACCGTATCAAGGTGCTAACCAACAAAGGATTTGCTGCTGTCAATCAACTTCGAGAACTCCGCTTGGACCATAATTCCATATCAAGAGCAGAGGAGTCTGCCCTTCATGGTTTGGACAAACTTAGAGTCCTTGATTTGTCCAGCAATCAAATAGTTGCTCTACCTCCCCTCGTGTTGCGAAACTGTGAGGAACTAAGCGAGTTGTACCTTCAGAACAATTCGATTAGTGTTTTACCTCCTGGACTATTTACTGGCTTGCAGCAACTCCTCATCCTTGACCTCAGCCACAACGAGATCACCAGTCACTGGCTTGGATCTGATACATTTGCAGACCTCATTCGTGTTGGCACGCTGGATGCCAGCTACAACCGTCTGACCCAAGTTGACTCCAGCATATTCCGGAGTCAGTACAGCCTTCAGATTTTGCATTTAGATCACAACGAGATTGAAGTGATTTCTGATCATGCATTCTCCACCTTGTACAAGTTGCATACCTTGCTTCTGAACAATAATCGACTGACCCGAGTGACACCTACTATCTTTAGCGGATTATCTGTACTGACTATGTTGTCCTTAAGCCACAATGATGTTTATGATATCCACCCAGATGCCTTTCGAAATAATAGTGCTGTGATGGAAATAAGCTTGGCTAATAATAAACTGACTGCAGTACCCACTGCCGTCCAATCTTTACAACTACTCCGTAGTCTCGATTTAGCCAACAACAAAATTGCGGATATCCACAATGCGAGCTATCTTGGTCTTGATAATCTGTACAGTTTAGTGCTGTCAGGAAATAAAATTGGAAATCTAACCAGAGGTGCATTTGAAGCGCTGCCTTCTATTCGCATATTAAGTTTGGCAAATAATGAAATTGAGTCTATTGAAACGAGCACGTTTGATGACGTTACATACCTGCATGCTTTGAGATTAGATTCCAACTTTCTTCTGGAAGTCAATGGTCTGTTTAGTAATCTGCACGATCTGATGATGCTAAACATATCAGCAAACCGAATTGAATGGTTCGATTATGCATTGGTGCCAATCGGGCTACAGTGGCTCGACATGCATGACAATCAGATTGAATTACTTGGCAATTATTTTGAACTGGAAGCTGTGCTTAAGCTTCGAACTCTGGATGCTTCCTCCAATCACATTACTGAAATAGATTCATCATCATTGCCTAACGGTATCGAAATAGTTTTCTTAAACAACAACCGCATCAAAACCATTCACCCTTTTACGTTCATGGGTAAGCCGAATCTCACAAGAGTTGATTTGACTAAAAATCACCTCGAGAATTTGGAAGTCAATGCATTTCGATTGACCGAAGTCCGAAATCGGAAACCTCTGCCTGAGTTTTCAATATCTGAAAATCTCTATCTTTGTGATTGCAATATGGAGTGGATACTGCGAATAGGTTCGCTGGACGAGTCCAGGCAGTATCCACGTATGGTAGATATAGAAGACATTTCCTGCCAGTTGTCGTTTAATCGCCAAAGGACAGCAGTGCCAATTGTGCATGCACATTCCTCCCAGTTCCTCTGCCGTTACAAAAGTCATTGTTTTGCCCTGTGCCACTGCTGCGAGTTTGATGCTTGCGACTGTGAAATGGTATGTCCAGAAAATTGTACATGTTTTTATGATCAGAGCTGGAACACTAATATCGTAGATTGTAGTTCCCAGAACCACATCTCTGTCCCCCGCCGAATTCCGATGGATGTCACCGAACTATATTTAGATGGGAATGATATTCCATCGCTATCAAGTCACACGTTCATCGGAAGGAAGAATATGCGCGTTTTGTTTATGAACAATAGCAATGTGCACATGATAAACAATCGAACCTTCAATGGTCTCAAGTCGCTTCAAACCTTGTACTTGCAGCACAATCTCATCGTGTCTCTGCATGGCTATGAATTTGAGCGCCTTGTAAATTTGCGTCAATTGTACTTGTCGTATAATCGAATTGCAGTTATTGGGAATTCCACATTCATGCACCTGCGAGCTCTGGAGGTTTTACACTTAGATCATAACTACATCACCGAATTTCAGGTGTGGAATCTAAACCAAAACGTTAAACTAGTCGACATACAGCTGTCCAACAACCCATGGGCGTGTGAGTGCCAGTTCGTGGGAGACTTCACCTTCTGGCTACAGTCGCGCACGGACCTAGTGCACGACGTGTATAATGTGAACTGTGTATATAACGAGACTTTCACTCTGCCGCTGGTCGAGTTCAACATGACAACATGCACCAACTTCTCAGTCGCATCCCCCAGCTACATCCAGTCTTACCGCGCCTTTGATTTCATGCCGATCTTCATACTGATCGCCTCTGTCTCAGCGATAGTGATTTTGATTATAGTGCTCGGTTTTGTGTTCCGAAAGCGGCTGAGCGTTTGGTTCTTCTCCAAGTACGGCGTGCGCATCTTCAGCGCCGAGGCCCGTATCCCAGACGACGACGACAAACTGTTCGATGCCTTTCTGTCCTACAGCAAGAAAGACGAAGCTTTCGTCGGACAAGTCCTCGCTGCCGAGCTAGAGTGTGGAAATCCCCACTATCGACTGTGCCTTCATTATAGGGACCTTCCCATCGGCGGTTACTTGTCCGATGCCATCATTGAGGCCATAGAGAGTTCCCGCAGGACCATCGTAGTCCTGTCTGAGAACTTCATCCGCAGCGAGTGGTGCCGCTACGAGTTCAAATCTGCGCACCATGAAGTCCTGCGAACATGCAAGCACGATCTCATCGTGATCCTCATTGGGCGTCTCGCCCAGCGTGATCTGGATCCAGACCTGAGATTGTGGCTGAAGAGTTGCACCTTCCTTCGCTGGGGCGACAAGAGGTTTTGGGAGAAGCTCCGCTACGCCCTGCCGGACATCAGGAAGAGGAAGTCCGATCGATGCCATGCTAGTGACCACTCCATTTCAGTTCACATTTGAGCATAAGTGTAAATAAGTTTCATTGTGATCATTGTCACTCGCAGGTGACACTCCAGCACACGGCCCCGATGTGCAGTCACAGTAGGGAGCGATCTCTTGCGCAGAAGAGTCCTCCAACAACGCCGAGTCACATCTTGAGTATTTGAGTCCTTTTTTATTTCGTGGGTTTTAGTGCTGTTTGCGAAGGATACCTTTCACGCGCGGCATCTTCATTTAGCTGAGTAGGTTTGTATAATGATCGGTATTGTAGTACAGCTTTTGTGTCGATTGCATTTTTGCTTTTCCTTTACAAACGATATGTGATATTAATAGACATTTCTTCGAAATATGTGTGATTATTTTTTTTTATTTTCTTGTCGGGGCAATGGTCTCATTTTTGATATAAGATTGTTTAACCTCTTTGAATGGTATTTTTCTTGATCATGGAAAATGCACTCCCAAAAATATACTTGAAGATGTTTGTAGAAAATGTTTGATGCACTGTGGTTGGAAAGTTTAAGATATCCATAAAGTTTACAGTGAGAAATGATATTCCATATTAAGAGTTCTATTACATATTGTCCTATATCTAATGTTTAACCACGCCACATGATGTCATCACTATTTTGTAAAAGAATCTGTTAACTCCTCCCTCCCCCATCGATGTGCATTCAATGTAAGGTGGTCTCCTAAAATGTTGTAAATATTTTAAAAATGCGTTACCAATTATGTTTCGAGTCATTTTCCAATATTGAAAATGTTGCAACTGTTTTATATATTTTGAAATTTGATTTTCTGTAAATTTTACAAAATTGCTGTGGAAGTGGTTGAGATAGCAAATATTGAAAAAATATTTCAGTCATTTACAATCGTAAACTATTGGTTAGAATCAAAAACACGGTACCATCAGCCAAATTGGCAATAATTACCAACGCCAATTGGTGAGGTTGAGGTTTGCTGTATGCATTTCACTTTACGCGCAAGTGGAAGGCATCCGATATGGCGGCCTATCTAAATAGCTGTTTGGTGACGAAAATTTTAGCCGCCAATTTGGCGAGGGGCTGGTGTGTTCTTGAGAGTTTTATTCAATTATTACATGTTTCTTCGTTTATATGAAAAGAAACACAGGATTAGAAAAATTTCTCATCCTTCACTGTACATTTGTTAGTTGTGTACATTTTGGAAGTCATCCAACAAAAATGAAATCCCTAAAATTCCTTTAAAATTTTTTACCTTTTACACTAGCTTTTTATTGATCGGTTTTATAACGCTAGTCTAGATCAGTGGTTCCCAAACTTTTCAGTCTAAGGAAATTGAATCCTTTGAAAATAACACAAAAATAAACTTTAACCTTAATGTGAATAATGGAGTTGCTCTTATAAGCAGTTAGCTCAGCAATGTTTGGTTTAATGTCTGATAATTTAAATATTAAGTCATTCTCAACTTCAAGTCTACTTCAAATCAATAAATACTGGAATCTATTATCTGTATCTTGGATTCTAAAATTTATATTTTAAAACAAAAGAATGGAAGAAAATAATGGAATATTTTATTTTTCCTTTGAAGTTCCTCATTTTGGCTTGTGAAAAATTGGATGTTTTCTGCGGAACCCCTGAAACCTTGTCCTTGACTTCGGGGGTTCACGGACCACAATTTGGGAACACTGGTCTAGCTTTCAGGTTTCATTACATCCATAGTGTTGCATTTGCCGTTTTTAATAAGTAACATAGACTAAATGGTTATGCTCGTTTTGACCCAGAGAGAATTCAAGTGAAGAAAGATTATTTTTGAGATGAGTTACGTTTGAGATCTTTTTCAAAAATGCACTGATAAATTAGTCATGTTTAGTGCAATACATAATTCCAAAATAAAATGACTGTAAATAATGCATCGTATAATCAGTGCTTCATTAAAGAAACTCATCGCTATCATCTATGAGAATTGCTTATAAACATATTTAAAATTTGGTTGGTTTACTGCGATAATTTGCATTCGATCAGAGCTGTAATTGAATACTTTTTTTTCCATTTAAAAAAAATTAATTCAGTTCAATAATGAGCTTAGAATGCAAAACCAACATGAATTGTTTAGTTTCTGCAAACGGAGTTGTCTATACCGGTGAAAATAAATATATATTGGGTCAAATCAATCAGAAATTTTTCTTCATATAAGCTGTGCATTACTCATATAAAGACAATCCACCAATCGTGATATTAAAATTTTATAAAGCCTTAAAAGAGTGAACCAACTTAAATTTAAGTCAAAAATAAGCTTAATTATATAATTAAAAGTTTCGGTTTCAAAAAGAATACTTTCATCACAAGCCTTGATTGAAGAATAATACCAATCATAATCTGATTAGACAGTATATATAAATGTTGTTTTCAGATGCTTTTTTTTTTATTAAAAAGTATTATATGAAAGACACCATAATTTACTCAGTACTTTTTATAACTTAAATTTCTTTGTTTTTCAGCTTAAGTAAAGTCTGCATGTCTTTTATTTAATTATGAATAATTTTATAAGAACATTTAAGAAATAAAAACAAAAACTGAGTCTTTTTTTAAAAGGTAAGTAAAATTTTTCCTTTCGCGGCTGGAGTACATTTAAACTCCAATCCACAATTTTCAAATATTGTTGCTTGAACCGGAAATTTTCTTACTTATTTGTTTTGCTGATTAATGAGGTGCTAAACCGTGATCTTAATATCTCAGCCATTTTCACCGCAGTTTCTATTGCACATCATCACTATATAATCTGGTAGATTTGAATAACAAGTAGTGTAGTATTCACTGGTGTACAGCAAATTATTCTATTTAGCATACACAATGTACGAAGAACACACAAAACAATATGTAAAACATTGATATGATCTGTATTTTTTTAAGTAGATTGAATTCCACCTGTCCATGATGATTCTAATAACTTGTAAGTAGTTATTTATTTATTAAAATTTTGAAACACTATGCATTTTGTCTTTCTTTTTCATTTGTAATCCTCTACTTTTCATTGGTCTCATACGTGACAACGATTTCTGATTTCTCTATATCAGTGATTTTCAACCAGTGTGTCGCAAGAATGGTACTGGTGTGCCATTCTTGTCGTTTCACTATCCATATGGCACTGGTGTGCCATATGGATAGTGGAACGGTTTAAATTTGTAAAATTTATTTTATTTCAAAGGTTTAGTTTTGAACTTATGACAAGCGTTTTCAAAAGTAATTCAAGAAATACTTTTATTTTTAATATCCATATAAATAACTTAAGAATTGTATTTTTTATTACAAAGTAATATAAATACATTTCAAAAAATGCACTTGGGTGTAAAGGGTAGGTAATTAATTATGTTTTCATAAATCAATCAAGATTATACCTACTTTTTAATAAATAGCTTTGAGCATAATTTTTGTTAGAAAGCCACTTTGGAGCAAAAAGGATAAGTAATAAGTAATTAGTATTATATTTTCTAAATCAATCCAAATTATACCTATTTTTTATAATTAGTTTTGAGTAAAATTTTTTTATTACAAAATATGAATAAATTGTTTCAAAGAGATTTTTTAAACCACTTTGGAGCAAAAAGGTACGTAAATACTATTATTATTTTTTGTACATCAATCCAAATTATATTTACCTTTTATAAGTAATTTTAAGTGTTATGTTTTTATTGCAAAGTATAAGTAAATTATTTCGAAAATATTTTTTAGAAAACCACTTTGGGGGAGCAAAGAGGATAAGTAATTTCTATATTTTGTAAATCAATCCAAGTTATACCTATTTTTTATTAATAATTTTGAGTATAATTCTTTTATTGTAAAGTATAAATAATTTCAAAAAGATTTTTTAGAAAGCCACTTTGGAGCAAAAAGGATAAGTAGTCACTATTTTTTTTTTGTAAATCTATCAAAATTATACTTATTTTTTGTCAGATCTGCAAAAAGTATAGCATATTGTTTTTGGTGTGCCGTATAATTTTACTAATTAGTTTATATGTGCCATGAGATGAAAAAGATTGAAAATCGGTGCTCTATATAAGGGATCAACTACTGAAATTTGTATCTTTCACAGATTACACTTGCAACTAAAACTGTATACATGATAAAAATTTTAGCATTTTAACAGATATGCCTAAAGAAAAAAGAGAAAAATGTATTCTGCATTGAGTTTCATTGAAAAATGTGTGAAATCCAGTGATTTCGGCAGCATACATATTTGTCCCTATAGTATGAGTAATCTGATAATATAAGATTATATACTTTCCGAAACTAAGTACTAAAGCAAAATTTCAAGGAATAATTTCTTAACTTGTGAAAAGCACTAAAATCTGAGACCCATCAAAATCAGTTTTGGAATATTAATTTATTCAAACTACTTATTTTTTTCTATTTGATATATTTCTTATCTAATGAGATACTAATATACACTACTCACACACACAGTTCTCATTGTAACACTTTTCCATGATATATATTCAATTTTTCGTTTCTAAAATTTACGAAATAAGTACAAGAATGTCAAATGTACCATTCACAACTCATTTGAACGAAAGGAGCTTAAGAATTTTGAAGATAAACGAAAACATTTTAAAGAAAAGTTCCTGTTATAAATCTAAATTTATGAGGAACTAAGAAATGGTCTTCAAGAAAACTAATAGTTTTGCTAAAAATAAAAGATGCACAAGATTAAATTATTAAGCTGGACAGAAAAAAAATCTCACTTTTTAGAATAAAATTATTTTCAACTAATTTTTCAGTTTTTATCAGTTTTCAATATCAGATCCTTTTAAAGATTCGTTAGACTTTTGAGTATTGTATGTTTTAATAAGCTTTAAAAATATTAATAAGTAAAAGAATATCCCATAGAAACACTTAATTCAAAACAATTCCTTTCATTTCTACTTTTCTCATTGGGATTGATATAAAAGTTACTTGAAAACAATACTAGTATAAAAATAGTAATTATATTAAGATACATAAAAACTAAACTGAAATGTAAAATTTCACTTTTGAAGAACAAAAACTCATTTTTGGTTGTTTTGTCAGTTTTTAATATCCCTTTTAAAAGATTTGCTCGGCGTTTGGGTTTAATTCAATGTTAATCAGCTTTAAAGTTATAATTAGAAGATTCGCAAAGGAATCACTTCCTTTGATTTCTACTTTTCTAATTGGGATTCAAGTAAAAATGACCTGAAAAAATTACGTAGATCAAAGATAAATTATTACATTAAAATAGTAAAAATTGAACCTAAATTCCAAATATCACTAAAAACTCATTTGGACTGTTTTGTCTGTTTTCAATATCAGACCCTTTTAAAGATTTATTTGGGTTTTGTTTTATTGTTAATAAGCTTTAAAGTTAGTAAGTAAAAGAATCACAAAGAAATCACTTCCTTTCATTTCTACTTTTCTAATCGAGATTTAAGTAAAAATCCTGAAAAGTTTACGCGTATGAATGGAGAGTAATGAAAACATTAAGAGTGTAAAGTTGAACCCCTAAAAGCCAAATATCACTAAAAACTCAATTGGAATATTTTGTCAGTTTTCACTGTCACCCTTTAAAGATTTGTTTGGGGTTTTGTTTTAATGAGAAAAGCTTTAAAGTTATTAAGTAAAAGAATCGCAAAGAAATCACTTCCTTTCATTTCTACTTTTCTAATCGAGATTTAAGTAAAAATGACCTGAAAAGAGAGGCAGGTGAAGAGTAGCGCATGTGAAAGACTAATTATTATATTACGATCGGTAAAAAGTGAACCTAAATTCCAAATTTCACTAAAAACTCATTTTGACTATTTTTTCAGTTTTCAATATCAGTCTTAAAATATTTGCTAGACTTTTGGATTTTGTTTGAACGGTTTAATAAAGATAATTAGTAAAGATAAAGATTATTAATTAGCAACAAAGGAAATTGTGAAATAAATCCTTAACAGTTCCTTCGATTTTCTACTTTTTTCATACAGATTTGAATAAAAATTATCTGAAAAGAAAAGAAAATAGCTCATGACAGAGTAATTAATATATTAAAATACGTAAAAACCGAGCTCCAATGCTAAACGCTCTTTATCTTATGTCAAGAGAACTCCAATCCAATAAAAATTGAACTCCTTATCTGCATCTGGAATAACGATCGATAGTTTTGTTTCATGTTTCATTCCCTTTTACTTAACGAGTATCGTTTTTCTTATTTTCTAAGCGATTCCTACTTTTTTGTCTCTTATTTAACCAAAAAGTAGGAAAAAAATAAATTTCACTGAACAATTTCTAAAATTCAGAAACGTGACACGAACATTGAAGTGAATTGTGGTTGAGATTAGTAATATAATACTAACCACATACACACATGTGAAAAAGTTTAACAAATCTTTTATTTTCATTGAACATTGTACTTTCTGTGGTTGCTACTTTTGTCCTAAACATTAAAATACTTCAATTGAATAATTATTAATTTCTACAAAATTTGAAAATGTAATAGTTCCACATGTGATAAATAATTATTTTTATTCATGACAAAGTAAACATGTTATACAGTCTGACGAATTCAAGAAAAAGTCATCCCCATTGAACTGTTAACATACACATCAATATTAATTTTTTTATTATGCTTAGTTTGGTTATGTCCTTAAAACCTATTGGGACTTTTAACACACTGGCGTGCGAAACTAAAGGAATATCACTACTGATTGTCGGGAGCTCTATGCAAGGAGTGCATGTCCACGAAACGGCCTTAACCTCCGGTAGAACAAGAACAGTGATTGACTTAATTAAAAGATTGATATGCCCAGAATTTAAGAGATAATATTGAAGATTAAATTAATTAGAGACTGGATACATTAAAGTTAACATGTAGAATAATTGAAAAAATAAAAATGAAAGTAAAAGTTTAAATAAATTTAAAGTTATGGATTAGGAACATGGTGTAAAATCAGTGCTGACTAGTTTTCCGTGGGGTCCTGGAATGTTTATCCATGAAGTTGTATCTGGCTCTTTTTCTGTTTTGTGGAAGTGTTTCGTCATATCTGGGGATCTGTTGGATGGACTCGTTATTGATGTTAGTTAAATTTTGAAAGAATTTGGAGGATAATTTTGAGATATGTGTTTTTAGGGAGGTGATTGGCATCGATGCCTGATTTCGGTGTTTCTTTGAAACCATCTAGCTTTTGTTATTGCCCTGAGGGTTGTAGATTGTAAAGCTTCTAACGTGTTTATGTTTTTATTGCTTGCAAATCCCCAGATTTGGCTTGCGAATATCACTACTTTAAACCCTCCTGGTGGTTTATCTTCGCGTCAAAAAGTGCCCTGTAGTAGCCAGTATCTGATGCAAAAACCTGTTCCAAATTGTCAACAGTTCTGGGCAAGGGACAATTTGTTTTCCCCACTCGTATCTTCATTACCCCATAGAGCAAGGACAGTTTTGTCTAGACGAGGTATCTCGTCATTAGCAAAACTGACCAGATCTTGATGGACGAGATACCTCGTCATTTATAAAATTGACAAGATCTTGATGGACGAGATAACTCGTTGAAACCATTTGGAGGGTTAAAGGTTATAACTTCAAAAGTAAGCGAAACAGCTTGCGAAGATTTGCATAACCGAGGATATTCAGTATAAAGTTGGTGCGTATTGAAATTTTGGAATCTTGACGTCAGAGACTGGACAGAAGAATGCAGCCGGACCTTATCCCCAACTTATTTTCAGTATGCGAACGCGATGCAAAGCTTGCATCAGTGTTTAATGTGGTCATACAGCCTGCTGAGGATCACCTCTCTTCATTTAAGTTTTCACAGTTAACCTTCTGTATTAGCGGACCTTCTGTTCGCTTCTGTTCTTGTTATTGTTTTGATTTTACTCATCGTTTCGGTAACTCCCAACCTAGTTTTTCATCCTTTCCCCACTTTCAATCACTTCACAGCGAAGTAGCAGCTACAAACCTTACTGTTCCTTAACCCTCTTGATGGTTTTCTCGACGAGGTATCTCGTCATTAGAAAAAACTGACCAGATCTTGATGTACTAGATATCTCACTGTTAGAAAAAAAACTGACCACGTTTTAATTGCGAAATGAAGATTAGATGATAGCATCGGTTCCTTTCAGGTGAAGTCGACAGGGTTCAGTTGACCAACTTCTTTTGCTCATTTCTTTGAAAAATATCGACTCTAGCAGCGGTTCACAAACTGGGGGAGCGCAATAATAAATGGTTAATCCTCCTGGTAGGCTTGTCTGGAATAGGTATCTCAACATTCGCAAAATCTGACCAGATCTTGATGGACGAGAATACTCGTCATTAGAAGAAAACTGACCAGATCTTGATCTCGTCATCGTGAAAACATCAGCAATATCTTGAGACGTGTCATTTTTCAAAGTAATTTTTTTTATCGCTGAATGTCTTTACGAAATGTTTGAATAAAAGGAAGTCACACATAAGCTGAAATTAACTCTCCTGGTGGTTGTCTCGATTACGTATCTCGTCATTGGCAAAACTGACCAGATCTTGATGGACCAGATATCTCGTCGTCTCTAGTCGTTGGAAGAAAGCCAACCAAATATTGATTTCGTCATAACAAAAATAGGCAATATCTGACGAGATATCTCGTCATTATAAAAATTTGTCAGATCTTTATGGACGAGATATCTCGTCGAAACCACTTGGAGGGTTAGGTTTTGCTTTCCCATGAATTTCATTACATCACTTTTGGCTTTAATGACAGCAGCAATACGGTGTGGCAAAATCAACAAGGTTTCGTAACACATCCTGGTCGATGCAACGACACCATTAATAATGGTTTCTCTGAGTTGTATAACATTTTCAGGCTTTCTCTGGTATTTTTATTCCAACAGCCTTAAATTTTCACCTGAACTAAGGTCTGGAAGTTGCCAGGCCAAGGTAGAACATCGATATTCAGTTCTTTGAATACTTTCTGTATCTATAATGTCAATTCAATACCTTATCGTTATCACTTTGAGGCACACGATTTTGAAAAAAAAGATCCAAGTAGCACAAAATTGTTTATTCAATTATTCAGCGTCAAAATTAGTATAAAACATCAAATAACATGTTTTTTATAAAACGATTTATTCACTGATAATAAATTTTTACGAAAAAAACATTTACCTTTATGAAAGACAAAAATTCACTGCCCAACACAATTCGCCAACCTTAACCACAACAGTGTCAACTTACTAATACGTTTTGACCGTGTATAAATTTTGTTTTCAGTTATTTACACATTTAGCGTTAGTTCATAGCATTGCCAACTCAATGATAAACTTTAAATAAAATATTAAACTGTATGTCTATGAATAATTTCAACTTTTTGAGGCGGGTGAAAAATATCCCACCATGCATAAAAAGCTAAGCAAAAGGCGAGACAGTTTTTAACCCACCTAACCCCAAAGAGTTAAACTATAGTTGATTTATGAACACTTTTCAATAGTAATTTGCAGTGCAAGGTAAAGAACTAATTCGGGGGCAAGGGGTGAAATGAAAGAGAGACGAAGGGTTTTACTTTCAAAAGGAAAATATCCTCAACAATTATTTAGGGTGCGAATTCCACACCAGCATTCAATCGTCGCTCACGAAAAATTCAGTGGGTCATAAATGAGGCTGGTTGGTTTTAGTTTTTATGGCGCAAGGGCCATATCTGTTCAAGCTGCGCCAAATGCAAGACAACGCCAAGTAATAAATGTCGCGAAAAGAAGAAAAGGAGGTGTAGGGATATAGAGCAGTAGGATGAAGGTAGAAAATATTGTTTGAGTATCCCGGGAGCATGATCCCCGATTTTACTAAACACAGTAAATCTCATGTGAGAAGAAAAGATCATTAGAGTACCTCGGGTCCGTGAAGCCTAAAGATGTGCCTTCAGGGCCACATGAGGGTGAACCAATTTTAAATATATAGGTGGGAACACTTGGTATCACAACTTTTTATATGGTCATCATCTTGTATCAGTACTTGCAGTCACAACCTGACAGTCACGTTGTTTAACTGTTTTTGTATGTGACTGAATAAAGTAATTATATGGCTCCTGTTCACATGCAAATCTATTTTTCAAAAAAAAATTGCATTGTACAGGAAAATCTAAAATTAAAAACTGTTTATAAAACCTAATTGATGAGGTCATTAGGAGGCATAGAGTTTATTGTCAATGATTCCAGTTTTAAATCACAAAGAACACTTGCATATGAATGAATAAAGTAATTCTATGGCAGGGGCTCCTTACACACATACAAATATATATGTACTTTCAAAGGATATGCATATGTGCAGAAAAATGAAAATTAAAAACCTAAATGATGAGGTCATTAGGAGGGTGCACATAGTTTATTATCAAATATTCCAGCTTAAAATCACAAAAACTCACTCTTGTACGAAACTGAACAAAGTAATTCTATGGCCGGGGCTCCAGCACAAATGCAATTCTATTTTTCAAAAAAAGATTTGCATATGTACAGGGAAAATTGAAAATGAAAACTGTTTATAAAAACCTAAATGATGATTCCAGTCTCAACTTACAAGGAACTTACTCTTATATGGGACTGAACAAAGTAATTCTATGGCGGGGCCTCCTGTACACATGCAAATCTATTTTTTCAAAAATGAATTTGCATTGTACAGGAAAAATTAAAATTTGCTTATAAAACCTAAATAAGATCATTGATATGTATCATGATGATTAAACCCCGATATGTATCATGTGATAGCATTTGGTCAGCAGAAGTAAAATCTTCGAAGATCGTCTGGTTTGCTTATACTGAAAATCCCTCTCAAACTCGGTATTTGGAGCAGTTTTGTCATATGTGGCCCATCATGAAAGTTCATCCATCTATGCTTTCGTTCGGAACAATAAAATTAAATGAACTTTACAAATTTGAATGATAGAAACAACACAAATATTTATTGAGGTAATATGAACTTCCAAAACTTTGAACAACAATTACGCCCGAGTTTTGAAACCGTTTTCGAAAATTCAAGAGAACAGTACCTACTGCATTCCTACAATTTAGATACTTGCTTTGTATCATCCACAAAAATAACTATAAGTCGCTTCATCAATGTTCAACAAGAATTACGCCACGTTTTAGAAACCTTTTTCGAAAATTCAAGAGAACAGCACCGAACTGCATTCCTACAATTTAGATACTCGCGATGGATCTTCAGCTAAAAGAATTATAAACCGCTCCATCAATTTCAAACTCAGTGAAACTGTATTGAGAAAAGAACAAAAAGGGGGAATTAAGAACCGTTCAACCAAATTGCAAGAAAATTTAAATCGCAAATGCATCCGCACTAGAGCAAGAGAATCCCAAACGTCTCTGAAATACGCATTACAAAGCAAGCGAATCTCCGGATTCGATCAAGTAACGGAATGGAACTGTCAAATCCAACCGTGAGAAAAAGTATTCATCAACAACCAGGTTACCACCTCACGGCTTTGATCACCTGTTCCCCGAAATTATCCATCACCAACTAAAACAAACAGTCTGTCTTCTTTTCTGAGTAAAATTCCCAGGCGTCGTTAGCCAGAAAGAAAACACCGGGGAAGGTGGAATTCATTACACAAGATTCACCTTGCAATCCTACCGCCGTTTGCCCCAAATCGCAGACGCGAAGACAAAACAGCTGAAAAGTCAATGAATAATCGGCAACCGGACGAAGTGATTGAGTATCTAGATGCAAATTTGCATGCATTTTGATATCGCGTCATCAGTATGTGGGTAATTGATTACAAAATATTTTATTACTTTGTCAACCTTTATGGATCGGCCTGTTCCTTCACAGCGAAGTCCATTTTGGTAAAATACTGATAAAAAGAACGTTGGAGCTGAACTCCATTACATTAATTTAATAGAAATCTTCCGATCTCTTATAACAATTAGCGTAGGCGATATAGGGATATATAACTCGAGAGGCGACGTAGAGAGTAGCAATTAGGAGTTATAAATTCCTGTCCTGAGTTCGGACTATCTTTTAATGACTGTCATTGAGGGGAAGATAAAGAACCTTATGCCAAGTTTTAAATGAGATATGACAAAGCGGTCATCAATCTTCGTGCTTAAAGAGATGAATTTTAATTTTTCATTAGCTTTTAATCAGACCAATTTGAAGCTATCGAAACATGAGAAATTTGATACATAGGTGCGTTAATGACTGAATTATGAATTTTTGTGACGATATTTTCCCGTGGAATCTAATCATTTCGTGTCGATTAGTGATGGGAATTTCTTCGCGACGCTAATGTCGCGAGTTGCGAAATGAAGATTGGATGATAGTATCGGTCTCCTTTCAGGTGAAGATGGCAGGGTTCAGTTGACCGACTTGTTTTTCATCTTCGGGGAAAATATCGTCTCCAGCAGCTTCTCAAACTGTGGGGAGCGCGACAATAAATGTTTAACCCTCTTGGTGGGGTTGTCTTGACGATATATATCGCCATTAGAAGAAAACTGACCAGATCTTGATCTTGTTATAAAAAATCGGCAATATCTTGACGAGATTTCTCGTTATTAGTAAAATTGGTCACATCTTGTTGGACGAGATATCTCTTCGAAACCACTTGGAGGGTTAAGTTTTGCAGGCAATGTATCTCGTTACATCTCCTTTGATTTTTATGACTGCAGCAATACGACGTGGCAAAGTCACCAAGGTTTCGTAACACTTTCTGGTCGATTCAACACGATAGTAATTGCTCTGACTTATGTAACAGTTTGTCTTTCTCAATGAGATTTTTATAACGACAATACCCCTAAGTTTTCCATTGGATTGCTGTCTGGGAGTAAATAAAATTGGAAGAATTAGTAAAATTGGTCAGATCTTGTTGGACGAGATATCTCGTCAAAACCGCTTGGGAGGGTTAAGTACAATAACCCCTCGTTATATCGCTCCTCGATACATCGTGGATTTGGCTTCATTCCTTTTTGTGTTTGTCACCGATGAGTTTTTAGTTTGCAAACAGCTGAAATCTCAATTAGTTCCTTTAGAATTAGGAATTCAAAGGCGCTTGTTTCAATCAGTTATCTTAACCATTTCCTGATGGCCCTTCTGCCATGATGTGAAATTTCCTAGGGGTATTTACAGCCATCTTTGCCGGTAGATGTCCCTATAGACAAAATGGTAAGTTAGGGCTTAGGTTCCCAAACATTTTTAGCTCAACGTCCCCTTTTCAAAGACAATTCTCTCCGTCTGGCAAACTCTATCTTAACCAATAATAAATTGCAAGTGAAGCTGTGTATGAATTTTGAATTTCACCGAAATATTTATGTAAATGTGTAATTTTAGAAATTCAGATTAATTCGTAAATAAAGCAACACGGAACTGAAATTATGAAGCTAGTTATCAAAATCAAACAAAAATGAATTGCAGACTACATTTATCATTATTATTGATAAATATCAATCGAAGCAGAAAATAATCACAAATAACGATAAGCCTGGTGTTATGCAACCAATTTGTCCCAAATTTGGATCTGCTTTCGTCAGCAGCATTTTTAAATCTCCACTGTTAACTATTAGGAGTCGGTTTCTCTTTTTAGTTCAGTGAGAGTGATTCGTTACTGAACTAAGTCCACCTTTAACTAAATGGAATGAGGGAAATACAACAAAAAGTTCTTGCCATAACCCACAGTTAAGAATAAAATATGGGTATCTGCTTTTGTGCAACCACACCTCTTTCCACCCATTTTTAAATTTCAATTTTAACCCTCGTGATGGCTATCTCGACGAAGTATCTCCTAATTAGCAAAGCTGACCAAATCTTGATGAAACAGATATATCGTCATTACAAGTAAATTAACCAGATCTTGATCTCGTCATCATAAAATAATCGGCAATATCTAGATGACGAGGTTTCTTGTCATTAACAAACTTGGTCAAATCTTGACGAATGAGATATCTCGTCGAAACCACTTGGAGGGTTAAAACAAAGAAAAATGACCCAATACATAGCATGCATCGTTGGAACATTGTTTTATGTAAAACATATTTTCCAAAAAGAAGTACATACAACAAATAAGGCTCAAGTTAATTTTCAACGTGAGTACATTAAATATAAAATTCAGGAAACTGAGGCGCGTTACAAAGGGTGAAAAAACTGAAGAGGAAAGCGTGTTTAAATTTTACGGAAACTGCTAGACTGGAAACATTTTCTATTTTCTTCGCCCTTCTATAGTTTGTTTTGTTTACACTGAAAAACTCTCATTGTGTAAACGTCTCATGAAAATTAAAAGCATGCAAACTTAAAAACAATTTTTAAAAGAAGTGAATACATAAATTTCAGAAATTAATTAGTCAAATCTTGATGGAAGAGTTATCTTGTCGTGGAGGGTTAAATCTTCGTTTGTTGACATTTGAATTATGGTATACTGTTCGTCAATAACATATTGCTTACTCAACTCCACCCCCTAATTTCCCATGAGGACTGCGTCACCCCTCACGATTGCCACCTTGGTAAGTAGGTAGTTAATTAATTTCGCACTGGAGCAACACAACGGACTATTGGCGACGGTCTGGGATCTATCCCGAAGTGAAAGATCCGAGGACAACACCTCGTAATTTTGAATCACGGTCAGATGACAAGTCAACACCTGAGCCGTCACCCTACTCTCCAAACTTTCACACCAAGTAAACGTGAGGACGTTTGAGGTCACGACAAATTTAACGTGCACCAGCCTCCATGTATAAGCGGTTTCTGGTTGTGTCGAGTTTCGAACTCGCAATACTCCGGTTGCCAATCCGCTAATCTTCCGACTGGGCGAGCCCACCTTGATCAAAAATGAGTTAGGGATGTTCTTCATCTGTCAGACCCCGAATGGTCGGTCGGTTGGTTGGTTTGGGGGTTTTATGGCGCAAGGGCCATGCTGCGCCAGACATATGGCATAAAATATCAAGTAACAGACACATAATGAAAGCTTTACTGACACAGAAGAGAGAAATACATCCAAACAGGAATACACCTGGCGGAAATCGAATCTGCTCCAACTACAACTCGAAGGTTGCTAGCGCAGTGGACATACCCACTGAGCCACGAAGGCTCCATCGTAAGGAATGTTGAAAAATCGTTAATGATCTCCGTATATGCAAACATATTCAGCCTATTTTAGTTTTACATAACCTTAAATAAAAAAAACAGTAGGTAAGTATTTATTTAACGTAGCACTGGAGCAACACAACGGGCTATAGGCAACAGTCCAGGATCAAACCCGAAGGTAAAGATCCGAGGACAACACCACATAATTTTGAATCACGGTCAGATGACAAAAAAATCCCATAATGGAATGTATAATTTGTGTTTTTTTTCAATAAGTACATTTTTCTCGGTCAATGGCGTATCGAGCTTTCTTTTGTTGCCAAGAAGCGCGATATATCGAGGGTTTACTGTACTATTTTTGTAATGATAGGTAGGTAGTTGATTCTTTTCCCCAAGAAGCGCGATGTATCAAGGGTTTACTGTACTATTTTTGTAATGATAGGTAGTTGATTCTTTTCCCCAAGAAGCGCGATGTATCGAGGGTTTACTGTACTATTTTTGTAATGATAGGTAGTTAATTCTTTTCCCCAAGAAGCGCGATGTATCGAGGGTTTACTGTACTATTTTTGTAATGATAGGTAAGTAGTTGATTATTTTCCCCAAGAAGCGCGATGTATCGAAGGTTTACTGAACTATTTTTGTAATGATAGGTATGTAATTGATTTTTTCCCCAAGAAGCGCAATATATCGAGGGCTTACTTTACTATGTTTGTAACGATAGGTTGGTAGTCGATTCTTGTCTCCACGAAGCGCGATATATCGAAGGTGTACTGTACTATTTTAGCAATGATAGATAGGTAGTTGATTCTCGTCGCACTGGAGCAACACTACGGGCTTTTCCGACGCTTCGGGATCAATCCCGAAGGGAAACGTCTGCAGATAACACCTGGTAATTTTGAATCATGGTCAGTTAGGTTGTTTTCGGTTTTATGGCGAAAGGTCATATTTGGCCAAACACGAGATAGACAACAAGTAAAAAGTGTCGTGAAAGGGAAAGAAGAGGAATTGGGGAATAGAATAACTGGAAGCAAGAAGAAAAAGATCACTTTGGTATCCCAGGCGTGCCAAGCCCATGTTTCAACCACACGTGACAGTAAACACCACGAAGTTAAATTACCCCTTACTGCAAATGCCATGGGAAAAGAAAAACCACTAGACAATCTCAGTACCGTAAAGCTCGAACACAAGTAAAAGGAACCACGGTCAGTTGATAAGGTCAACATCTGAGCTAACAACTCACTCTTCAAATTACCACGCCAGCGTGAAGACATTTGAGGCAACTATAACATGCACCAGCTTCCACGGAGTAATCGGAAGGTTGCGAGTTCGAATCCAACCAAAGACCGTTGTGTATAAAGGGGCTGGTGCAAGTTAAATTTGCCGTGACCTCAAATGTCCTCTCGTTGGCGTGGTGTGGAAGTTTGGTGAGTGAGGTGCCAGTTCAGGGGTGGGACCTCGTCATCTGACCGTGGTTCAAAATTACGTGGTGTTGTCCTTGGATCTTTACCTTCGGGTTTGATCCCGGACTGTCGTCAATAGACCGTTGTGCTGCTCCAGTGCGTTGCCTAAACAATGACCTACTTTTTAATGTAACTCTGAAGCGTATCGTCCGAGAGCATTTGGATAGAAGTAAAATCTTCGCAGGCCGTCTGGTTCCCGTTTGTTTTACACAGAAAATCCCTCTCATACGTAAATTTGAGTGTATTTGATTTTCATGATTATGGGTAAATAATATGAAACTCGATTGTTCGATTCAACTGTTTGCTAATTAGTAAACAATTGGTTTCGCAATTAATGATTAATTTTGTTAACAAAGTTAATAAAATAATAAAAGCTAATTTTAGAGAGTTGAATTGAGACACTTTTCATAAAAAACATTTAGTGAAACTTTTTTCAAATCAACCATTTGCAAGATTTCTTGTAATGTTTTTGTTCAAACAAGTTTATTAAAATATGATAAAACGCACTCCACATTCGTACGATGGATATTCCGAAGGTAGCTGAAAGAATCATAAAATAAAATTTAAAAGATCCATTCGATTATTAAAACTATTTAAATCATTCGATTATTAAAACTATTTAAATCATTCGATTGTTTAAACTATTCGAAAAAATCATTCGATTATTAAAACTATTTAAAAAATCCATTCGATTATTAAAACTATTTCAATAATTCATTCGATTATTATACCAAACACCATTTATGTAATAGCTGTAAAAGACAAATACTTCTGTGTTATTCAATTTTTTCATACATCCTTGAGCTTCCACGAGATTACCATCGTTTACAGCATGTTATATTACACAGGTAAAAGACTCAACTGAAACACCATTCACAGCTTGTTTGTAGTCCACTAGAATAAACAGAACATATAAACGCATTTACGTTTTTTGCAGCGACGTATTTTTGCGCTTTAGTGGCGCAAGAAAGAGAATGCAAACCTATTACACACGTCTCGAAACAAAAACATTCAAACGAACAAACGAAATAAGGAAGATGCTGACAGGTGAAATGAGGTGAATGAAAAAACAGCAAAAGTGGCACGTTTGATTATCAACAGCCACAAGTTAATGGCTATAAAATAAAATGAAAATCCCCACAAGGAGCGAACGCTAACCCTACAAAAACCAGCCCGTTTAGTTATTACGAATGATGGTCCGACTTTCGCCAGTTTGTATCATTTTTCATCGGAATGATATAAGATGTAATAACAGTCTTTGACTAATGCGATACCTTGGAGCTATAAGTACGACGCTTGTATTCTTCAGGTTTGCCGTCATTCCAAGCTCTTTACTCCGACTATTTACAATTGGGCTCATTTGTTTCTTTGGCCTGCTTGTTCCCTCCGATACCTCGCCTGATAGGTGTAATTTCCATTTGTAATGTTTCCCATCTTCATCGTGGCATCGCTAATGAAGAATGCTCGATCCCGATTCTTTGATGCCTTTCGTCATGGCGGGACCTTTGGCGCGCCATTTCGAAACGATGGGTATTCAAAAAGTAGATGAGAGAATCATTCGATATTGAATTTCAAAAATTAATTCGATTATTAGAACTATTTACAAAATTCATTCAATTAATTTATTCGATTATTAAAACTATTCAAAAAATAGCATTCGATTATTAAAACCATTTAAAAAATAAATTCGATTTTTAAAATAAATAATTCATTCGATTATTAAAATTATTTAAACAATTCATTCGATAGTTATCCTACATTAATTATTGGCGCTCTATTTCAAAACGATGGGTATTTAAAAAGGATGAGAGAATCTTTCGATATTGGATTTCAAAAATTCATTCGATTATTAAAACTTTTCAAAAAATTAATTCGATTTTTGAAATGAAAAATTAATTCGATTTTTGAATTCGATTATTAAAACCATTTAAAAAACCATTCGATTATTAAAACCATTTAAAAAATCATTTGATTATTAAAATTATTTAAACAATTCATTCGATAGTTAAAACCGTTTTTAAAAGAATTATTCGATTATTATACCAAATATAATTTATGTAACATGTTTTGTGGTAATTTAGATACAATTACACATTTTGGGACGCTCTGTACATGGTTGGAAACCAAAACGACCCAATAATTAAATTATTGTAAAGCATTGGCTCTCCAAATACATGAATGGTCTAAAAGAGCTATCTGAGAGAAACATTTGATAAAGCATTACAATAATTCACACGATTATATTAAAACTAAAAAAATTCATCCGATTATTAAAAAGCTATTTAAATAATTTATTCGATTATGAAAACTATTTAAATCGATTATTACACCAAATATGATTTATATAATAGGTTTTATGATTATTTAAATTCAGTTACAATTTTTGGGTACCTTGTTTATTATTGTAAACCGAAAACAATTTGTGTTGACTTGAACGAAATATGGTCTGTAACTACTGAAGATTTTTATCACTCAATGCTTTCAGAGCTAAAAAATTTACTACATTGTGGACAAATGCACAATGCGAATGTGAGTTAACCCTCCTGGTAGTTGCCTCGACGAGGTATCTCGTCATTATAGAAGCTGACCAGATCTTGATGGACGAGATAACTCGTTATACGAAAAAAACTGACCAGATATCAATCTCGTCATCATAAAAAAACGACAGTACCTTAAGGACAAGATGCCTCGATCATTAGCAAAATTGGCCAGATCTTGATGGACGAAATATCTCATCGAATCTACTTTGAGGGTTAAGTTTTGCACTCCAGTGTATTTTGTTATATTACCTTTGGCTTTTATGACAGCAGCAATATGGTGATGCAAAATCAACAGTTTCGTAACACATTCTGTTCGATGCAACACGTTAATGGTTTATCTGAGTTGTATAACTGTTTCAGGCTTTCTCAGTGAGATATTTATACCAACAATAGCCTTACACTTTCAATTGGATTAAGGTCTGGAATTTGACAGGCCGAGGTAGAACATCGATATTCAGTTCTTTGAACACCCTTTCTGCATCTATAATCTCAGTTCAATACCTTATCGTCAAAATATAGTTTATTTATGAACATTTTTCAATAGTGATTTGTAGTACCGGGGAAAGAACTAGTTCTGGGCAAGGGATGAATTAAAAGAGGGACGAATGGTTTTATTTTGAAAGAAGGGAAACGATTCTCAAAGTATTTTGGGTGCACATTCCACGCCTACATTCCATCGTCACTTACGAAAAATTCAGTGGATCACAAAAAGGCTGGTTGGTTGGTTGGTTGTTTTTAGGTTTTATGGAGCAAGGGCCATATCTGGACAAGCTGCGCCAAACACAAAACAACGTCAAGTAAAAAATTTCATGAAAGGAGGAAAGGAGGGGTAGGGAGATAGAGTAGTAGGATGAAGGTAAAAAAAGATCGCTTGGGTATACCGGGAGCGCGACCCCTGTGTTTACTAAAGACAGTAAATACCATGGGGGAAGCGATCACTAGAGTACCTCGGGTACGTGAAGCCCGTACACACCAAAAGGAGATGTGCCCTGAAAG
Organism: Meta bourneti; assembly: GCA_933210815.1. NCBI lineage: Eukaryota > Metazoa > Arthropoda > Arachnida > Araneae > Tetragnathidae > Meta > Meta bourneti. The sequence continues at coordinate 41,816,028 of OW119933.1, read as the reverse complement.
TCACAAAAGGGTTATTCTGCTGTCGCGGTAGGAAACAATCACACACATATTTTAGTTATGAAAATGATTACATCTTTTATTATTTATGAAATCGAACCAGTTATTATATATTAGATTCACCTTTACGAATTAACAATTTAACGTTTCAACTAGTTAATAAAAGAAAAACCTAGTGACATGGAATTCTTTCTATTTTTGTAACCAAGTAGATAGCTCGTCATTAGAAGAAAACTAGCCAGATCTTGATCACGTCATCATAAAAAAAATCCGCAATACCTCGATGACGAGATATCTCGTCATTAGCAAAGTTCGTCAGATCTTGATGGACGAGATATCACGTCGGAGGGTTAAACAGAAAATACAATAGTTTAAGTGTAGGCTTGAACAAAATATGTTCTTAAACCATCTGAAGAATTTAATCACTCAATGCATTCGAAACAAAAAAATATTGCTATTTTATGAACTAGCAGTCACTCCATTTATCGTTTAAATACCCTCCCACCAAAAGAAAATTGAAAAAATTCGCATGTATTAAAAACTCTCATAGAAGTATGTATTAACGCAGGGTAATTTGGGACTTGCGCCAGAACAGCCCCAAAACCGATTCATATACAAATGATCTCTTAGCGGCCTTATCATCTGGGGGAAAATTCAGGAAAGGGAATAAAAAATAATGGGAAAACGTAGAATTCACTCACAAAGCAAACAAAAAATAGGTAGGAAAGATGACGCAGGAAAAAAGTAGTAAGAGAAAGCTTTTAAAGTTTTTTTGTGCGTTAACACTTTTGAATGCATCACAGAGGAGGCAAAAATAAATGAATAATATAAAATCCAGAGGAAAGGAGTGAAAAATACGCGAGATAGCAAAGAACAAAAACTCATTTTTGTGGATTGCGAGCCCTAACATCTCTCCATCGAATAATGAATCGACGGAATAATCGCATCTAAAAATGCTGTTCACTCCGCTATGCATATAGAGCGTGCTAGAATCATGAGCATTTGCTCAGTGTAGAAAAGTGGAGCTTCCGTTGAACATATTTCAGTCGCGCTGTCTCTTTTTTCTTCCCATGCTTCCTTATAGGTAGGAGAAAAATTATATAAACAGAGCCTGTTTGTGTTTTATTTTATTATAACATAAATTTCGTCTCCAGAGGTGATAGAGAAAATAATTTCCATCCAATTTTTGGAGGAGAGTTGTATAATGGAGATGGTCAAGCGGAAGACAAACGTTGATAAAAAGGAATTTATTTGTATGCACATTACACCTTGATACACGAGTCCGGCATTTTAACCCTCTTGATGGTTGTTTCGACGAGGTATTTCGTCATTAGTAAAACTGACCAGATCTTGACGGACAAGATATCTCGTCATTAGAAAAGTGAACAGATCTTGATGGAAAAGATATCTCGTCATTAGAAAAGTGAACAGATCTTGATGGAAAAGATATCTCGTCATTAGAAAAGTGAACAGATCTTGATGAACAAGATATCTCGTCATTAGAAAAGTGAACAGATCTTGATGGACAAGATATCTCGTCATTAGAAAAGTGAACAGATCTTGATCTCGTCATCATAAAAAAGTCGACAATATATCGATGATGAGACATCTCTTCATTATCATAATGGGTCAGATCGTAATGGACGAGAAATCTCGTCGAAACCACTTGGAGGGGTAATGCCGATTTCACGATGTGTTCTATAAGCCAGCGAGCATAAAATGAACGTTAGAAAAGACAGTAAGAATAGAAGATGAATCACAAATTTTCTTTAAGAGAATTCTAAAAATATTCTCTCCGGTGCAGTCGAACAAGATATACTCCAAAGTCTTCCTCATTAAGGCAAATAAGGCACTTGTTGGAGTTGGTCAGTTGAAAACGATTCAAGTTACAATGTGATCTATTCTGGCTTTAGCAGAAAACTGGCAACTTTTCTAGGGATTTTTTGAAATAATGGAGCTCATTAGGATCACTCTGGAATTGAAAAAGATGGTGATTCATTCCAGTATTCCTCCATAAAATACACCAAAGTGGTCGAATCGCTCTCCTGACCCTACCCAGACACCTAAAGAGGGTAGTTGCTGATAAAGGAACTGGTCCTATAGTGGGTTGACAATTTATCTAACTTATTGGCTATTTCATTGCTATACACTTCGCAATGCGCAGGAACTCACTGAAGAATGATGTCTGTCTTTTAATTTGACAAGAAGCTGTCTGATTTTCTCAATTCTAAAAGAGACAGTGAAGAGTAACCATGGAGTCTGTAAGAACACAAGTAGGACGATCATTCAAGGAGAGAGAACGCATTAAAACAGGATTAATTGCCAACAGCTATGCATCAAGACTTGAACATGAAACTGCCTGAACAAAAAACGCGTAGTTTAATTCTTCTATAAAACAGCTTGCACCAGCAATGGTTTTTTTCTAGGTCTATCAACCCATCAGCATAAATCGTCGTATATAAAAGACTAGGTGTTAATTGTCTCAGCAGGAAAGGGTCTTCTCTCTTGGTACAGCCAGTAATATTAAATTTTATTTGGCAACTCAGGGAGATCCAAGGGGATTCAATAAATACAACAGGAAAATTCATAGGAGCATCAAGAGCAAACTGGGTGAAATTGTACTTACTATGTTACGTTTAGGAAGTAAGAGGTTTCTTGCTATTTCAATAAATTTGAAATGACACATGAAAAGTTGTGCAATGGTACACATGTAACACAAATCCCTTTTGTAATGATGCCATTAACGTATGAGCTCTCCAGTACCGTTACAGTCTTTAGATGCTGTGTACACGTCCAATTGATCAGTGGTGCAAATGTAACACAACTCCCTTTTGTGTCAAAGGGACGACGGTTTCTTCCACAATCTAGTATCAAATTTATGGTAGTGAAATCATAGTCAAGGTAAAGGTTAAAAGGCCTAATGGTTAATGCTCAGTAGATATAATCCTTAAAAAATCACCGTACCCTTTTAGGATTTTAATCTAAGATTAGAGATGCATTCTCGTTTCCATTGCTCCTTTGTTGGAATACACTTACTATTAATGATATTAAGGATCAGGTTTACATAAGACAAACCTGTTTGGCACATGTCGAACATTTTGCCATGTCATGAGCTCATGGGAGAATATTAATAGAAATCAGTGGTACACATGTAACACGAATGCCTTTAGTATCAGTGACAACGGTTTCTTCGGCACCTTAGAGTCAAATGCGCGGCAATGAAATTGTGGTCAATGTAAAGGTTATAAGGCCTAATGGTTAATGCTCAGTATAATCCTTAAAATTCCAGTATCCTTTTTAATCTAATAGCCCGTTGTGTTGCTTCACTGCGACGCTAATTAACTACATACCTACCCTTTTAATCTGAAATTAGAGATGCATTCTTTTAATTTCCATTGCTTCTTTCTTTGATACTCTCACTATTAATTATCAGGTTTATGTTTGACAAATGTGTTCGCCAATACCGAGCTTTTGGCCATGAGGGCATTAACTTACTGACTTTCCAGTACTTTTGGCATAAGTTACTCATTTAAAGTATACTGGGATAGCGCACATTTTCTTAGAGAGATTTATAGATAAACGTGCCGTCCGTCTGCATTCTACCTAGATTCATTTAATCATATCTTTAAAACTGGTGTACTGTGGGATACCTGACTCTTTCAAAACACATTAGGTTAAACTTCATGGAGGTTGTCTCGACGAGGTATCTCGTCATAATCGAATTCCTAGGGGTATTTAGAAAGACAGTGAATCAAACGTTTCCAGGTATTTTTATAGTTACTTCGATCAAACAACTTCAAGTTCGGCTTTTTCCAAGAGATGGACGGGTTCCTAAGTGCTAAAGACAACTCTCGAAAAGTACTATGATAAGGAGAAGTATGACTTTACCTCGTTGCCCGTTTAGCAAGATCTGTGAAAGACAGTGCAACTTTGTCTACCCCAAGCACTTCATGATAGAGATATGTTATACTGCTATACATGCAACTGTGCTGTAAGTTACATCTCGTGGTAGTTCTCTCGATGAGGTTGTAAGAAAACTAACCAGATCTTGATCTCGTCATCATAAAAAATCGGCAGTATCTTGATAACGAGATATCTCGTCACGAGCAAAATTGGTCAGATCTTGATAGACGAGATTTCTCGTCGAAATCACTTGGAAGATTAACACACATTTTCTTATAGAAAATAACAGTTAAATGGGTCGTCCGTCTGCAATCTATTTATAGATGCATTTAACCCTCCTGGTGGTTGTCTCGACGAGGTATCTTTTCATTAGTAAAACTGACGGTTTTGATGAACGAGATATCTCGCCCATCAAATATGAAAAAAATCTGACCAGATCTTGATCTCGAAATTATCAAAAAACGACAATATCTTGATAACGATATATCTCGTCATAGCAAAATTGATCATACCTTTATGGACCAGATGTCTCGTCGAGACCACTTTGGGGGTTAGTCACACTTAGCACACAGTACCTTTATGACGAGATACTTCGTCATAAGCAAAATTAATCAGATCTTGATGGACGAGATATCTCGTCGAAACCACTTGGAGGGTTAACACACATTTTCATAGAGAAATTAACTTTTAAATGTGTGATCTCCGTCTGCATTTTACCTACAGATTCATTTAATCAAATTAAAATTGTGTTCTAGACTACACATTGTTGGTGTTCTCTCAATATGCAAAGACAGAATAAGAAAAGTGACGCCATCGAATGGTTCAGGGACGTTTATTCAATTCCGGCGAGTTTTTCCAACTGAAATGTGCTATGCCATTAAGCAATCCACATAGGAGGGAACTTAACGTCACCCGCGCTAATTTACCAGGCGAGAAACTTTTTCTTTATCACGCAAACTCCCAAGAAAACCTCCGATTAGTCCAAACCAAACAAGTTAAAATCGACAGACAAAAAGTAAGAATCAATTAAAACAAAATAGCAGATTACCTCGAGTGCAAAATAAATTGTTTAATTTAGAGTGGTGATTTGATTTCCTTTTTCTTTCCCGGCGATTTCTTCCATTCTGTTTCTTCCTTTTTTTCCCCTGTCGCGCTGCCTAACCTTTTGAAATATTTCCAAAAAACAACTCTACTGATTGGTATCCAGTGAAAAACAGAAAAGAAATATAAGCATAAAAACGCAAGAGAGAGATACTTGGGTGAAGGGAAAAAATCAATCTAAAAAGACTAAAGATGATTTTTCTCTCCAGTAGATAAATAGATGGTTTCCCAGGGAGGTACAGTCTTTGTCCCTTATTCCCCACCCAATATATATGCATATGGATGTGAGTGTGGTGGGGTAACCTCGAGTCCCGAGCTCGTTTTGAGTTTTTAAATAAGTTTTAAAGTCGGCGGAGGCCGAACGGGAGGCCTCAAAGAGATTACAAGCATACAGTAATATGTTCCTTATCGTCAATACAATAGAGGACAACTGAGATAGAATGTATACACAGGAAACAGACAAGCAAAATAGGTCTCGTCTTTTTTTTGACATGACTCTTCTGACTTTTCGGATAATAAATTCGAGATGAGCCGCGATAAACAAGAGCCCACGACAAAGAATAAAGGTTAATGTGTTTTTTACTTGTTGTACAGTTGGCAAATATTTGGAATAAGTAAAAGCTGTTGAACCCTTTGAAGGGCACTATGCTTTAAATAGTTTAAAAAACTTTATGGGTGAATTAAGTAAATGTTTGGAATAAGTAAAAACCGGTTAACCCTTTGAAGGGCACTATGCTCAAAATTGGTTATAAAAACCTTTATGGGTGGAATAAGTAAAAACTATTTAACCCTTTGGAGAGCATTATGCTAAAAATTGTTTTAAAAAACTGTATGGGTGAATTAAGTAAATATTTGGAATAAGTAAAAACTATTCAACCTTTTGAAGGGCACTATGCTAAAAAATAGTTTTAAAATATTTCATGGGTGAATTAAGTAAATATTTGGATGCATATGGCTGTGAGAGTGGTGGGGTAACCTCGAGTCCCGAGCTCGTTTTGAGATTTTAAATAAGTTTTTAAGTGTACGGAGACCGAACGGGAGGCCTCAAAGAGATTACAAGTATACAGTAATATGTTCCTTATTGTTAATACAATAGAGGACAACTGAGATAGAATGTATATACAAGACAAGCGAAATAGGTTTCGTCTTTTTTTTTGACATGGCTTTTCTGACTTTCCGGATAATAAATTCGAGATGAACCGCGATAAACAAGCTCCCACGACACAAAGAATAAAGGTTAATGTGTTTTCTATATGTTCTTGCGGTTGGAAAACATTTTTGGAATAAGTAAAAACTGTTTAACCCTTTCGGAAAGGCACTATGCTAAAAATAGTTTAAAAACTTTACGAGCGGAATAAGTATAGATATGAAATAAGTAAAAACTATTCAACCCTTTGAAGAGCCATTATGCTATATATAAAAAATAGTTTAAAAACTTTATGTGTGTGATTTAAATAAATATTTGGAATAAGTAAAAAACTATTTAACCCTTTGTGTGTGAAGGGCACTATGCTAAAAATAGTTTAAAAAAACTTTATGGGTGAATTAAGCAAATATTGGGAATAAATAAAAAACAATTTAACCCTTTGTGAAGGGCACTATGCTACAAATAGTTTTAAAAACTTTTTGGGTGGAATAAGTAAAAACTATTTAACCCTTTGAAGGGCACTATGCTAAAAAATAATTTTAAAAAACTTTGAGTGGAATAAGTATTTGGAATAAGTAAATACTATTTAATCCTTTGAAGGGCTTATGCAAGCGCATTTTGAACGAAACATTTAATTTTTTGTGTGTTTCTAATTTTTTGAGCATCACGAGATTTCATAGTGTCGTGTTACATTTACCCTACAAACCACATAATGATTACATAATTACATTTGTTGGTTGAAGGAACCCTAGGAAAGATTCTGTTGGTCCCGAAGGTCAAAACGGGTTAGATGCCATGGAGTTTTTCTATTGACGAGATAGTATTTTGTCCATTAAGATCTGGTCAGTTTTACTAGTGATACCTCGTCGAGACAACCACCAGGAGGGTTAAGGTAGGGGCTGCAGCCTGACTGAGAATACCTTGTAGGAATCTTATAGATTAGTTTCACCACTAGAGTGCTTCGAATTTCGAGTGGGAAGTTACGCAGACCAAAGAAGGGCAGGAATGACATGATTTGGCTCTTACCCCGAGAACAATAAATCATATTGCTAACAAGAAAACAATCCACGGTATATATTTTCCCTACCATGTGGAGGAAGCGCAGCCTCATGAAAGATAATTGGGAAGTTTTTTTAAATATTTATATCAAAATGGTAAGTTTATATATAAAACAAATCATGTAAATACGTATTAGTAAGGTGTCTGGGAGTGTATCGTAAAAATATGAAACATGTAAATTATTGGAACTGATAGTAATTGATTCAATATGAACTTCGAAGATTTGAGTTCGCGTTTAACCAACCTTACTCTACCTTATAAATAGTAACCATCCAAGTAATTTCAATGACATATCTCGTGCATCAAGGTCTGACCAATTTTGATAATGACGAGATACCTCGTCATCAAGATATTGCCAATTTTGTGAAGATGAAGAGATCAAGATCTGGTTAATTTTCCAACAACCTCGTCGAGAGAACTACCAAGAGATGTAACTTACATTACATTTCCATGTGTAGAAGTATAACGTATCTCCATCATGAAGTACTTGGGGAAGACACAGTTGCACTGTCTTTTAGATCTTGCTAAACAGACAACGAAGTAAAGTCATACTTCACCTCGTCATAATACATTTTGAGAGTAGTCTTTAGCACTTAGGAACCCGTCCATCTCTTGGAAGAAGCCAAACTTGAAGTTGTTTGATCGAATTAACAATAAAAATACCTGGAAACGTTTGATTCACTGTCTTTCAAGATCTTCCTAGGAATTCAAGTCTGCCAAAAACCTCTAAAGACTAGTGAAGCTCTCCAGAATGTATGTGTTCCCATCGTCTGTAGTAGAAGGAAAATAAAAAATTACATATGAACATTTAGGTAAAAATAAGCAAAGTATCTTTCATGAAAAAATATTAGTGAAGTAATAAAAACCACAAAAGACAATGGCGAAACACTGCACGATATAAATGTTCTCATCGTCTATAATGGAAAGATAATAAAAATTGCAGATGAACATTTAAGTAAAGATAAGCAAAGTATCTTTCATGAAAAAATTTTTGTCAAGTAATAAAAACCACAAAAGACAATCGTGAAACTTTCCAGAATGTATGTTATCATTGTTTATAGTAGAAGGATAATAAAAAAATTGCATATGAACATTTAGGTAAAAATAAGTAGTATCTCTCACATGAAAAAGTATTAAGCAAGTATCAAATTTTAGTTTTCAAATTAATGTGACCTTATCTGAATAAGTTATAATAATAATAATAATAATATATATATATATAAGTGAGAGTTAGTATTGAAATATATTCACTTATAACATAATTATTCACATTGCAATAAATTCGCGTTATAACGACCTTGAGGGGATCTTCGTTCCAAGGACGTTATATCAAATGGTCGTTCTGGTCAGTTTTGCAAATGACGAGATACGTCGTTGAGACAACCACCAGGAGGGTTAAATAACGCTTTCTGAAGTGCGTCATTTGAAATCGACCTGTTGCAACCTTTCGTAGTACAGACTATCAGTGCCGAGTCTAAACATGAAGGCGACGTTTTAAAATACGAAGAGAATTTCAAATACGAATTGATAAGATTGTTCTTCAATTTAAAGCAACCTACTTTTATTTTCCACGTGTTACGGCGGTATACTGTGACAAAACGCGCATATTTCACAAAAGGCTTTCAGTTGCGCTCAACATCGTGCCCAAATTAGTTTGATAAGTAGTTAGTTTCATGATGCGTGCCTTTCCCTAATCGCTTGATCTCCTTCTCACCCCCAGATATAATCGGAAGATCCACAAAATCCCTTAAACGATTATTCTCCGAACAGACTATAGATATTGCTTAGAAACCCACTCACTTATGAAAGGATCAGGGATTGCAGAGAGCCTCAAATAACCTGAGCTGAAGACATTTCAACCCAGGCGGCTGTTTCGCTGTGGGGTACACTCGGTGATTTTCTCCAGGACTGTAAACACAAGCTATTCGAATTGCGTTTGCGATGGAAGGCATTGTTTGATAACGCTTCCCTTCACCTTTATTGCATGCTTTGTAACGTCTCAGTTTTCAGAATTTCAATGTGCTCACATTTAAAAAATTGACTTGAAGTTGTTTACATATTTTTTTAATTTTTCATTAGACATTTACTCAAGGAGTTTTCCAGTGCAAACAAAAACAAATTGCAGGGGAGAGGAAATACTTTCAGTTAATATAGTTAAGAATTATCACCGTAAAATCTGAACACATGCTCCTCCAAATTTATTGTACATTTTGTAGCATAACAGTTTTCTGAAATTTATTTAATGCATACTTGTTTTTTGAAGTTTACATATTTTTATTTTTCATGAGATATTTACATTCAGGGAGGTTTTCAGAGCAAACTACAGGAAGAGAGAGAATACTTCCAGTTAATCCAGTTAAGAATTATTATCTTAATATCTGAACGCATGCCCTCCAAAGTAATGGCATACTTTGCACCGTCATACTTTTCTGAAATCATTTAATGCATACATTTCTCTTAAAATCGATTTGAAGTTTACATATTTTTTATTTTTCATGAGATATTTGATCTATGAAATTTTTTCAGTGTAAGCAAAACAAACTATAGCAAGACGAAGCAAATTGAAAATACTTCCAGTTAAGAATTGTTAACTTAAAATTTGAACTTGCATTCCTCCATAGTCATAGCGCTGCATGTGCCAACAACTAGCACAAGGGTCAAATATGGCTCTTGCGCCATGAAAACCTAAAAGAAAACACTGAAAATACCAAATTCATTTATTTTAAGTTACTTGAAGCCTACATATTTTTATTTTTCACGAAACGTTTTCACTGAGTTTTTCAGTGCAATCAAAACTAAGTACAAGGAAAACGAAGAAAATACTTCCAATTAAGAATTGGCCTTAAATTTTGGACACGTGTTCCTCCACAGTTTTTGCATTCTTTGTAACGTCTCAGATGTCTGAAATTTATTTAATGCAGTCACTTCTTTTAAAATTGATTTGAAGTTGTTTACACACTTTTATTTTTCATAAGACGTTTACAATACTAGAGGTTTTCATTGCAAGCAAATCAAACTAAAGCAAGACGATGAAAATAGAAAATATTTCCAGTCAAGAATCGGAACCTTAAAATTTAAACACGCTTCCCTCCACAGTTATTGCACACTTTGTAACGTTTCAGTTTTCTGAATTTCATATTTAATATGTTCACTTCGTTTGAAATTAACTTGAGCCGTATTTGTAGCATGTACCACTTTTTGGAAAAAAATTTTGCAAAAAAAATAGACGTTATGTTTTCGGTCATTTTTCTTTGTTTTAACCCTCCAAGTGGTTTCGACGTGATAACTCGTCCATCAAAATATTGCCGATTTTTTCATGATGACGAGATCAGATCTGGTCACTTTTCCTCTAATGACGAGACATATCGTCCATCAAGATCTGATCAGTTTTCTTCTAATGACGAGATATTTCTCCAACACAACTACCAGGAGAGTCATTTCTTGCAGCTTTTTTGGGTCATAAATGCGTTTTATAGGGCATATTTTAGGAATTTTTAGATTGTAAAAAAGTTAGCCCTACTCATACAAATGAATCCAATAATGATTCATATTGCAATAGAAAATGGATTAGCATCTCACACAGAATTCGGTACAATAGCTTTTTTTTTTCGATCGCATTATCCCCACCCGACAACATATGCCAGGTACCTGAACGTATATTAACCAATCCCTCTCGTGTTTTTATTGACGAAAAATGAACAGTCGGGGTCCGCAGAAAACTTCCGCGAAAGTACAACACGCAAACTAAGGCTAACGATACTCCAAAAACCCATCGATATCAATTATCGATAGAAGCACACAACGGAGGGGAAAAGCTGCAACATAACAGAAAAACACTACCATCCAAAATTCAAAAAAGAAAAATATCCCATCAGCGGGAGAAAGCGAATACTCTCTCTTACCATTAGGCGGGGGAAAACTCACGCCATTGACTGTGGCCAATGTATGAATCAGAAATAACAAAATAATAAAAAATAGCCCAACTGATCCGAGGTGGCAGAATCTTTTGTTTCGGATGGAATTGGCGAAAGCGCCCTTTTGGCTTCACCGGACAATTATGCGTCACGAACGGAGCCACAGGTCACGTCATATGATTTGAAGGTCACGCCAAGTCGCAACAGGCATATACAAAGAGAGAAATTTGGTTCCTGTGTCTTTCTACCCAGCTGCAATATTGCAGGTCCTGAAAGGCAGATGCAGTCGAGCTGATACATTTTTGTGGTTGGCTCAATGCTTCGTCATTATGTGGTACAATTCTATCCGTCTCTATATCGTCCCTATGTTTCTCTCAAGTTTATAAATCCTCACAATGATTTGTAAGTTACCGTGAAAATTTTCGGGATTATTATTGGATGAAATGGTAAAAAGACTAAGCTGAACTTTAGATATTTGCCATTACAGAAATTGATTTTACAGTTTATGTTATATTGCTTTAATTGGTGAAGCTCGTTTAAGGAAACACGTGGAAAGAACATTGACTTTGAAGTTAATAGTATAACTTTATTTGGTGATACTCGTTTAAAGAAACATGGAAAGAACAATGATTTTAAAATTATTTGTACAGTTTTAATTAGCGATGCTCGTTCGAAGAAACATCTGGAAAGAACATTGATTTTAAGTTTATGATGTAGCTTTATATTTGGTGACACTCGTTTAAAGAAACAAGTGAAGAGAAATTTTTAAAATTAATGATACAATTTTAATTTGTGCCACTCATTCGTAGAAACATGGAAATAACATTGGTTTTTAAGTTAATGGTATAGTTTTAGTGACTCTAGGAAGAACGTGGAAAAACATTGATTTCAAAGTTAATGGCATAGCTTTATTTGGTGACACTTTAAAGGAATACGTGGAAAGGACATTGTGTTATCTTAAAGTTAGTAGTATAGTTTTAATTAATGACGCTTGTTTAAAGAAATACTTAAAAACTTTGATTTTATATCTAGTTGTAGCTTTAAATTGTGACGTTAGTTTGAAGAAATATGTGGAAAGAACGTTTATTTTAAAGTTAATGATAATTTTAAAGCGTCTTTTAATTGAGTGATATTCTTTACAAAAGTGTGGAAAGGTGGTAAGTTTTTATAATTTTCACATGCCAAAGGAGATTACAAGGAAAGGTCTTTATTACCTTTTTCCATAGTAAAATTACTCTATTGTTGTGGTGATTACATAAAAGCATAATTTTTTAACTTAGAACTGTACGTTAGGGAGAAGGTTCCATCTGTGTGATGTTAAAATGTTCCATCTTTTTTAATTGAAAATCGAGCATATTGTTCTGAATGCTTGATTAATGGTCTTTATTGGTTGTTTGGGGAGCAACGATTCCGTGAACCCATGTTTCATCTTTTGTGATGTTGAAATGTTCCAACTTTCGTGATGTTGAAATGTTCCATCTTTTTTAATTGAAAAGTGAGCTTATTCTGGATGTTTGAGTAATGGTTTTTATTGACTCTTTGGGGGGCAACGATTCTGTGAACCCATGTTCCATCTTTTTTAATTGAAAATTGAGATTATTCTGAATGTTTGAGTAATGGTCTTTAGTGACTCTTTGGGGAGCAACGATTCCGTGAACCCATGTTCCATCTTTTGTGATGTTGAAATGTTGCATCTCTTTTGATGTTGTTGAAATGTTCCATCTTCTGTGATGCTGAAATGTTCTATCTTTTGATATGTTGTTGAAACGGTCCGTCTTTTTTAATTGAAAACCGAGCATATTGTTAAGGAAGTTTGAGTAATGGCCTATTTGACTCTTTGGGGGACAACGATTCCGCATTCTAAGCGGCAGCACTTTCAGCAAAATATGTATGAAATACTACGTTCCCCAGTACGCAATTTCCAGATAGAATAATTTCCGTAAATTTTCATTTGGGATTTAGAGGGTACTTAGCTCCTCAATTCACCAGGAGGTAAAAAAATCCCGGAAACTATTTTCCGCTGAAACCGCGGGAAGTGCCATGAAAGTGACAAAATGTTGCTGAGGAAAACTGAAATATTTTTCAAGACAAAAGCTGTTTAAGCCGCCAAGGGAAATCTACGAATTTTCTCATTCGAACTAAAAAGAAAATATAAATATTTCAGAGACCCTTTGTGAAAAGGGTGGATAGAAACATTTTTTTCAGTTGCATTTGTTTCCTAAATAAATACAAATTTTATTTCCAAAATGGAAAAACTATGCGCGAGATGTTGTAAACTTTATTTGGAGCCATATTTGCATAGCTTGTTATATTTTTCGCTGTTTTAGAGGTGGTAGCTTTTCGTTCTAATCTCAAGTTAAGGTGTCATGCATGACTGTAACTCACTCGAGCAACGCCTTGGTTATACTATATTGTTTAACTACTTCAAAAAAGGAGTCTTAAACATTTAAGTGCGCTACGTTGTATATTGTCAAGGTTTGGTGTGAAAAGTTTACGCTTAGTTTCGAATGTTTGAACCTCAGAGGAAAAAGTTTGATTTACGAAAAGATCTTTGATACATGTATTTTTTATTCAGATTTTTGAGACCTTTTCGACTCAATATTTTCTGAAAAGTAGTCAAACATTTGAGTGCATCACATTGTTATATTGTTTAGATCTGGTGTGAAAAGTTAACTCTTAGTTTAGTCTTGAATGTTTGAATCTCAGAGGGAAAAAGTTTGATGTATTTTCTATTTAGATACTTGAGACTTTTCGACTTAATATTTTCCTAAACGTAGTTTTAAACTTTTGAGTGCATCGCATTGTGTTATATTGTTTAGATCTGGTGTGAAAAGTTTACACTTACTTTATTTTCGAATGTTTGACTCTCAGAGGAAAAAGTTTGATTTATGAAAAGATCTTTGATACATGTATTTTCTATTCAGATTTTTAAGACCTTTACGACTCAATATTTTCCGCCAGTCGTCTGTGGGGTCTATCTCAGGTAAAAGTTTAATGAAATAGTTTTAAATAAAAGGTTAACTTAACCCTCCAGGTGGTTGTCTCGATGAGGTATCTCGTCATTACCCAAACTAACCAAATCTTGATGGACGACATATCTCGTCGAAACCACTTGGAGGGTTAATCCCAGATTGCTTCTTCTTGTTCAATTAATTTAAAAATAAGAGCATAAAATTGTAAAGCTGGTAGAAATTTCTGTGTTTCTTACTCAAGTTTTAAAAATGTTTGGTTTTCTTCTAAAAAGTTTTGTGCCTTTAGATTCAGTAATATAACAAAATGCTTCAACCAATCGTTCGTTCCATTTCTAAGAAATCCAGAATAATTTATTTAGATAGGTATTAAAAACACACAGAAAGATGAAACGTTATTACGGAATTCTAAACCCACCTATACTTCAAGAAAAGAAACTTCAAACTTAGTTCAATCGCATACTATTTAAATTGGATTTCGTGAACATCTATAATTAATTTGGTCGATACATGCTGGGAGTTTGAAATTTCGTCAGCATTACTCAGTTCGTCTCTAGTCCATTAAAATTCCATTCGTTCATAATTAAAGGAGCTTTAGCAGTTTAAAACTGAGCGCGTTCATGGCTTAGATAAATTTACGACCGTAGTTTGGACTAGTACCAAAAGTGTAGGAGCATCTAGTAAGCACATCGGCGAGTAATAAGGGATGCATCACAAAAATATTCAAATGAGAAGCAGTTTCTCTCCAAAACGAGCAGTGCCAAAAAATAAGTAGCTGCACACACAGATCATGTACGCAATTCATATTCAGCATTCGGCGGATATTGCATTAGTTCTTATTTCCTTTTCCTCTGGGGAAATAAAATAATCAAAATTAAACAGTGTAAAGAATTGAAAATTCACTTTGTTTTCTTTTCTAACTCAAACTTACTTAACCCTCCTGGTGGCTGCCTCGATGAAGTATCTCGTCTTTAGTAAAACTGACCAGATCTTGATTAACGAGATATCCTGTCATTAGAAAAAGCTGACCAGATATTGATCTCGTCATCACAAAAGACATCGGCAAGGTCTTGATGACGAGATATCTTGTCATTAGCGGAATTGGTCAGGTATTAATAGACCAGATATCTCGTCATTAGCAAAATTGGTCAGATTTTGTTGGACTAGATACCTCGTCGAAATTACTAGGAGGTTTAACTTCACCAGTTTATTAGTGATTATGAGACAGACGGGCTGCCTACTGAAATGGAGGGACATATGGGAACTGGAGGATACGGGAAGATCCCTTTTTGAGACCCTTCACGCATTATCTTACCACACTGTTATCCAAGACAGAAGGCTACTTACATTTTTATCTCTTTATTATTCTGAAATTTTTAACACTGTACCTTACTTAACTGAACTATTTTATTGTGTTTATAGACTGACGCGCTGCCTACTGAAATATAGGGTCATATGGGAATGGGAGGATACGGATTCGCAGTATCTTACTACACTGCAATACAAGACACAACGAAATGTACTATTGAAAGGTCATGTCACCTTTCAGTAGTACATTTCGGGCACAGGAAAACAGATCTCCGTGCTTATTGGATGGTGATATCGCCCGTCAGCTATGCTACCTGCTACCCCCTCAACGAAAGTTGGCCTGACAGCTCTTGGAGCAAAATGGTATTTGACCACCGAGGGGTATAGAAACAATAATGCGGATTAATCCATTTCCTCCTGAGGCATGTCCATGAAATGGCAGTATAGTTATTTAATATTTATAAGTTAAATTATATACTATTCTTTCAACTTTGAATAGAGTTACGTGGTGCCAGTGCTTTTACGGGGAAAGTGCATCCACTAAATATAAAACGTGTCTGTTATTAAAATAGGGCCGCCACCTGCTGGAAATGCTTGAAGGAGTCCTATAGATTAGTTTCACCGCTAGAGCGCTTTGAAGTTCGACAGTGAAGTTGGGCCGACGAAAGAAGAGCTTGAATGAAAAGATGAGCTCTAGTCCCACTCACTATAAATCACTTTGAAAACAGTCCATGGAATGCACTTCCTCTACCATGTGTGGCAAGTCATACCATGGACCCCGCACTTAATAATGAATTTTAAGTTATTTCAGTGTTTGACTCTGTATGTGTTAGTAAATTTATATATATATATATATATATATACATATATATATACATACATATATACATACATATATATACATACATATATATACATATATATATATACATGTAACATCAGGTATACGCAATCACGAAGACTCTTGCGTCAGCCATGTGACATTCCGAAAGACGCAACCAGAGAGCTAGTAAAAGATGAAGACGGTTAAGATGTAGCTCAGGAACTGGCTAATTTGCAATCACCCAATAGCTTTAATTTTCATCTGTATATAGTTTCACATGTAAATGCTTATATCCCAATTAAATTGCTTAAAATGATGAGAACTCCTGCCTCCAATCCATTAAAACCAAAGGACGAAGCAACCCGTCCATAATACATGGGGGCTCGGACCACTCCATAATAAATGAGAGCTCGGACTAACTCCATAATACCGATGCCAACCACGACAGATGATGCCTGAACCACCTAAGACGATGCCAACCACCACAGATGATGCCTGAACCACCTAAGACGATACCTGAACCACCTAAGACGATGCCAGCCACCAAAGATGATGCCTGAACCAACACGGAAGATGCCGGAAACCACAACGATTGCTTAAGATTGAAGGAAGACGACGGCGGAGACACGACGAAACTTCAAGCCAGTACGGCCAGGTCACCACAAGACGGATTTGAAGACGATACAACATCGATGTCCTGGACCAGAAAACGCCTCTGACGAAACTGCCTTCCTGTCGAAATATCTAGTGGGCTATCAGCCGAAAAATCTGGATTACCATCAGATATCATCTTCGTCACATCTGTGAGTACAACCTCATTCTTTTGTTTGGAATTTTAAGTATTCACCACAATGACGACTCTCACTCTCAATGAAATTCCATTTATCTCCAAGGGCTTAACGAATGCAAAAACAAAAGTAATTAAGATGTTGCATTTCGTAATTTTTAACTCTTTTGGCGACCGAATGAATCGGAAAAACTTACGACTGTTTTCTGGATTTGACCCTGAATTTACGCGATCAGAGGAATCCGAGAAGGAAATGTTAACATCTTTAAAACATACCGATTTAATTCTCTTATGTGATTTTTTGGGTTTGAATTGTAACGGCTCACCCAAACAGCTGTTAAATGTTATTGACGACAGTCTAAAGGATTTCGAGCTGCTCAAATCAACAACAGAAATTGAGTCGGATTTTGAAGAGCAGGAAACGGATCCGATAGACTCTCATCTCTTTCCTCCCTCTCGTGTTGAAACCAGAAGTATACAAGACGATCTAGCTCAGAACGCATCAACATACATCGGTCAGCCGAACGATCCAAATCAACGCGTTAATTCTCCAATCGTGAGAAACGAAACAATAGCTGAAGACCATGATTCACCACACAACGTCGATCACCGAAATTTGTTTTCCTCAGCTGCTTCTGAAGGTCACATCCCAGATCCTTTTTTCTCGCCCGCAGAGACTAAACAAACTTTCGCACCAACTCCTTTCGCTGGTGCCAGTGGATTCGTTCATATAGGATTTCAGGACTTGGCTGATTCCATTCCAAAGTTCCACGGAACATCCGATGCATTTGGAATTGAATTATGGCTAAACGACCTCGAGGAAATATTTTTTCTGAACGGAATTGTCAATAATTCTCACCGAATAATTTTTTGCAAAAGATGTCTTTCTTCTTCAGCCCTTAAATATGTTCAATCCTTACATGGTATTGTGACATGGAATTCTTTAAAACAGAGTTTACTCGAGGAATTTTCAACAAAACTTAATAGCGCAGATGTCCATAAAATGTTGCAACAAAGGCGTTTAAAGTATAATGAGTCATTAAGTGATTATTTAATTGATATGAGAGAAATTGGCTCACGTGCAAATATTGATGCATCTTCTATTTTTGATTATGTTATTAATGGAATTCCTAGTTCTGCAAATAACAAAATAATACTTTATGGGTGTAAGACATTTCCCGAATTCAAAGAAAAGTTACGAATATTTGAAAGACTTTACCAACAAGATAAGAGTTACAATAAGAATTTTTCTTGCATTTCAAATGAACGCCATAGAGATGTCAGACAATTGCAAGATAATAAACGAAATTTTGAGAAGGGTAACCAAAATTTTGAGCATAAACCACACAGTACTCGAAATCAGATAATCTGCTTTAACTGTGGCCGTCGGAACCACAAATCAAGTGCTTGTCCATCTAGATCTCCGAAATGCTTTAGTTGTAATTCTTGGGGACATAAAAGTGACGCTTGCCCAAAAAACACATTCTCAGCTTCATCGAAATCTAAACCTCCAGCTGACCACACCGTTAACTCAGTTACTCTTAACGTGGGTCCAACATTGAACTCTATGCAAATTGAAGTTAAAATTAACGATGTTCTCTTAGATGCCCTTGTAGATACAGGTTCGCAAGCCACTATTTTACAGGAAACGTGGTATAAAAAAATTGCATCCCCATCGCTATACCCTTCGCAAATAACTTTCACTGGTATTGGAAAACAAAGAATTTACCCTATTGGATTTTTTCAAGGTTCAATCATAATTGACAACACTTCATTTCAGTCACACATACACGTTGTTCGTGATGACTGTATACCTTTTCCACTTATTTTCGGAAATGACTGTATTCAGCAAGCTAACTTTTCAATTGGGAAGACTGGAGTTAAATTGATCAAAGATGAACCAAATCTGCTCATTAATTTGGTCAACACTGAACTCATTGATTTGAGTCATGTTCGTCATGTTCTCAACGCTGAGCACAAGATTGAGTTACACAATATGATTAAGGACTACACTCCCCACAAAGTAAAAAGCACTGATATCAAGATGAGCATTGTCCTCTCTGATGACATTCCTGTATGTCATCGTCCGAGACGTTTACCCTTCACTGAACAACAAATCGTTCGTGAACAAATACAAGAATGGTTAAAAGATGGTATAATTAAACATAGTTATTCAGAATATGCTTCAAATGTTGTTCTATGTAAGAAGAAATCTGGTTCTTATCGTTTATGTATTGATTACAGACAACTTAACAAAAAGATTATTAGAGATAGGTATCCACTCCCTGTCATTTGTGATGTGTTAGACAGACTTGAACAGTCACACGTTTTCACAAATTTAGATCTTAAAAATGCTTTCTTCCATGTAGATGTAGACCCTTCGAGCTCTAAATACACATCCTTTGTCACGTCAGATGGACAGTTTGAAATTTTAAAATGTCCATTTGGTTTGAGTTCAAGTCCTGGAATTTTCCAACGTTTTATTAACACTGTTTTCCGAGATTTATTAAATGACAACACACTCGTCATTTACCTTGACGACATCATCATTCCATCGAAAGACGAGGCTGAAGGTATCGCCAAACTCAAACGTGTTTTGACAGTTGCCTCTGAATATGGCCTTAAGCTCAATCTAAAAAAGTGCAACTTCTTGCAAAGAAAAATTGAATTTTTAGGACACGTCCTTGAGAAAGGAACAATTCAACCTTCACCTTCTAAGACTCAAGCTGTCCAGAATTTTCCTGTGCCTAACACCGAAAAACAAGTGCAAAGTTTTCTAGGCCTAACCGGCTATTTCAGGAAATTCATTCAAAATTATTCTATAATCGCCAAACCACTGAGTGATTTGTTAAGGAAATCCACTCCTTTTCACTTTGGTTCCCAACAAAAAGAAGCGTTCCAGACTCTCAAACAAAAACTTTCGCAAAACCCAGTTCTACACATTTACAACCGCGATTCTACTCTAGAATTACACACTGATGCTAGCTCACATGGATTTGGAGGTGTTCTCTTACAGCAATCTGCTGACGGAAACTTTTATCCCATCCACTATATGAGTAAAAAAACTACACCACAACAAGCCAAATATTCAAGCTATGAACTTGAAGTACTTGCAGTCATAGAAGCGCTTAAGAAGTTTAGGATTTATCTCCTTGGAACAAAGTTCAAAATCATCACTGACTGTGCTGCATTCCAAAAAACGATGCACAAGAAAGATTTAACACCAAAAATCGCCAGATGGGTCATTTTTCTCCAAGATTTTGATTATGAAGTCGTTCACCGACCCGCTACACAAATGAAACATGTTGACGCACTAAGTCGTTATCCAGTCATGATCCTTTCACAAGACTCCATCACACCAAAGATCGCTGATGCACAAAATCAAGACGCGTTCATTTCAAGCATCAAGAAAGTCTTGCCACACACACCAATGAATGATTATATTGTAAAAAACGACGTGCTTTACAAAATTGTAGACGACCAAGAACTTATAGTTCTACCACAGTCTATGCAACATGAGATAGTGCAAACCACGCACTCACAAGGACACTTCGCTATCACCAAAACAGAGACACTCATTAAAAAAGATTTTTTTATTCCTAATTTAAGGAAAATAGTTGAAAATGTAATTTCCAACTGCATACCGTGTATTCTTTCCTCAAGAAAGAAGGGAAATTCTGAAGGATTTCTTCATCCCATCCCCAAAGGTACCGTTCCTTTGGACACGTACCATATAGATTTTCTTGGACCTCTCCCGTCCACCAACAAACAATATCAATACCTTTTCACCGTAGTAGACGCCTTTACAAAATTTCTTTGGATCTATCCAGTTAAGACGACATCAGCTAAAACAGCCATCGAAAAATTAACTGTGCAACAAACCAATTTCGGCAACCCTTCACGTATTATCACCGATAGAGGAAGTGCTTTTACTTCAAATGACTTTGAAACGTATTGCCGTGACGAAAACATTGAACTACAACACATAACCACTGGTGTTCCCCGCGGAAATGGTCAAATTGAACGTATGCACCAAACGTTAATCCCTGTTCTTTCCAAGCTTAGTATCGATGATCCAACTAAATGGTACACACATGTTCCACACGTTCAACGCATTATAAACAGTACCACTTCAACAACAACTCAATACACTCCATTCGAGTTACTTATTGGCATAAAAATGAAGAATAAAACTGATCATAAAATCAAACAAATTCTAGAACAAGAATACTTACAAACTACTATTGACGACAAAAACGAACTACGTAACACAGCCAAGAAAAACATTTTGAAAGTACAAGAAACTAACAAGAAGCACTACAATAAACGCAGACAACAACCCACATCGTATAAAATTGGTGACCGTATTGCTATACAACGAACCCAATTTGGGACAGGCCTGAAACTAAGACCTAAATTTTACGGCCCGTATGAAATTACACATGTTCTACCAAACGATCGGTACGACGTACGAAAAATCGGTTCCCACGAAGGACCAAACACAACATCCACTTCTGCTGACCTCATCAAATTTTGGTCAAGCAACTGAACTGAATTGACATTTTTACTTCTTCATTTCAATTTTCATCATTATTCATTTTGTATTCTTACTTAATGCTAGTTCCTCGCTACTTCCATCGTTTCCATTTTCAACAAACTTCTTCAACCCTCATGATGAGATCTTCTCCCCAAAGACGAATATGATGCGACAGGACGAAAGGGAAAATTGAGAGGAAAAGACGCCTACGACGCATCTTTCTTTAAGACGACTGCAAAGACGAAAGAAGATCAAAATATAAGACGACACCTTCCAAAGACGAGAAAAGTACGCAGCTTTGAAGTAAAGTTGCAAAAGACGACTTTTCTGAAGACGAACTTTCTAGATGTGCCAGAGCATCCCAAATATGCTCACTGCTGCATTTCTTTTGTTATTCCTCTCTCTTTCCGTTTCTTTTTGTATTTTCAGACACCTAGCTGTGCAGGAGGTCCTGCAGGGTCGATGGCCGAGTGTAACATCAGGTATACGCAATCACGAAGACTCTTGCGTCAGCCATGTGACATTCCGAAAGACGCAACCAGAGAGCTAGTAAAAGATGAAGACGGTTAAGATGTAGCTCAGGAACTGGCTAATTTGCAATCACCCAATAGCTTTAATTTTCATCTGTATATAGTTTCACATGTAAATGCTTATATCCCAATTAAATTGCTTAAAATGATGAGAACTCCTGCCTCCAATCCATTAAAACCAAAGGACGAAGCAACCCGTCCATAATACATACATATATATATATATACATATATATATATACATATATATATACATATATATATATATACATATACATATATATATATACATATATATATATATATATGTATATATACATATACATATATATATACATATATATATATATATATGTATATATACATATATATATATATATATATATATATATATATATATATATATATATATATATATATATATATATATATATATATATATATATATATATATATATATATGTGTGTGTATATATATATTGCTAAATCACAGATCAGACGTTCATTTCTGCATATTATTTCTGCTAAGCTATTGAGGTATCTCGTCAAAACCATTTGGAGGGTTAAAGTAAAAAATGAGAGTTAGCGTTTCAGTTATACACAAAATCGCATCAAGAATTGCTTAGTGAACAAACGTCTTAGAAGATTACATTTTAAATTATATACAATGAAACGTTTTCATACACAAATGAAGTATACAGCCATTGCTACTATAGTGATAACGGTTTGCGCTGCAACGATGTTACTTGGCAGTCAAGTAGATGGGACATTAATGTGTGTTATGTGTAAAGTCACAAACCCATTGGACTAATCAGTTGGTTGCTAGACACCCTGGTTGAGCTAATGATCTGTGAGACCGTCACATTCACAATGACCGAGCCAGTAGAGCAGCGAATTCGCATCAAATTTTGCTAGAAAATTCGTCCACGGAAACTATTCAGATGATCAGGAAGGCGTTTTTTAGGGGGGCACTGTCGGGATAGGTAGTGTGGAGATCCGAGCTGATCGTCTGAACTTATACCTTGGACCGATCGCTAGGGTGTTACGAAGTGATACGGAGATTAGGACTAACACAATTTATTTCTCTACCTAAAAACTATGTACAGAAACCGTTATCTCAAATTCATGGAACAGCCTACACGCTGCCACTTGCATTAATTCTGTAAAAACTGCGCTCGCTCCACCTGCGCGTGGAAGCCTTCAGTTACTAGTTCAAAACTGCGCTCGCTCCACCTGCGCGTGGAAGCCTTCAATTACTAGTTCAATTCTAACTCACTCTCGCTGAGTCAGGAAAATAGTTTCTACCAGTCACCGGATTTCAGCGGACATCTGCACGTGTGGTTAAGTCGATCATCAGCCGTTTGCACATCCTCACACGCCGCCGCCAAGAGGAAAACAGATTTTTTTTTCCAAAAAAATCTGTTTTACTAATAATATAGTCCGAACATTTGTGGCAACCGGTCAGATCAGGAGTGGTTACCCTCTCAACCCAAGAGAAATCAAGGGATCCAAAAAAAAATTATGCATAAGAACATTTATACTTTGCAACCACTTTTCAAGCTAATATTAGATCTCAACATCCAAATGCTATATCTATTTACACCACAAACAATCAAAAAACTGTTCGGGAGTATCAAATATTGATACTCCCGAACTCCAATACCTTTTCATTCTAAATTGATCCAATCTACAAAACCTAACTTAAAGTATTGCAAAAATAACATTCGACTAACACCATACATATAAAATTAACCATTATTTACACTATATTTAATATACATCTTAACCCTCCATATTTAGTTATAAAAAAAATAACAATCTCATCCAAATATGCTACCAAGCCTTTATTGATCGACCTCTCTTTCCAAGCGGGAGAGAGCATCAGCTCCCTGATGATAAATCCCAGGGCGATGGGTCAACTTGTAATTCCACCTTTGAAGGGCAAGTGCCCACCTAGTTAACTTGGGGCTCTTAGGAGTTGTCTCGACCAGATATTTTAGCGGATTGTGATCAGTTATGATCTCCACAGTGTTACCCTGCAACCACTTATCAAATTTTTTCAGTCCAAATAACACGGCATAGGCCTCTTTCTCAATGGTAGACCAATTCTTTTGGGTGTTATTCAATTTTTGACTAACAAAAGCAACTGGCCTATAGTTTCTATGCTCGTCCTTCTGGGTCAAACAACATCCAATAGCGTAGTGGGACGCGTCTGTGTGGACCTGGAAGGGTTCGACGGCATTGGGGGTGCTTAACGCAGTGACCTCACATAACGCATTTTTCAACCGGAGGAATGATTCTTCCTCGCGTTTCCCCCAAAATACCTTTCCCGATTTTTTCCCTTTTGTCAACTCCGTTAAAGGGGATGCTATCTCTGCATAACCAGGAATGCAAGTCCTATAAAATCCCATCAGTCCTAGAATGGATCTGACTTCCTTTTTTGATACGGGTCTTCTCAACTGTTTGATGGCTAATATTTTGTCATTGTCAGGAGAGTGCTTTCCCCCTCCTATCTTATGTCCTAAGTATTTTATCTCTTTGGATGCAAATATGCATTTCTTAAGTTTCACCGAAAATCCGAGATATTCCAGATCAGATAAGATTTTTTTCAAGTGTTCTAAATGTTCTTCCCACGTTTTAGAGAATATAACAATGTCGTCTATATAAGCTTGCGCATAAGCGGAATGTTTGTGCAACACTTGATTCATAATGCGTTGGAAAGTTCCCGAAGCTCCTGACAATCCAAATGGCATCACTTTCCATTGATACACCCCGTTATGGGTGGAAAATGCTGTCAAAACTTTGCTCTCGTCCTCCATTTTTATTTGATAATATCCCCTTTCCAAATCCAAGCAAGTTAACCATTCGGCCATCCCCGCAGTGAAGATCAACTCCTGCATGTCCTTCATAGGATAACTGGGCACTTTTGTTATCAGATTAAGCGCCCTATAGTCAATGCACATTCTAATCGAGGCATCCTTCTTCGCGACACATACAATGGGGTACGTAATGTCTGCATTGTACGGCTCCAAAAGACCCAATTCTAAAAGTTCTTGGACTTGCCTATCCACTTCTGAACGGTATGCTATTGGTATGCAATAACTATGTGGTTTTCTCCGGATGGAGTCAGGCAGCAATTCAATCTTGTGCTGACTTACTCCCACGGGTTGTATTGGTCGGCAAAAAAGTGTTTCGAACTTACACAAGAGTCTTTTCAATTCTTCCTCCTGTTTAGGATTTAAGTACGGTGTCGTGATCATTTTCACTTCTTGGGTGAACTCGTCTCTTGCTTCGACAATTGGAGCGTTTTCTATGTTACCAAATTCTTCCTCACCTTCAAAACTGACATTTACCGCGTTGGAACCGACCACAAATTCCCTTATCTTGTTCTGGTGAACGTGCCTCATCCTATTGTCTGGCATCTTTATAATGAAAGAATGTTCATTCCTTTTCTCTTCAATGATTCCGGGACCTTGCCATCTGGCCAATAATTTGTTTGTAGAATCTGGCAAGAGCACGATGACTTTATCTCCCGGCTTGAAAGTCTTTCTTGTAGACCTTAAATTATAATAATGGGCCATTTTCCCTTGTTGTATATTAGATGTTATCTTGGCTTTCTCTGCGGCCTCCTCCAGTCGGGTTTTCAACTTCTCCAGATAGACATGTATTGGGGTTGTATCCAGCTGCAAACCCTCGTGTCTTCCCGTCCAGGTATTCTTTAGAATCGACAAAGGACCTTCTGGCTTCCGACCAAAGAGCAATTGAAAAGGTGCTACACCCGTTGTACTGTTCGGGACCTCTCTGTATGCCCATAAAATGAACGGTATTTTGGTGTGCCAGGTCCGTGGTTATTCCTTAATGGTGTGATGTAACATACTCTTTAAAGTTTGGTTAAATCTTTCCACTAACCCGTTTGATTGTGGATATAATGGTGTGGAGAACCGTGGAGTTGAACCCATTCTTTTTTCAAATTCCTGAGTCAATTCAGCGTTGAAATTTGTACCATTGTCCGAGGCAATTACGTTTGGCACTCCAGTCCTCATAAAAATAGATAATAAAGCTTCACACGTTGCTTTGGCTGTAAGACTCGTCAAAGGGATCGCCTCAGCCCACCTTGTATGTTGGTCTACCATACACAAGATAAATTTGTGTCCTTTAGAACTTGGAGGATCTATCGGTCCTATGATGTCCACATTGACCACTTGGAAGGGCAATTCTGGCCACGCAACGGGAGTTATTGGGGCCCTATCTTTGTGTTTGACCCTTCTCGTCAACTGACAACCTTCACATGCTAAACAAAACTGTCTCACGTCTCTTGATAGCCCGTTCCAATAGAACGAATATCTAATTCTTTCTATTGTCTTCCTCGCTCCCATGTGTCCCCCAAACACTGAGCAGTGGGCTAATCTAAGAACCTCTTTTCTTCTACGTTTAGGAAGAACCAATTGACATACATTCTCTCCAAGAATCTTGTCTTTATGAAAGACCAAACCATCGTTAAAGAAAAATCCTCCACTACCTTGCTTAGCCTGTTTTCTGGTCTCTTCCAGCTCTCTACACTCCTCTTGCTCTTTACGGAAGCTTTCCGTCTTCGATATCCCTTCTTCCTGGTCTCCGTCGGTGCTTTCTACCACTAACACTTCTGTGTCCTTATTCACTTCAACGGAATTCCCTTCTGTGTTCCCCTCTTTTGTAGGTGGTTCCAAGATGTTTCCACTACCAATATCGGTGGAAATTAATTCCTGCTTTCCTCTAAGCATGTCTCGGATATCTGGTGGCAACAGCACATCTTCCACCAATGAGGGAGCAACTGCGCAGAGGACTTCTTGGTGAAGCACATCACCCCTACCTCCTATGATCAGTCCTATGGGAACGTTCATTAACGGGCATTTCTCCGCTGGACCGAAGATTCCTTTAATAAAGATGGACGATTTCTCTTCCAGCGACAGATTTTGTACAATATCTTTCCGTATGACGGTAATTTCAGTCCCAGAATCAATTAGGGCTTTTGCCTCCCTCCCGTCAACACTAATTAAGATTCTTTCCAAGGGGCAAATATTGTCTCGCCAGGATCTTTCCTTAAAGGATACAACTTTAGCTACCACCGCCGTTCCGCCAGTATTCAGTGTCCTTTTCTCATCCCCCACACCGCTTTCTTCAGTTATGATCCTATTCACGTTCGCTTTCCTTCTATTATCGTGATCTGATCTTCCTTTATCCGACTTTGGACAGAACCTCTTCATGTGTCCCTCCATTCCGCATGAGAAACAAACAAGCCTGGAATTATGTTTCGCCGGTTCTGGTTGAGTTCTGTGATAGGTTCGTTTGGTGTCCTGCTGAGATATGTGGTATCCACCGTAACCTCTTGCATCATACTGGGTCTTGTATCCCGAATTTGTCTTCATGGTGGTACTTGGCTGTCTCTTGTATGTTCTACGAACACATTCGTATTCGTCTATCTTTTCAGCCAGCAATGAAGGTTTTGATATTTTCCCCCATTCATCGATAAAATGGTCCCTGGCTTCCTGTGGCACTCTTTTCTTGACTTGATCGGCTATCATCAATTCCTTCAGACTCTCAAAATCGGAGATACCAAGTCCTTCGATCCATCCTTGAAAATAATTGGTTACTTCATGAGTAAAATCTTGCCAAGTTTTATCAGGACTTTTTTGATGTTGAATGAACTTCTGGCGAAATCCCTCTGGATTCATCTTAAACTTCTTTAACAAGAGGTCTTTAATGTGTTCATAATCTTCTAATCCCTCTTCCGAAACCCTCGCAATCAATTCTATTATCTCCAAAGGCATTAGGGTCAAAAGACATGATACCCAATTTCTTTCATCAATTTTCCTCCGCCTAGCTTGACTTTCGAACAGGGAGAGGTATAAAAGGATATCACCCTCTTTCATTTGGAATTTGGGCATGTATTTCGTCATGTCGACATGTATATCGGTAGGACTACTTCTTCCTTCTATGGAATCATTGCTTATCCTTATTCCTGCTTCTATCCTTAACTTTTCTAGCTCAAATTCTCTTTGTTGTTTCTTTCTCTCCTTTTCCTCTTCTCTCTCCTTCTCTTCTCTCTCCTTCTTCTCTTCTCTCTCCTTCTTCTCTTCCATCTCCTTTCGTGAACTCACTATCGTTTCAAGCATCTCCATCACGAATTCGACTTCGTATGACTTACTTCCTGTTATGAGATCTTTCAGTCCTATAACTTTAATATTTGGATCAGGAGTTTCCCCTAACTCCAATGCTAAAGTAAATAGATCGCATTTCTTATATTTTCCCAAAAAAGCCATATTCACTAATATATTTTCCTTTCTAACTGGTATTAACTAAAAGACCATTAAAATAAAAACCCTTTTCAGCTACTGATTGACTACCCCTAGCCTATATCACAATTGTTTAAAGAGAAAAATAATGGTTCACCCTAAACTGATAACGATGACATGTGAACAATAACACTGACGTGTCACATGAGTTAACGCTCAATTCGTAACTCTGAAATTCCAGCACTGTCGTGCTTTAAAAATACCTTCTGCCACTCCTGGTGTATCACAATTCTTCAAGAGAAACTATAATCAGCACATTTGGCTAAGAACACTGACGTGTTACCTGCGCTGTCGCGCAATTCTAAAATTTGAAATACGGATGTATTTCCCGCACTGCCGTGCTTCAACTACACCTCATCATTTAACAAACAAATATGCTTCACCTAACATTTATTTAGCAATGGATCCCTGATTATTTCTCTTAAAAGAAAGGGTAAACAACACTCACCCGGTTCGTCTGCTTCACCAAGATTTCGCGTAGCCTCGCCGTCCGTTTCCTCAGGATTTCTCGTCTCTGGTCCAATCTTTACTGTTCCCGGTTCGTCTGCTTCAACAGGGTTCCTCGGAATTTCTCGTCTCTGGCCAATCTTTACTGCTCCGGGTACATCATTTTTACCGCTGCCACCATCTTATTGTCGGGATAGGTAGTGTGGAGATCCGAGCTGATCGTCTGAACTTATACCTTGGACCGATCGCTAGGGTGTTACGAAGTGATACGGAGATTAGGACTAACACAATTTATTTCTCTACCTAAAAACTATGTACAGAAACCGTTATCTCAAATTCATGGAACAGCCTACACGCTGCCACTTGCATTAATTCTGTAAAAACTGCGCTCGCTCCACCTGCGCGTGGAAGCCTTCAGTTACTAGTTCAAAACTGCGCTCGCTCCACCTGCGCGTGGAAGCCTTCAATTACTAGTTCAATTCTAACTCACTCTCGCTGAGTCAGGAAAATAGTTTCTACCAGTCACCGGATTTCAGCGGACATCTGCACGTGTGGTTAAGTCGATCATCAGCCGTTTGCACATCCTCACAGGCACGTTGCAATGAGTGCAGCGTAAATAAAAATCTGGTACAGCCACATCAAAGATGGCCGGGAATCTATTGAAAGTTATCCACGTTCTGGATGCCTTCAACAAGCATAACACCTGATAATGTTGAACGCGTACGGCTGTAATCAAGATCGGCGATTGGCAGTGCTAGAATTAGACGATCTTAGAGACTTCCAAAAGCCACTGTGTTTTCCAGATTTTGACGAGGGATTTTAGCATGAAATGTGTGGCACCGCCCATTCATCACGCCTCGTGCAGGGTTTTTTGGTGAAACATCGAATCAGCAGGTGGTTTAGCCCCGCATCCCGGATTTCGGGCCCTGTGACTTCTGGCTTCTCCTTAAGCTGAAATCACCACTTCTAAAAGGGAAGATATTTCGGACCGTGGATGCGATTCAGGAGAACGCAACGAGGTAGCTGATGGCGATTCCACCAATGGATCTTGCAGAATTTTTTGAAAAGTGAGAGACGCTGGGAGATCCCAAGCTGTTACTTTGAAGGAGACTAGGTGCCAAACTTCCTAGGTGCAATGGATCTTGTTTCATCTTACATAGCTGGATACTTTCCGGATAGATCTCGTATACATACATGCAAAAACGTACAGTCGCGGAAAAAACGAATCACCCCTCTTCATTCAAACAATTTTAACAGTAGATCAAATTCAAAGATGGCATTCAACAGGGAATACCGTCTTCTATAAATTCATATGCATAAAATTTGCATAAGGGCCGTCTTTATATTAAATTGAGCACTAACTTCCTAATTTCCAATAGCAACCCCCTATTTTGACAAACAAATTCGAATCGATAACATAATTAAGATAACAAGTTTCATGTCATTCATGAATACAGAAAGTTTGGAGCTCCTAATGTTAAATATGTTTCCCAGACTTTTGTGGATATCTTTCTAAATAATATTCATATAGTGCTGATATTTTGTAGCATGTTGCTATTAACGTACCCAAACAAATACATAATATTTTAGTTTTTACATAATTTTTAGTTTTCAATTTTAATTATTAAATTAATATAGAAAAAATATGAATAGAAACCTTAATATATTTTTACAGAAATCGAATCAGAAAGACTTAATATTACCATACAACATTTCAGCTTTCCTCTGGATAGTTCTTGAGCTACACTTAAATTTTCATCGCTATGGTGATTTTAGGGGGTATCCAAAAGGTGAAAAAAATTATGAAACACCTGAGGAATGTGTAAATTTTTGAAAAATGTTTAAAAATATCATTTATGTAATCTAGCGGACATTTCCTCGTACCTGTCATGTGTGGTACAGCTGAACAATGATCAACCTAATTATAGAGATGGGCAAAACTTTGTTTTTACCCTAACAATTTTAACGGCTATTTCTAAGGTGCGACAACAGTTATTATTAACTGTTATTATGGAAAGCTTACTTGATTGTTGTTGAAGTTTAACAGTTACCATTAACTGTTAAAAATTGAATTTGACGGTGAAATTAAATAGTAAACACTAATTAAAGTTCATTCCAAATTTCCCGTCCATCAATATCTGGTCAATTTTGCTAATGACGAGATACCTTGTCGAGACAATCACCAGGAGGGCTAAGGTTCTTCGTAATCTTCTTTTAGTCAAGCAACAAATGAACAGTTCCTGATTAACTGCAAATAATCTCGATCTGCGAATACCGACTTTCAATGTGGAGTTGATCCATGAAATGAACAAAGCCTTTAACATTGAATATCTCAGGATATAACGATAGTAAATTCATGAAATTTCATATTTAGACTAACTTGACGATATAGAATCTGATTAAGGATCAAAACATGGTGTTGCAATTGTAAATTTTGTTGTTTATGCAAAATTTGATATGAAGACGGTTCCTTATTCAAAGTTTTTGCATTTGAATATGTAGAGGATGTTATTCACTATCAAATGATATCTTTGAATTTTCTCTACTCGAATAGTGCTCGAAATAAAGGGGTGGTTCGTTTTTCCCGTGATTGTACATTAATTAAATGTTTAGTACACACAAGGTTGGTTGGTAGTTTAATTGACGTCGCACTGGAGCAACCACCGGGCTATTGGCGACGGTACTGGATCCTACCCGAAGGGAAAGATCGGAGGACAACACCTCTTAATTTTGAACCACGGTCAGATGACGAAGACAATACCCGGGATGGCACCTCACTTTCCAAACTTCCAGACCACGTCAGCTTGAGGGCATTTGATGCCCCACGTACGGGATAGTCTTTGGATGTATCGAGTTTTTAACTCGCCACCCTTCAGTTGCCAATCCACTACTCTACCAACCAGGTTACCGCGGCCCATGCTTTTCCTCAAGGAATATCCAGTTTCATTATACTACCTGTTCACTCCTTATTTCAAACCTTATCTTACAAAAATTATTTTATCGACTATTTTAGGTACTTTGAGACTCATAAATGATATAAAAATTGTATTTTATGTTGTTGAAAAATTGGGTTACGTACACTTTCAACCATTAATTATGGGGTCACGTCACCAAATGGGTACATTACCCATTACCCCTTTATTAGATCAGAACATTAGGATGTAGATGAATGTGAATAGCAATGATTAATGAATATACTCTTTTAATGTACCCAAATGGGTGAACTTCCTGAATGAATGGGTTAAATTAGTTTACTACTTACAAATATTTAAAACTCCTATTTTTAACTGTTATAGAAAAGGTAGTAGGTAAATATTTCATTTATCGTCGAACTGGAGCAACACAATGGGCTATTGGCGACGGTCTGGGATCAAACCCGAAGGGAAAGATCCGAGACAACACCACGTAATTTGGAGCCACGGTCAGATGACGAGGTCACACCTGAGCTTGCTTCCCACTCTCCAAACTTCTACACCACGCCAACGTGAGGACATTTGAGGCTATGACAGATTTAACGTGCACCAACCTTCGTACACGACGGTCTTTGGTTGGATTCGGACTCGCAACCCTCCAGTTGCTAATCCGTTACTCTTAGAACCGGGCTGTCATCTGATCATGGTTCAAAATTACGTGGACGCTTCAAACGAGAAACGTAACTTCTTCAGGTTTACAAAAACTGTCAATAACAAACAATTATCAACGTTTATGGAAAGAATTTTTGTTTCTAATTTATTGAAATATATATATATATATATATATATATATATATATATATATATATATAATACTTTTTATTTTTACACATTCAAGTGTTTTACATCACGCATTTATCTTATAGTTAAAAACATTACTCAATTTAGTTGTTTACTAAGACAAATCATCTTCATACGTCTTTGAAGTTTGACCCTCCTGGTGGTTGTTTTGACGAGATATCTCGTCATTAGAAAAAAAATTAACCAGATCTTAATGAACGAGATATCTCGTCAAGACCACTTGGAGGGTGAACATGATTTTTATTGTCTTGTAATATCAAAATAAGAGTGTAACTAAAAATGTAGTAAAAATACATTTAACAATTCCAAAGATACAGTACAGACACCGCAATTTTACTGCGTATTTAAAATGGTTTCCACTCAGCAAGTTAAATAACACCATTCATTCAGTTAACTAGTAATCTATAGCGCTAGTAACATACAAGAATTTCAAAACAAAGCATGGATGAAAAGTTTTCTATGCTTTTACATTTTTGCACCTTCAAATGTTTTACATCACGCATCTATGCGTGTTAAAGTTAAAAATATTACTCAAAATAATTTTTTACTAAGACAAATAATCTTCGTACGCCTTTGAAGTTTAACATGCTTTTAAAACAAAGCATGGATAAAAAGTTTTCTCTGCTTTTACTTATTTTTATGTACTTCTAACGATTGAAATTGTGTCGATATGGAAATATTTAAGAAGCTTTGGGGGAAAACATTATATATGTAATGGAAGAAACGTAAGGTAAAAAAGAAAATGCAAATCTTTTCGGGTCAGTAACTCACAGTGAAAATTGTGAGGAAGGGAATTTCACTTTTTAAATTCCATCAGAGCAATACGCCGAACGCAAAACAGTTACCAGCACTCTCAAATACCACGCACAAGAAAGAATAACGCAAGTAGAAAATTGAATATTTTTAGATTTTGTGCTTTTGGACGGAACAGGGCTTAGACCTTATCACGAGGAATTAATGGATCTTAACTTGTTTTTCCAAGAATAGAAGATTAAAAAATATTTTTCTAGCGGGTGGAAAAATATTTGAAATTCGCTTCTGTATATTACGTCTAAAATTTGGCATTCTCTCGTCTACATTAACAGCATTACAAAACTGAAATGCTATTTTCACACAATGTTGGTAATTCACATTGAGACCTCAGTTGCATGAACGTTAATGCCATATTAATTTATAAGAGAAATATCAGGTCACTTGATTATATTCAACAGATGTCGCATAATTTCAGGATTTCGATAATTCGCTACATTTAACTAGTTTAAATGTAACGAATGTGGTTTAAATGTAACGAGTGGTTTCGACGAGATATCTCGTCCATCAAGATCTGACGTTTTGTTAATGATGAGATATCTCGTCCATCAAGATCCGACGTTTTGTTAATGACGAGATATCTCGTCGAGTTAAAACTACCCTATTACTCCAAGGGAATGAAGATCGAAGTACGATGAACAAAGTGTCCATTGCTCAGAACTGGTGACAATTTCGAACAGGTTTTGTTTAGGCTAAAGGGCAGTTTTCGACCTTGAAGATAAACCGTAAGGACGGTTAAAAAACTTCTTGTTCAGACCCAGCTCTTCAAACATGAGGGATAAAAATAAGAGCCATACTAAATTTCCAAAAGTTTCTACATTAACTGAAAAAGTACTTAAATAAGCTCGCCCATATACATTCCGTAGCATAAATTCAACCTTTCTCGCGCAACAAAGTGCATTAAGGCAATTTATCGATGTCCAAGTTTTATTTACATTCAGATTCAATTGGTCAAATTGGATTCCTGCTTTGCTAACAGAAACTGTGATACGGGGCGTAATTCGCGTAATCGAATAAGACCATCGAAATCCCCGATGTACGGCGGCTTAACTCTACATTAACCTCTTGAGCATTAATTGAATTTAAAGCTTAGGTTCAGTTTCCAAAGTCAGGATGCAAATTTACTGAGCAAAAAAAGTGTATCGATAAATTCTGTCGATGTCCACCAGTCCAGTAGTAAATTCCTGCATTACTAAAGGTAGCTGCGATAAGGGGATTAATTCCTGCAATAAAATAAGACCGAAGCACGCATCGAAATCCGAAGATAGGTAGGTATTTAATTAACGTCGCACTGGAGCAACACAACGGGCTATTAGCGACGGTCCGGGATCAAACCCGAAGGGAAAAATCCGAGGACAACACCACGTAATTTTGAACCACGGTCAGATGACGAGGTCACACCTCAGCTTGTACTCCACTCTTCAAACTTCCACACCACGCCAACGTGAGGACATTTTGAGGCCATGAATATCTGACGTGCACCAGCCCCCCTTGTACACGATGATCTTTGGTTGGATTCGAACTCGCAATCTTCCGGTTGCTAATCCGTTACTCTTCCAACCGGGATACCGCGGCCCCGAAATCCGAAGGACGGCGAATTAACTCTACATTAACCCCCTTGCACATTAGTCAATAAGCTAATTTAAAGTTTGGCTTCAGTTTCTGAAGTCTGAATACAAACTTTTTCAGGCAAGAAAATGCACACAAAAAATCTATCGAAGTTCACCAGTCTTATTTACATTCAGATTGATCTCTCCAGAGTGAATTCCTGCGTTACTCAAAGAACCTGCAATACGGGGCGTAATTCATGCAATCGAAAAGATGGGAAGCACTCATCGAAATCCTCGATGTGGACGGTGGATTAACTCTTTAACCTCCTGCGCATAAACTTAAAAACTAATTTAACCTCGCTTGAGTTTCCGAAGTCTAAATGCAACGTCTTCCAGGTAAAAGGGGATATTGAAAACAACTATCAAAGTTCGCCAGTCTTATTTACATTCAGATTGATCTCACCAGAGTGAATTCCTGCATTACTAAAAGGAGCTGTGATACGGGGCGTAATTCAAGCAATCAAATAAGACGCCAAACACTCATCCAAATACCCGAGGGACGGCGGCAGATGTTAAATCACCGTAAACTAGGTGAAGTATAATCGCAATAAAAATAAGTAGGAAACAAAAAAGCCGCAGTCTAGTTCCCCGAAAACCAACCTTCCAGTCTCGTTTACTGATTACCCACCAAACCGAATGCCGTGATTTTCTTAGGAAAGTCGTTAACACAAGCACTTTACAAATGACTACACGTCACGTTTCACACCAGAAGGCGATTGTTCTCTCAACTCCAGGGTTACTATTCGGCGAATTATACCTGAGGATTTCCTCTTGTTTCGTGTCTTACCTCGCGGAGGATGGTTGACGAAGGCGTGCGGAGATTAAGTTGGCGATTCCGACACTAAGCGTTTTGGAGTACCAAATTTTTAATCTGTAATTTTTTTTCTGGGTTTCCTCCTCAGATGAAACCATCTCAGGACTTCAAAACTAAATTTAGCACTAATCCAAAATGTCAGTTAATTATATAAAAAAACGCGACTAATAAGACAAAACAAAGAAATATATGTATAATATTAAAAACATTTCTTTTATTAACTCTCTTGATGGTAGAGTCGACGAGGTATCTCGTAATTACCAAAACTAACGAGATCTAAATCGATGAGATGTCACATCATTAAAGGAAAACTGACCAGATCTTGATCTCGTCATCATCACAAAATTGGCAATATCTTCATGACGAGGTATCTCGTCATTAGCAAAATTGGTCGGATCTTGAATAACGAGATATCTCGTCAAAAACCACTAGGTTTAATGTATCTGGTCTGCGCGCAGGGTAAACCTATTCGTAGGACCTATCTGGCCTGTGGGTCGGGAAGACCTTTTCGTAGGGCTATATCTGACCTGGGGGTGCTTAAATACATCGGAAGGGTGAGAAAGATCTATGGGTTGGTTGACCTATTCGGAGGGACGTACTTCGTCTGCGGGGCTGATGAAAGCATTTCGAGGACCGTATTTGGTCTGCAG
This sequence comes from Meta bourneti, assembly GCA_933210815.1. Classification (NCBI taxonomy): domain Eukaryota; kingdom Metazoa; phylum Arthropoda; class Arachnida; order Araneae; family Tetragnathidae; genus Meta; species Meta bourneti. Next base: position 41,779,517 of record OW119933.1, on the reverse strand, counting down.
GCCTGGTAAACCTGTCCGGATGGCCGTACCTGGTTTGAGCACAGGTAGAACCTATTAAGAGGGCCGTATTTGGTTGCAGGCCTGATAACATTTAGAGGGCCTTATCTGGACTGCGGACTGGTTAAATCTATCCGGAGGGCCGTACCTGGTCTCCTGGCCTAATATCAATCTATAAGCTACAATTTATTTATTTTCCGTGTACGTTTTTTTGTGGACATTGGCCATACCCATTTTACACATTGCTGGCTAATGAGGACGCTAATGACACTTATTGATCGGAAAACTGACCCAGGCGAGAACAAGAGCTATTTTTCATATAACTAACAAGAACAGTCAACAGTATTTTGACGCCCATCAATATGTTCCCACCACCATCAGGACCAAAATAAAACACTGAAGAAAATCTCAAGTTGAAATACGTTTCCCTTCAACCAGTATTACCACTCCTCATTTTTTCAACTAAGCCCTCGAAGCAGTGGCATAGCCTCCATGGAAACCCAGAAGTCCGACACCCCAAACAAAAAATTCGATAATATCTGAGTCAAAAGCAGCGATATTTTAACTTAAATCTGAGTGAGACGTCAGTTTGATTTTTAATGTCCTTGATATTCACTGCAAAGAGCCAACCAGGTAATGCTCATTTCTCATCCTTGCAGTCTCAAATGGTTTCTTACTGTGATTGGTTGATGGCGTTTTTCATGCGCAATGGGTATTTTCAGCAAAGATTCTTCTCCTTACCCCATTATATACAGCCATCCATCAAAGGATTCGGTAATACAAATCTGAATAGGAAAAATGAAGTACAACTGACAAGACTTCGCATTGGCCATACCCATTTTACACATTGCTGGCTAATGAGGAGGCTAATGACACTTATTGATCGGAGAACCTGCTCCATTATGTTCAACTTAGCATTGTGTTTTTACTGTTCGACACATTTTAACTGAATTTAGAGCTTTTAACAACCATAGACAAATCCGATTTGGAGTTTCAAATCCAGCCCTAAAAGATCTTTTGGGAAAGCCTTACAATAAAATTTATTTTTATTCATCTGACATCGGTTTTGTGAATTTTATTTAGATTTTATACATTGACTAGTTTCAGTTCAAAATTGTAAATAGATAAATCTGGCACAGCTTGGCCAAATGTGGCCCTTGCGCCATAAAAATCCAACCAACCAATCTCATACCCCACTTTTCCTCTTGATTAGCATCCAGTTCATATAAAACGCGCAGTCGGTCCTTGCGCATGATCAATCATTCTCTGCTCATCATTCCGCTTTTATAAGACAGCCTCATGCTCTCTGACAGCTCTTGGATCATTCAGAGTTGCCAGGATTGGGCGCAATTGCTCATTTTAGGCACATTTTCAACTTAGGGCTAAAAATTATTTGTCTTTGAGGAAAAGAAACAACGTCGAATCGAATTAACCCTCCAGGTGGTTTGGGCGAAATACCTCGTCCATCAAGATATGAAATATTTTATTAATGTCGGCTGTATCTTGATGTCTTGTCATCAAGATATAGCTGATTATTTTTACGATAACGAGATAAAGACCTGGTCAGTTTTGCTAATGACGAGATACCTCGTAGAGACAATCACCAAGGGGTTAAAAGCCGGAGAAGCACTAGTATGGTCCACAAGTGTGTCTGATAAGGCGTTATATAAATACACGTATATATGTATTACGTGTCATTCATTTGTAAGCAAAGTTATGATTGAATCGGTTTGGAATTAAAAAGTGATAGAAGGATTGTATAGATTGAACAACTGAAGTCCTTTCTTCTTTTTGACATCAAGATGCAGTTGGTAATGAAAAATTAATATGTTATGAATTGTGTGTGTGTTATTAAAAGTGGTTAAAAAGTATTTGGTTTTATAATTCAAATCATTTTTGCTGTTATTAAATATGTATTTTTGTAGGAAACAGATATCAGATATAGTTAAATGTCCCGTTTCAGTTTGCAATAGGTGTATTCACTGAAGCTATTATTATTTTGAATGCATTCATGCATATTATTTCTCACAGGAGAGAAGAGAAAAGACCATGACAGCGGACATAGCAATGTAATGATGTCTACAAAAGCAATAGAGAACGTACAGAAAAATTTCTGGATACATTAAAATAAATGAAAAATTCCACGGTCTGTTTCTTCTGTTGTGTACTTTCTACGTTTATTAAGATACAGTTTTGTGACAGTTTTTGTGGTTTTCCGACATTTCGTTGATGAATAGTAGCAAGCATATCAGTATGTTAAACGTTTGGGCATCAGTTTAGTTAGGCAGTCATAATTCAAAAATGGTCCAGAGTAATTAAAAAATTAATTTCCTTTTGTTAAATGTTCAAAGTATAAAGTCAAATCAACCGTTCAAATCTCAGATTTCAAATACAAAACAGTAAAATATATTTTGACATTTCCGAAAAAGTCAACGATTCGTTTATGAAATATTCGCAAGTATATTCGTAATCAAAACGTTTGGACATCAGTGTAGCTATGCAGTCATTATTCATAAAATGGTTCAGAAAAATTAAAATATAGCTTTATTTCCTTAGAATTTTTATTTTATTAATTTAAAATCAAAGTGTAAAGCAGAGTAAGCCATTGGATCAAAGTATCAAGCAGGATCAGCCAATGGATTTTAAATAAAAACTAGTAAAATATCTGTATAAAAATTAATCAGATTTCAAAGAGACCGGTTTGTTTATGAAATATTTGCAAGTATTTTCACTAAGAATTACTTTTTGCAGTCATCATTTATAAAATGATCCAGAAGAATTAAAAGTATGTTCGATTCCTTTTTTTAAATTTTTGTTAACTTAAAATTAAAGAAGAATCAGTACCAATAATTGGATTTCATGTAAAGAAATACTAAAACATTTTTAAAGAAAAATAAGTCTGACATTTTGAGACTGATTAACTGAAGCCTGACATTTAAAAAAGTTTCTTTCATAAAATATTGGCAAGTATATTCTTAATGTCTGGACAACAGTATAGCTAGGCAGTCACCATTTATAAAAAAGATCCAGAACAATTAAAAACAAAACTTAATTTCCTTTTTAAAAATATTAATTTAAAATCAAAGTGAAATCATGACCAGTCTGAATTTCAAGTAAAGTTATCTAAAACATTTTCCACGAGAAATAAATCGGATATTTCTGAAAAAAGAAACGAGTTTTTTCATGAAATATTCGTAAGTATAATCATTAAGCTTAATGTTTGGGCATTAGTGTAACTAGTCAGTCATTCATAAAATGTTCCATAACAATTAAAAAAGCTTAATTTCATTTAAAAAGATTATGATTTTGAAATCAAAGTACAATCAAGATCAGTCATTGGATTTCATGTAAAGAAATACTACATTTTCCACGAGAAATAAATCTGACATTTCTGAAAAAATTTCTTTCATGAAATATTCACAAGTATTTTCGTTGAGCTTAACGTTTGGGCATCAATGTAGCTAGGCATTCATCATTCATAAAATGATCCATAACAATTAAAAACAAAGCAAAATCTTCTTTAAAAAAATATTAATTTAAAATCAAAGTGGAAGTTATTAGATTTCAAATAAAGTATACCCCTAAACATTTTCCACAATGAATAATTCTGGCATTTCTGAAAAAATGCAACCGTAAAGTCACGCTATACAGCGACGCTCAAAATATTTCCGATGTTTCTTCAAAGGACCGAAGTCCCCGTTGCCAAATGGTCCAATCACCTTCCCTATGATGTGAGGCTTTACTTTTCACTCCTGAGAAATCAATTCGCATTCACCTCTGAAACAGATTTCTTGATTTAATTTCGGAAGTAAACATCAATGATAGACGTCTTCTTTTAGAGAAGCGGTGGAAGCAGTTTTCTTCTTTAATGCCATTTAAAACCAGTTAATAAAATGCAAAGCGGGTGCTAATTTAATAAACTGAATTAAGCCCTTTGAATGGATTCAAAAAATTTCAATGGATCGATAGAATTTAAGGATTTTATTCGTTTGTTGCACACAGCTGAAGGGAGATAGTAATGAGAAAAATAAAGTTGCATAAAGTTTTCCATGCCCAATTTTAACTCGTAAAATATCACAGATTTAGCGTTGACTCAGGGATGTATTCAGACGGAGGCTTGAAATCTAAATGTTTTTGGTGTTACAAAAATAAATGTAGATGTTAGCTTAACCCTCTGAGCGTCACGAGATTTCCAAGTAGTGTAGTATAAAATTTAAAGATTTTATTCGTTTATTATATACAGGTGAACGGAGATAGCAAATAGAGTCGTATGAAGTTTTCCATACCCAATTTTAACACGTTTAACGTGACGTGTGTTTGATGCTACAAAAATAAATGTAGAAGTTAGCTTAACCCACTAAGGCGTCACGAGATTTCCAACTAGTGTAATAAAAAAATTAAGGATTGTATTCGTTTGTAATAAATTCGTAAATTCGTTAACTCGCAAAATATCAGATTTAGCATTGAATCAGGGAAGTATTCAGATGAGGGCTTGGAATCTAAATGTTTTTGATGTTACAAAAATAAATTTAGATGTTAGCATAACCCTCTGAGCTTCACGAGATTTAGAAGTAGTGCAGTATAAAATTTAAATATTTTATTCGTTTATTATATAAAGATGAAGGGAGATAGCAATGAGCAAAATAAAGCTATATGAAGTTTTCCATTCCTAATTTTAACTCGGAAAATATTACACATGTAGAATTGACTCAGGATTGTTATAAATAGATAAAGGGAGATAGCAATAAGTAAAAAAAAGTTTTATGAAGCTTTCCATACTCAATTTTAACGCGTAAAATATCACAGATTTAGCATTGGCTCAGGAATGTATTCAGATGGGGCCTTGGAATCGAAACATTTTTGATGTTATAAAAATAAATGTAGATGTTAGCTTAACCCTCTGAGCGTCACGAGATTTCTTTGTAGTGTAGTATAAAATTGAAGGATTAATTTTAATGTATTGTCATTATTTTAATTCACCATAATAGTTTCAATACATATAAATCAAATTAACTCAATTTGTAATGTGCATCACTCAATTGTAAAGCTAAAAAATGCAGTGTTCTAAAACACATAAAATTTTGCAAAAAGGCATAGGTTAAGTAATATTTAAACCAAAATTTCAAAACTAGGAACCACGATGAATTTCTTATTTGCACTTAGATATATGTGCAACTGATTAAGAGTATTATAAAGAAATTAAGGAAATCAAGAAAAATAATTCGCTGGGACAGTTCGAAATCAGAAGAATGTCACAAATAGGAGAAAAACACATTTTGTAGTAGTCCTATCGTACTTATCTACTATATGTTTTATGCTGTTGTCTATGCAACTCAATCAAAAATTATATTAATTGAAAAACTATTTCTGCTATCCATAGAATTTGATATCATCTCACCGTTGTTCAAAATTACGAGGCGTTGTCCTCGGATCTTTCCCTGCGGAATTGATTCCGGACCTTCACCAATAGCCCGTTGTGTTGTTCCAGTGCAATATTAATTAACTACTTACCTACCAAAAATACATCTTTTAAGGGCAAGCAAATGGGCTAATATTACAGCTGAGACAAACGAATTTTAAATAACATGCATATTACTTAAGGTTAAAACCTATGCGACGTTAATAACCATAGAGTTTGACATCAATTAATTTTTTTAAACTTAAAAACTAGATTTTTCAATCGATTTTGGTGATTTTGAAAGTCCACTGCCACCTTAAAGTTTAGTATGGTGTCTAAATATTAGCTATAAAGACTGAAAATTTTATAAATATGTTAAGTCCAGATCTCCATTTCAGCATAAAAATTGTACTTTTAACCTTGATTCCCCTTCGAAACGATTTCTCGGATAACGCTTCTTGCCAACTCCATACAGGCAGACTGATCAAGAAAATAATTCCCTCCAAGAACTTTTTTTCATTAATTCATCCAAAGATAATAATCGACTGCCATCAAAAGTCAAAATCTTAAGGAAGACTTTCTAATAACGGTTTCATTAAAAACACATTAACCTACCAGGTGTGTGCAAAAGCGAACGAAGTGGTCCGTGCAGGAATGGAATGATAATAATAAAAATTGCACCAACTATATCTGCACCCCCCATCCAGGACTTAATTAAAAACTACAGGCCATATCTTGTTCGCATGACGTGTTTACTGTTGCGCTGAAATGAGCCCATCTTTCCTTTATTTGCAATTTCAGCTCTGGTGGCAGTTGGGATGGCTCAACCTACCATATTGTTTAGTGATTAAAAATAAACATTTCATGCCGGGAGCTTGTGCTTGGAGAAGTTGCTGATCGAAATCAGCTAAGTAGAACATAGAAGGGAGGGCAAAAACAAAATTAAAAACCGTTCAACATTAATTAAATATACGGAGAACAGTCACCTCTGTGCTTTGCCGAGGAAGTGGATTCGCCTTACACGCACCTAAGCGCCCAGTCGAAAAACATTGCGATTTGATTTTACGCTTTTAAATGCGTTTCAATTGAATTCGCCGTCTTAGTTCTGTTTCGTTCACGCGTCGCTTGAAAAAGTGAAATAGTCCCCTAATTGAATTACAATTAGCATCTGAAAGGGGGAGTTTCCTCTGAAGTGCTTTTATCCGAAAGGACTCGGTGGAAGGGATTCTTTATTTTGGATGGTTTAAATCTTTTGGCTTACGGGTGGGAAAAGTAGGAAGTGGAATAGGTGGAATTGTGATCTCTCGATAGATTTTGAAACGCCTCAGGTTTTTTTTTAACCAGATTGACTGATGCATCTCTGTGCGAAATAAAATGTGAAATTCGTTTCCTTTGTTTTTAATGTAACAGAAAAACAATTAGAGGCCCAAGTAGCTACACTCGGCTTCTGTACTATTTTTCAGTTTAATGGACAGTATTTGGTGGAATTGTGATCGCTCCATAGATTTTGAAACGCTTCAGTTTTTTAAACCAGATTGACTTTGATACTCCTCTGTGTGAAACAAAATGGGAAATTCATCTCCTTTGTTTTTAATGTAACAGAAAAACAATTCGATGCCCAAGTAGCTACACTTGGCTTCTGTTCCATTTTTCAGTTTAATGGGCAATATTTGGTGGAATTGTGATCGCTCGATAGATTTTGAAATGACTGAGTTTCTTTTAACCAGGTTGACTTTGGTACTTGTCTGTGCGAAACAAAATGAACTACACTTAGCTGCTATGTCATTTTTCAATCTAATGGGCAATATGGCTATGGATATCTTTATTTTGAATTATTTAAATCTTTCGGTTTTTGAGAGTGGGAAAAGAAGGACGAGGGAATAGGTGGAATTGTGATCGCTTAATAGATTTTGAAAGGTCTCGGTTTTGATCACCTATTGACTTAGGTACTTGTTTGAATGAAACAAAATGGGAAACGCATTTCCTTTGGTTTTAATGCAACAGAAACCAATTAGATGTCTAAGAAGTCTACAACGACCTTCTGATCCATTCTTCAGTTTAATGGGCAATGTTTGGTCAAAGCTCGATAGACTTTGAAACGTCTCAGTTTTGTTAACCAGTTGACTTTGATATTTGTCTGTGCGAAACAGATTGGAAAACTCAAATCCTTTGGTTTCATTGCAACAGTAAAGCAAATTAGATGTCCAAGAAGTAGCAACACTTCAATCAGAAGGACAATATAGCCTTGAATATCTTTATTTTGAATGGTTTAAATCTTTCGTTTTAGGAGTAAGAAAAGAAGTTAGTTCGCTTTACACACACCTTTGTGCTCAGTCAAAAAAACATCGCGATTTGAATTTACGCATTTAAATGCGTTTCAATTGAATTCGCCGTTTCAGTTTTGTATCGTTCACACGTCGCTTGGAAAAGTGAAATAGTCTCCTAATTGATTAATTTCATGTGAAAGGGGGAGTTTACTGGGAAGTATTGTTATTCGAAAGGACACGGTAGAAGGGATTCCTTATTTTGGACGGTTTGAATCTTTTGATCTTTTGGCTTTTTTTAGAGGAAGGAGGACGACCGGAATAGGTGGAATTGTGATCGCTCGATTGATTTTGGAACGTCAGGGTTCTGATCATCTGTTGGCTTTGGCAGTTGTCTTCGAAACACAATGGGAAACTCATCTTTTGTTTTATATAAGTGAAAAATCAAAGGAGATGTCCTTTGGTTTTCTACACTTAACTTCTCTTCCATTTTTCAGTTTAATAGGGGATATTTGGTTGAATTGTGATTAGTCGATAGATTTTGAAGCGTCTCGGTTTCGTTGACCAGTTGAAGTAAAGCAAATTAGATGTCCAAAAAGTAGCCACAACTTGCTTCTATCTCACTTTTACAATCTAATGGGCAATACAGCCTTGAATATCTCAATTTTGAATGGTCTAAATCTTTCAGCTCATGAGTATGGATAATGGAAGATGGGAATAATTGCAATTGTGATGGCTCGATAGACTTTGAAACGTCTCGGTTTTGATAACCTGCCGACTGTGATACTTATCTGTGCGAAATAAATTGACCTACACTTAGCTTCATGTCATTGTTCAATCCAGTGAGCAATATAGCTTTGAATATCTTTAGTTTGAGTGGTTTAAATCGTTCGGTTTATGAGTAGGAACGGAAGGACGATGGGATTGGTGGAATGGGAATCACTCGATAAATTATGAAACGTCTCGGTTTAGATCGCCTGTTGACTTTAATATTTGTGTGAAACAAAATGGGAAACTTATATCCTTTGGTTTTAATGCAAGAGAAAATGTCCAAGAAGTAGTTATACGAAACTTTTGTAATCCGGCTCCAGCGAGTTGGCATTTGAATCACTTGGTTTTGCATGAATTTATTCATTAAATTAGGTTCATGGTTAAACGTTAACAATGTCTTCCTACAATTGGCGTTCTTCTGGTTTCTGATTCCGAGTTTATCGTTCAATGCCACAAGCCGTAACAGTGGTTACGAGTTTGGAAATAAATGGTCACCAATGACGGTCGCCTTCCGGGATTTCGAGAATGGCAGCCCTTTCTCCGGTAAGCTAACCACCTTCTTACCTTCCCAAGGTCATCTACCTTCTGACCGGAAACTCACTACATCCCATTCTTTAGTCTAATGAGCTATGTATTTATTTAAAACCTTTTAATTAATGCACACCATACATTTCAATTATTTATAGCATTATTTTAATGAGTTATTTGTAAGTTTTACACTTGAATCACTGGTTAGTAAACATAATTCCTAACGACATAATTCCTAAATTTACCTTTCTATGTGGAAACTTTAGTTAGAATTTTTTTCTGTAAACTCACCTTTTTTAAGTTATTGAAAATTCCAGTAATGCTTACTTTTATAAGTTTTACTTGATGGTGTGTGTTGAGGTGTACTCAATTTGATTAACGAATCGTTTCTCTTTTCCGTCCGTTCAAATTCTCCGCTTTTACTGGACCCTGGTCTTTTTAGTTGCTCTCTTACATTAGAGTCAACTTGCAGAAATTATTAGACGGGAGAGCAAGTAAAACCAAGCTGCTCAGAAAAAGTGAGTTACCGAAACTTTTTATTTTGCCTATACCGATAATTGCCAATATTATCCATATGTTAGTAATATTTATCCCTCAAAGAATTTGAAGGGTATAACATTCAGGGTTACTCCCCAAAAAATCAAAAATATACTATTTTAAGGTAAGATGATGGAAGTGCGAAAAAGTGCTTCATCAAAAGTGAAAGTGCTTCATCATCTGATTAGACTGCGCGACATTGTAGTAGACTTTCGAGATTCCACTATTTTTGTCATCACTATAGAAATGCGTATTCACACATCTACCCTGTCATAAGATGTTATGTTACCAAGCGCGGCGATAAAATACTAAATAGGCAAACCAAGTCAATTTTTCACTGAACTGTCACGTGACTACTAGTCGACATGCTGGTTACACTTTGCAGCACACCGGCTGAAAATAGTTGCTATAGGTAATTTTCACACATACAATTATTTTTGTACTTAATTTAAAGTGCACTCCATATCTTGCTATTCTTTCAGGGACGTATTCATGGGGCACAAGCGGCCAATTTGCTCCAATCCTCCTCGAAATATTTTGGTGTCCAAAGCAATCAAACATACGCTTTGAAGATATCTCATTACACGTAAATTTAAGTTCGTTAATCACATGGGTAAGATACAAATAGATCGTGTTAACCCTCCTGGTAGCTGTCTGGACGAGGTATCTCGTCGTTAACAAAACTGACCAGTTCTTTATGGAAGAGATATCTCGTCATTAGAAAAACTCTGACCAGATCTTAATCTCGTCATCATAAAAAAATCGGCAATACCTTGATGACGAGCTATCTCATCGTTAGCAAAATTGGTCAGATCGTGATGGACGAGATACCTCGTCGAAACCACTTGGATGGTTAAACAGTCAAACAAATTATTAAACACAACACTCATGCAACATGACACTTCAATCGAAATACGGAATCGAAAGAACAGAGAGAAGACTGGGCCACCCACGAAATTATTTTTCCTAACGCGTGCCTGTATTTTGGCTGCTTTTAACGTAATAACGCTTTTCAAAACGCAAGTTTTTAACGTTCCCCCATAATTTGAAATATCACAGGTGTCTTCTGGACTCTTGAAGGATCGGACATCCATGCAATGCGTGTGCCAAAATGCGTTTATAAGAGCCTTCAAGAAACGACCCAATTTCTTTATGAGGACGACAGCAATAATATTTCAAACTTGGCAACCCCCATCTCCGTATTACCTGAATCACCCAGACAGTGACATCAGGGCTTGAAAAAATAAAAAATATATAAATAGAGATATACTTATGCTTACAAACCCCGTTTCCCCCAACCTGCAGAGCTGCGGCATGCGCCTCTATTATCAACACGTTTCCCCGAAGTCAGCTTCGGGGCACGGCTACTTATTGCAAAAGGTTTATTTCATGTGAACAGTGTGAAAAGAATAGAGCCATTCTTTTAAAAGAGGAAGGAGGGGACAATTGTTCTTGACTGTTGATTACAACCTATATTTCTAATCACCTAAAAAATTATAAGGGGATTCAAGTGTTTTTATTTCGCATTTCATATTTCCTAATGAAATAAAATTGTTCAAAAATATAAAAATACCTTTGGTTATCAGTAACGTCTTATTTATATGCTCTTGAAAGTCCAACTCAAATTTAAAACTGAACATTCAGTGTCCCCAGGGCGCGCAAAATAAGATATGATTATTATTTATGCTTAGTCCTCCATTTTACCACAACTTGCAGAGTTCCTCTATTATCAACACGCTTCCCCGAATTTAGCTTCGGGGCACGGCTACTTATTGCAAAATTTTTATTTCATAGGTTGTGAAGCAGTGTTTGAAAAGAATAGAGACCTACGTTTATAAAGAGTAAGGAGAATTGTTCTTGACTGTTGATTACAACCTATATATTTCTAATCACCTGGCAATTTATAAAGGAATTCAAGTGTTTTTATTTCGCATTTCATATTTCTCTCCTAATGGAATAAAATTGTTCAAAAATATAAAAACACCCTTGCGTTTTTTTGTCGCGTTTTATTCATATGCCGAAGTTGGTCATGTTGTAGAAGCATGCTCCTGAATGTCCAACTGAAATTCCCACCTGAATCATTTAGTGACATCAGCGCACAAAATAAGATATGATTATTAATTATGCTTACAGTCCCCCATTTACCACAACCTGCAGAAGTCCTCTATGATCAACACGTTTCCCCGGATTTAGCTTCGGGGCAAGGCTACTTATTGCAAAAGGTATATTTCATAACTTGTGAGTAGTGTCTGAAAAGAATAGAGCCCTCCGCTTAAAAGGAGACAGTTGTTCTTGACAGTTGATTACAATCTATATTTCTAATCCCCTAACAATTTATAAAGGGATTAGAGTCTTCTTTTATTTTGCATTTCATGTTTCCTAACGAAATAAACTTGTTCAAAAACATTAAAACACCCTTGTGTTTTTAGTCGCGTTTTATTCATATGCCCAACTTAAGTCATGTTTTACAATCATGCTCCAGTCCAACTCAAATTCACATCTGAATCATTCAGCGACATTAGGGCACGTAAAATAAGATTCTTATTACTTATGTTGTACAGTCCCCCATTTTACCACAACCCGAAGAGTTCCTCCATTAACAACACGTTTCCACGAATTAAGCTTCGGGGCATAGCTACTTAGTGGCAAAGGTTTATTCCATAGATTATGAGGCAGTGTTAAAGAATAGAGACCTCCGTTACGGTGACAATTCTTATTGAGAGACTTGATTGCAACCTATATTTCTAATCACCTAACAATTTATAAAGGGATTCAAGTATGTTTCTATTTTGCTTTTCATACATCTAATGAAATTAAATTGTTCAAAAATATAAAAACACCCTTTCTTGTTCTTAGTCGTGTTTTGTTCATGTGCACAACTTAGTTGTGCTTTACAATTATTCTCCTAAATGTCCACCTTAAATTCACACCTAAATCATTCAGTGTTTTTTTTTTTTTGGGGGGGGGGGGGGTGTTACGGTGTAAGGTTCATATTTGGCCAAGCTGCGTCAAACTCAAGACAGATAACTTCAAAGAATCGTTCAATAACATCAGGCGTGAAAAATAAGATATGCAGATATTATGCTTATTACTTTGCTTACAGTTCCCCATTTTACCCCAACCAGCAGAGTTGACGGTATGTTTCTCTACTATCAACACGTTTTCCCGAAGTCAGCTACTGGGCATGGCTACTAATTGTAAAAGGTTTATTTCACAGGTTGAGAGCTGTACTTGAAAAGAGCAGAAACCTCCGTCTATAGTGGAAAGGAAATGTTGTTCTTGACAGTTGAAGTTGAATGTAGGCGATTGATTACAACCCATATTCTAACCACCTTAACTATTTATAATGGATTCAAATTTATTTTTATTTTGTAAGTCGCATCTTTTAACGAAATAAAATTGATCAAAAAGTAGAAAACACCATTTTTTGAATTTTTACTCGTGTTTAATTCATGCTTTCTCATGAAGTATAATGAAATTTGCGTTACTCAGTCATGTTTTTACAATGTCCTGTCCTGAATCATTCAGTGACATCAGGTAGTGAAAAAATATAGATTTACTTACTACTTTGATTACAGCTCCCGTTTTACCCCAACCTGCATAGTTACGGGCCCATGCACCTTTATCATTAACACGTTTCCCCGAAGTCAGCTTAGGGGCATGGCTACTAATTGCAAAAGGTTTATTTCTGAATTTGCGGACAGTGCTTGAAAAGCATAGAGCATTCCGCTTAAAGCAGGAAGGAAAGATTATGGTTCTTGAGAGTTGATTAGAACCCATTTTCTAATCACCCAACCATTTATAAGGGATTTAAGAGCGGGTTAAAAAAACGGCGTTGGGGAACCGGGAGAAAGAAGACTGAATTATCTGAAATTACTTTCTGAATACGAGCTTGATGAAGGGACTTCTTGCAGAAAATCAATTTTTTTAGAACGGGTGTCTTGTTGAGGTTTGCTTATAGCTCATACCTTAGGAACAACCCTGCTTATATTCTAATCACCAAACCATTTCTGATATAGATTCAAGTGTGTTTTTATTTTGCATTTCATACTAACAGAATAAAATTGATCAAAAATGCTTTTAATGAAGTATGACAAAATGTGTACAACTCAGTCATGTTTTTACAGTTGTGCTTCTGAATGTTCACTTTAACCCTCCAAGTGGTTCGACGAGATATCTCTTCCATCAAGGTCTGGGCAATTTTACCAATACCAAGATCTAGTTAGTTTTCTTCCAATGAAGAGATATCTCGTTCATCAAGATCTAATCAGTTTGGCTAATAACGAGATATCTTGTCGAGACAAGAAACACCAGGAGGGTTAAATGCATACCTGAACCATCTAGACAGTCACAGCAGGGCGGGAACATATAAAATTTATAGATATACTTATTACTTATGCTTACAGTCCCCGTTTTACCACAACTTATATAGTTGCGACATGCGCCTTTATACAACAATCCCCGAATACAGCTTCGGGGAAAGGATACCAATTGCAGATTTATTTTTGAGTTAGCGAACAGTGTTTGAAAAGAATAAAACCCTCCGTTTAAAACAAAAAGAAACGTTTACTGTTCTTGACAGTTGATTACAAACTATATTGAAATTGCCTAACCATTTATAATGGATGAAGTAATGCTTCTACTTTGAATTTCACATTTCTTTTGTAATAAACTTGATCAAAAAGAGAAAACACCATTGTGTGTATTCTTGGTCGTTTTTAATTCATGTTTTCTATGAAGTATTCGACAAAATGTGCACATCTCCAGTCATCGACCGGAAGGTTGTCCAACCTTAAATGAACATATACGGCATTAAGTTTTAGATATTAATTTTAAACTTATTCGTTATTTTTATGTTCAATTTTGCGGTTGCAATAAAAGAACTTACGGATCTGCATATTCGTTCTAGACTATTCAAAAGTTACTCATCAAGGGCAGTGATGAATTCGGGATGGGGAGAGAGACCACAGGGCTCGAATTTTGGAATGAAAAGGCTACATGCTGCACCTAGTTATATCAGCGAAAATCGAAGTTTCGTAAATCACAGGGACAAGTATGTCTGTGTACTTCGATAGTCTGAAAGCAGAAAAACAAATTCCAACAACTCAATGCTCATTAAACATTGTGGCTTTTCAGGAACTGAGTGAAAGAAGATTTAATTATTTTCTGAATGTGTTCTTGATGAAGAGACTTTTTTAGAAAATCATTCGTTTTAGAAAAGAGGCTGCTTGTTGGGGATTGTGCATGGGCAGTTCATGCCCCTTCGGAACTGTCCTGCCCATATTCTACTCACCTAACCATTTATAATGGATTCAAGAATATTTTTATTTTGCATTTCGTATTTTTCCAAACGAAATAAAATTGATTCAAAAACTAACTCCCCGGCACTACAGTCCATGTTGAACCTTGGCCTCCCTAACGATACGACTCCAAAGCACCCTGTCTTGGGTCTTAGTCCACCAATTTTTATTTTCATGTTTTTGAGGTCTTTTTCGACCTCCTCACGCCATCTTTTCCTTGGCCTTCCCAGTTTTCTCTGGCCTTGACACTGATTCTTAAATATCTTTTTTGTGCCTCGGTTGTTATCCATTTTCTCCATGTGTTCCAACCATTGGATTCTTTGATTTTATCAAATTTATATCTTTTTCTCTGTATAATTTTTGGATTTAATGATTGTATCTCCTTCTCCATACATCGCCGTCTTCGATTGGTCCAAATATGGCTCTCAAGATCTTTCTCTCCCAAGTTATCAACACTTTTTCATGTTTGAGTCAAACTCCATGTCTCCGATCCATGTATTACTGTGGTTTGATGATAGTTTTATACATTATTAGTTTGTCTTCCTCGCAGATTCAATAACAGAAAACGCAATTTTTGTGTTTCAGTGGTGTTGAATGGCGTTTCAGGTATCACACACACAGACACACACACCACAGTCAGCTTCGGGGGATAGCTACTAATTGCGAAAGGTTTGTTACTGAGGTTGCGAGCAGTGTATGAGCAAAATATAGCATTATGTTTAAGAGAAATATTGTTCTTGACAGCTGATTTCGGTGCAACCTATATTCTAATCAATTAACCTTTTATAAAGGTAGGTAGGTATTTAATTAACGCCGCACTGGAGCAACCTGGGGCTATTGACGACGGTCCGGGATCAAACCCAAAGGGAAGGATCGAGGACAGCACCACCTAATTTTGAGCCACGGTCAGATGACGAGGTCACACCTGTGCTCCTTTTATAAAGGTAGGTAGGTAGGTATTTAATTAACGTCGCCCTGGAACAACACAACGGGCTATTGGCGACGGGCTGGATCAACCAGTGAAGGGAATGATCCGAGGAAAACACCACGTAATTTTGAACCCCGGTCAGATGGCGAGATTACACCTGAGCTGGCACACCATTCTCCAAACTTCCACACCACGTCAACCTTTTATAAAGGATACAAATATGTTTTTATTTTGCATTTAATAATTCTTAACCCTCCAAGTGGTTCATGGAAATAGATAAGTCGTCCATCAAGATCTGTGCAATTTTGCTAATGACAATATATCTCGTCATTAAGATATTGCCGATTTTTTTCTGATGTCGAGATCAAGATCTGGTCTGTTTTCTAATGACGAGATATCTCGTCCATAAAGAGCTGGTTCAGTTTTGCTAATGACGTGAAACATCGTCGAGCCAAACGCCTTAATGAAATAAAATTAATCAAAAATATAAAAACTTCATTTTGTGCGCTCTTAGTTGTGTTTAGTACATATTTTTTTAATGAAATATGATCAAATGTGCACAGCGCAGCCATGTTTTTACAATGTCCACTTTAAATGTACACCTGAATCATCCAATGACATCAGAAAAAAATGTTTAGATACATTAATTACTTATGCTTACAGCCCCCCTTTCACCCCAACCTGCAGAGTTGCGGCATGCGCCTCTATTATCAACACGTTTCCCCGAAGTCACCTTCGGGGCATGGCTACTAATTGCAAAAGGTTTGTTTCTGAGGTTGCGTTGGAGAAGAATAGAGCCCCCAGGCTGTAAGGGTAGAGAAAAGATTATTGTTCTTTATACCTAGCCTTAAATTATCATGATGCGATGGCCGCAGATTTAACGATATTCATTAATTACGCTCTGGATTGGGCAAGGGAAGAGGTTGCTTGAAAGAGCCTTATATCGAGATGATGGGTAGTCGACGTTTGCCCGTCGAAATGGATGCCACATAAATATTTTTTAATCGCGCAAAAATAACAGCGCTGTAATGAATAAATTATTGATTTTTTTTGGTTGGTTAATGCCATAAATATATATATATATATATATATATATATATATATATATATATATATATATATATATATATATATATATATATATATATATATATATATATATATATATATATATATATATATATATATAAAAATTAACGATACCTCCCATTTCGCGGGTTAACGTATCGGTATCATTTCGGCATGGGGCCGTGTGCTTCATCACTGGGAGTAACGCAGGGGACTTGACAGTCAAAACATGTTTTAGCTATTTGGAGAAAGCTGTTTTCGTTGTGTCAGGGGTTTAACCAGCCATAAGATAAACCGTACGCTTACGACAAATACGCTGTAGCGGATAGATTTATCTCACACCCGGAGACCAGATACGGCCCTCCATATATTCCTTACCAGGCCCGCAAGATCAGAAAAGGCACTCCAGATAGATCCAATCGGTCTGCAGTCCAGATATGGCCCTCCAAATATTTTGATCAGTCTCCCCGGTCACACATAGCCCTGCAAAAAGGTTTTCCAGGCCCGCTGGCCAGATACTGCCGTCCGAAAAGGATTTTCTGGCCCTCCGAATAGGTTGACCCGGCGTTCAGATCAGATATTACTAGAGAGCCGCATTCATAAAAAATAAATATATATAAATATATAGTAGCAAATCCTAACCCAGCGTTATTTCGGAAGCAGCTACGTTGGAGTTTGCGCAAGCAGATTTATGCATGCATTCTTGTAACTTTTCAAACATCTGGGTGAAATTTGTTACTCTAGTTGACTCAGGTCGTATAAGTCTCCTATACGAATTTTTAGAATAAGATATAGAGCGGTTTTGTAGTTTTAGTGGTTTATTTGTTTCGTCAACTGACAAGTCTTGACTGCCTTGATGCTCATCTATGCCCCATTGCCAATAAAAACTGAACCTTCTGCCCGCTTTGCGAGGAAATGAATCTATGGACAAATCCCACCTGCTATTTGTGAAGCATTTCATGGTGATTCGAAGGCCGCGATAGCCTGGTTGGAAGAGTAACGGATTCGCAACCGGAGGGTTGCGAGTTCGAATCCAACCAAAGACCGTCGTATACAAAGGGGCTGGAGCACGTTAAACCTGTCATGGACTCAAATGTCCTTACGTTGGCGTGGTGTGGAAGTTTGAAGAGTGGGGTGCCAGCTCAGGTGTTGACCTCGTCATCTGATCGGGGTACAAAATTACGTGGTGCTGTCGGACTTTCCCTTGGGGATTGATCCCGGACCGTCACCAATAGTCCGGTGTGTTGTTCCAGTGCGACCTTAATTACTACCTACCATGGTGATTCCGAGGCTTCTCGGTATTGGAGAACGAGATAAATTTTGGCGCGACAACCACCAGTTGCTTCTTGATGTTTTCTTCAATTTACTTTGTTTCTGTTCTCAATTCGTATTTTGCATTTGTTTGTTCTTATTGGATGTTTTCTTGTCTCTCTCGTTCATGTGTCCAGCCATTGCAAATAAAACGTTTTTATTGGTAAAACTAAAAATACGCCATGCAGGATAAATGTTGAAGTAAAATGTTGATATCTTTCTATTTATCTTACCATATCAGTAAATAAAAGTTGGAACACGTTTCTAACCATCTGAGCGTTTTTTACTGATAACTTTGTTCTTCATACTGTGGTCATATCTAGAAAGTTTAACACAAATCTATGAAAACATGTCCCACATGAAATGTTTTGCTTGATTATAATTGAAAAAATAGAATATGAGTATACGAAGCGATAGATACACAAGAATATAGAAGGGAAATGAAGGAAAACCAAAAACGTTTATTTGCCGTCAGTTATATTTATTTTACAAGTGATAAACTCTTCAAATAAAATGAAGTTGATATTGTGGTGTTAGGTTTTGTGGTCTCCCATGCTTTTTTACATTTTTTGTCAACTTTAGAAATGGCTTTCAGGATATTTACGAACAAAAATTGATATCTCAGCTTATAATTACCGAAATAACAAAAAATTGTTTTGTTTAAGCGAAAAAGTGTGTAGATTTAATTTTTTAAAGGAACTGAAAATTGTTTTTTCATAGTTTTTTGAAAGTTTTAACATCTACACACCCTTTAACCCCCAAGTGGTTTCGACGAGATATCTCGTTAATCAAGATCTGACCAATTTCGCAAATGAGATATCTCCCGTAATCGAAATATTACCGATTTCTTTAGATCACGATTAGCAACGAAGCTTTAGATCACGATTAGCAACGATTAGATCACGATCAAGCAACGAAATCAAGATCTGGTCAGTTTTCTTCTAATGACGAGATATCTCGTCCATCAAGATCTGGTCAGTTTTCTTCTAATGACGAGATATCCCGTCCATCAAGATCTGGTCCGTTTTCCTTATGGAGCGATACATCGTCGAGACAACCACCAGAACGGTTAATGCAGATTGAATTGAATAATTTGGGAAAAGAATATCGACTGCGAAGAACAAACATGTAGTAACTTTGGGATTATGACTTTCTGATTCTTTACATCTCTTGACAGTCACGTTTGGGTTTTGTCTACCCAAATCATATAGTGTTTTACATTCAAAAATGTCGCACCAAGAGAACAGATTGCTCTTACCCTAAATTAAAAAGGATATCAAAAGGCGTAATTATGGCAACTCTGCCTAATCTAAGTCCTATCAACCGTCGTGGCTCAGTGGGTATGTTTACTGTGCTAGCAACCTTCGAGTTGAAGGCGGCGCAGGTTGGATTCGGGCCAGGTGCATTCCTCCCTGGGAGTATTTCTCTCTTCTGTGTCAGTAAAACTTTCATTGTGTGTGTCTATTACTTGATGTTGTATGTCTTGTGCCTGGTGCAGCATGGCCCTTGCGGCATAAAACCCCCAAACCAACCAAGCCTTGTCTGAGCTTGAGGCTGTCTTACAAAGGCGAGAAAATGAGAGAACAGGGTGAGAATGATAGACCATGCTCAAGGACCTCTGGTCATGTTATCTGTACAACATAGCCAAAGTAGGAAGCATGGGGTAGGAGAGCAGAGTCTGTACTTAAAGTACCCATTGCGCTTGCCAAGCTCGTGACAATGAATCCCGCACAAAACAAACTTTTAAAAATAAAATTAAAGCGTTCATTTGGTTGACGGATTCGCAATAATTTCTGTGCGTCAAAAAGTACTGTCTTGACTATCAACTATGTTCGATACATCGTTTGATAGAAATAAATGCAAATGGGAATTTGGAGCAGGATGCCGAACAAAGTAATAAATTGGAAGGAACAAAGTATTATTGTCGATCAAAGTAAAAAGTTAAATAAACTGGAACACTCATGACAATGAATCCCAAACCCAATTGACGAACAAAGTAAAAAGTTAAATAAATTGAAACATTCATGAATGAATCCCAAAGCCAATCGACGAACAAAGTAATAAGATAAATAAATTGGAACGCTCATGAAAGCCAACTGTCGAGCATAGTAATAAGTTAAATAACTTGGAACACTTTGACAATGAATCCCAAACCCAATTGCCGAACAAAGTAATAAGCTAAATAAATTGGAATATAGTATTTTGCGAATAAAGCAATAAGTTAAATAAACTGGAACACTCATGAAAGCCAATTGTCAACATAATAATAAGTTAAATAAATTGGAATACTCATCACAATGAATCGCAAACCCAATCTCGCCATACTAAGCAATAATTCAAATAAATGGGAACATTCTGACAATGAATCCCAAACCCAATTGCCAAACAAAATAATAAGCTAAATAAATCAGAACATTCTTTTAATAATAAAATTAAAGCTTCGTTTGGTCGTCGGATTCATAATTTTCGTACCTAAAAAAGCACTCTCTTCTCTATCAACCACGCTGGATGCATCATTCGGTAGAAATAAATACAAATGAGAAACCGGAGCAGGAGGCCGAACAAAGTATCTAAGTCTACAAAAGAGATAACAGTTCCACCATCAATCTAGTTTAAAGGCTTTCTCAAGTTAAAAAAATTAAGGGAAGACCGTCTGACGGATTTTCACCGCGGACCGTTAGATTAATAGAGCATTTGGTTACAAGATAACTATTCTGTTTCCATGGAATTTCGATTTCATGGACAGCTTTAATGTTATTGGGCGTCTGAATGAACTAACACGGGATGTCAGTTTGAAGGATTTCAACGCAGAAGTATTTTTAGTCGCGCGTTTTATTTGTCAAAATGATTTTGTTCATACAGCCTTCGCCATTTTTTGTTACTCCTCCCAAGTTTTCGGGCCGTTGTAGCCCGGTTGGAAGAGTAGCGGATTAGCAACCGGAGGGTTGCGAGTTCGAATCTAACCACACCACCGTGTACAAAGTGGGCTGGTTCACGTTAAATTTATCGTGGCTTCAAATGTCCTCGCGTTGGAGTGGTGTGGAAGTTTGTAGAGTGGGGTGCCAGCTCAGGTGTGACCTCGTCATCTGACAGTGGTTCAAAATTACGTGGTGTTATGGATCTTTCCCTTTGGAACTGATCCCGGACCGTCGCCAATAGCCCGCTGTGTTTTTCCTGTGTGACGTTAATTAAAATACCTACCTACCCAGACCGTCGCCAATAGCACGTTGTGTTGCTCCAGCGTGACGTTAATTAAATAACTAACTTAACCGAGACCCCCGAAACCACTTGGAGGGTTAAGTCATGGATAGCGAAAGATTAACCCTTGAGTGCACAGGTGAAGAAACTTTCACAAGTGTTAGGTTAGGTCAAACAGACCATGTTTTAAATTACAGTTCTGACGTCGTTGTTTACTCTTTCGGCTCTTGCATTGACACTGATATATGAGCTTAAAAAATTACTTTCTTTTAAGATCACGTGCAAAGTATAAACATCGCAGCAATCGCTTTATACTATTCACACTTTCTAAAACAAAAGGAACTCTGAAAGGAAAACCCAATTTATTTATCTGGTGTTTTCGATAAACTATTTTATTTCCAAATCTCATCGATTTAACTTTGTGTTTTTGTTTTGAAAACTTGTGTTTCGTTTCTATGCTTCTGAAAATTACAATTGCGCTGTTTGACCAAATATTTTAAACTCTTCATCTTATTAAATTATTGTTTTAACTCTGCATATTTCTTGTGTTACATGCTGTTTGTTCATCGATGTTTTCGTTTTTACAGTTCGTTGTACTCTTAAACTGACATGCTCTTGAATATCCCATTTATTATCAGTCTCTGTTTTCTTTCACTTAGTTATTAAATTCTTGTATTTGGCTCTTGTCATATCCATTATTTGCTGTTTTGTATTTCCATGTTTTATTATTAGCCAAAGAATGTCTGAGAAATGTCTGTCATTCTCGTTGGAGTAGAATAGTTCCAAGTACTCGTAATATATATCCGATGTAGTGAATAGGTTTACCCCAGACAAAATGCAATCCTACAGACTGGCATGCAAGACAGACACGCCCCCCTAACAGGTTTACCCGGCTTTCAGGCCAGATACGGCCCTCCGAATATATTTTATTAGGCCCGCAAACCAAATGCACTTCTTTCTTTTTGTGGTATCATTTGAAATTGATTTTTTAGAAAAAAATAATGTGTTTATACGTTACAGTACAAAAACTTTCCACGTTTCCCTCTGTCGGAATCCGGTACCATGGTACCGGCGATCGTCCATTTTTGTAAGAACCTATAACACCATTTGAACTTGGTTCTTTAGACAAACATGATACGTTTATTCATTACAGTACAAAAGGTTTCACATTTCCCTGGCCCTCTCTTGCCTTCGGATCCCTAGATCAAGGTATTGCCCCTCTATTAGTGGGGTCCAAAATACCATTTGAACTGGATTCATTAGTAAACAGAATGTATTTATACATTACATTGCAAAACATTTCCACATTTCCCTGGTCCCTTCTTGCGCTCGGTCCCAGAACCAAGGTATCGCCCCTTTTTTGTGGGTGGTCCAGAGTAACATTTCAACTTGATTCTTTAGAAAACATGATATGTATACATTACAGCACAGAAACTTTCCACATTTCCCTGGACCTCTCTAGTCCTATGGTTGTGTCCTCTGTCTTGCCTGTACCTTGGTACCAGAACCACATTTCTCGGTCCCCTACGCCACATTTTTCTGTTCCCTTCCGGCCTGGTATCATGGTACCGGCGCCGCCCTTTTTTGTGGGGCCTAGAGTACCATTTGAACTTGATTCTTTAGAAAAACAAAATATTTTTGAGATTTCTTCAAAATATTTTGAAGAAAAATATTTCAAAATATTTTGAAAACTTTTCACATTTCCCTGATCCCCTTGGGGCCTGGTACCATGGTACCTGTGACATCCCCTTTCATGGGGGCCCAGAACACAATTCGATATTGATTTTTAAGATAAACACAACGTGTTGATACATTAATAATTTACTTTGCTTAATAGAAGAACAGGGCAAATTTATGTGACTACAGTGAATAGGCATTGGTCTAACTTTTGTTTATTCGTGTAGAATGGTTGAGGACTGGTACCATGGTACCTGTGACATCCCCTTTTTGGGGGTCCCAGAATACAATTTGATACTGATTTTTACGAGAAACATAATGGGTTGATACATTAATAATTTACTTTGCTTAATAGAAGAGCAGGGGCAAATTTATGACATTAAATATGCATTAGTATAACTTTTGTTTATTTTTGTAGAATAGTTGACACGTGTGAGAAAATTATGAAAAGCAGACGTGAACAGACACGTTTTACAAAATAAAGAGACTCATCAGCTTGTGTTCCATGGTCGTGACTAATATCCAAAAGGAATTTTCAAACTTTGTGTTCTTGCTTTAGCCCATTATTATGAAAATTCATAATAATCCGCCAAAGCGCTACAGCAAGCTAGAAAAATTATTTTCGGTGGATTTAATAGCTAATCGGGATTTGATGAAAAAACATCAAACATAGAGTTTCGAATTAAGTTGGATGTAATCTCTTAGACAACAGATTACTTTTTTCGATACAATAATCTTACTTTTTTGATCCGTCAGATTGCTCCTGAGTTTTCTTCTTTCAAGTGTGCACAATATTCTGGTAGCTTTTCGATGTTTAAGACAAGAGTAACGTTTTTTATCTTCTGAATACTTTTCATTCACTTATTTCGGTTTATAGAAAAAGCAAGATTAGATTTTTATTTTGCTGAAAAATAATTGTTTTTTCTGCTTGAAAAATTTCAATTTCAGATAAGGACTTAGATTTTTTGAGACATTTAGACTTTAAATTAGAAGAAATAATGAAATATGTTGTAAGAATGAAACGTTTTTAGATAAGTGAATTTTAGAATTAAATACGTACGATTTTAATAAATTTTCCGGCAGTATGTTGAGCTTTTGTAATTAATAAATCAATTAACTACAATATTATTTATATAACTACAATTACTTAATATTATATTATTCATTTTGTTGAATCGTTATTGATGACTGAAATACTAAATATGTAGGCTACAACTATCGCCTAAATTAATAAGTTAACTTAATATCTACAATTTTAAATTAACTTATTAATTTTTGAAAATAATCTTCGGTTATGTTTAGGTGAGAGAGAAATTCTTTCCTTATTCAATTTCTCAAAAACTTTCCCAAATAAAAATAAAGATTGGTGATAAAATTGGTGATGATTGGTCAAAACTGAATACCTTCAATTTTCAAATTTTCTTTATTGTAAACTTTGTTGCCAGTTTCATACTTCATTCTTATTTAACTTTTGATTGGTGTGGTGTGGAAGTTCGGAGAGTGGGGTGCCAGCTCAGGTGTTGTTCTCGTCACCTAACCGTGGTTCAAATTTACGAGGCGTTGTCCTTGATCTTTCCCTTCGGAATTGATCCCAGACCGTTGCCAATAGCCCGTTGTGTTGCTCCAGTGCGATATTAATTAACTACCTACCCACTTTAACTTTTGAAGGACGCTATGGTCTGAGTGGATAGATAGATAGATAGTTGAATTAACATTGCTCTGGAGCAACACAACGGGCTATTGGTGACAGTTCGGGATCAATCCCGAAGGGAGAGATCCGAGGACATCTCGTAGTTTTGAACCACGGTCAGTTGACAAGGTCAACACCTGAGCTGGCATCCTACTCTCCAAACTTCCACACCAAGTAAACGGGAGGACGTTTGAGGTCACGACAAATTTAACGTGCACCAGTCCCCATGTACTTGCCGGACTTTGGTTGCGACAAGTTTCGAACTTCCTCCGGTTCCCAATCCGCTCTTCCAACCGGGTTTTCCATGTTATGAACTCACGTTGGCGTGGTGTGGAAGTTTGGAGAGTGGGGTTCCAGCTCAGATGTGACCTCATCATCTGACCGTGGTTCTAAATTACGTGTTGTCCTCGGATCTTTCTCATCGGGTTTGATCGCGAACCGTTGCCAATATCCCATTGTGTTGCTCCAGTACGACGTTAATTAAAATATCTACCTTTTCGTATATGTATTCGAATACTTACTCTATACCTGAAAGAACTCGAATACCAAGTATTCGATTCTCAAAAGTTCTCGATTCTACCCATCACTAGTAACTAGTGCAACACAAAGGACAGATGGGTCCTCTTATTTCTTGTCTATACGATGTGACCTCAATGCACACCTACGAATAAGATTCGCAGAATTTCGGTCGACTTGCGATCAGGAATGCGTGGCACGGAAAGGATCACAGATTAAAGAGTGGAACAGTGCCTTTGATTCCATTCTTTTGTTAGAAATCCGCGAAAATTCCATTCTGAAAGACCAAGGGGCTGAAACAGATTTTTAAGGTAGGGAGAACGCATAAGTCAGCTTCTAGTGGGAAAGGTGATTAGAGGCAGCTTTGGAAATCAGAGGTGCAGAACTTTGTGTACCTTATCTTGAGTCTTGGCAGTAATGATGTTGATAAAACTCGCAGGACCACATGCAAATTATCTCGGAAAACGTGAGACTGATTGCATAGAAAGCTGTTTTGAGAAACCTTTCGAGCCAAAGCTCTGTCCGGTATCCGGTCAATTAAACGACAGTAACCTGCCATTAAAGATCTCGGGGTTTTCGCATCGGCGAGTGTGTGGACTCTAAGGAAAAACTGTGACCCTCCAAATTTGTGATCGCTTTCCGAAACGGGAAGAAAACGACAAGCTTCACAGGAAACCTGTTAACGCTCCGTGGGCTCATTAGCAAAATAGTAGTGATTGGATACCAAAGTACTCAAATACCAAAGTATTCGGATGCCAAAATATTCGGACACAAGTATTCAGATACCAAAGTATTCGGATACAAGTATTCGGATTCCAAAGTACTCATATACCAAAATAATCGGATACAAGAGTATTTGGATACAAAAAACTCATCCTAGGTTTTCGAATAAAAAGGTACTCACCCTATATAGTCGAATACCAAAGTACTGATTCTTACTATCGATTAATCATTTTTGTATATGTATTCGAATACTTACTCGATACTTGAAAGAACTCGAATACCAAGAATTCGATTATCAAAAGTACTCGATTCTGCAATACTTTGGTATTCAAGTACTTTGGTATCCGAATACTTTGGTATCTGAATATTCTGGTATTCGAGTACTTTGGTATTCGAGTACTTTGGTATCCGAATACTTGCTATAGACTATTTTAACCCAAGCTGTTTTCATTTCGTGTATCACTACTAACCAGCAATTGAACAACACAATTCCTACCTACTGGCGACGGTCCGGAATTGACCCCGAAGGGAAAGATCCGAGGATGGTGTGGAAGTTTGGAGAGTGGGGTGCCAGCTCAGGTGTTGACCTCGTCATCGAACCGGGGTTCAAAATTACGAAGTGACCTCGGATCTTTCCCTTCGGGGTCAATCCCGGACAGTCGCCAATATATCATTGTGTTGTTTCAGTGTGACGTTAATTAATTGCCTACCTACCCGAAACTTCAACACCACTCCAACGTGAGGACATTTGAGGTCAGGACAGTTTTAATGTGAACCACCCTACAGGACGTGGTTGGCAAAGTAAAACGAGCAGAGTGAACTAGATGCTACTTTATAATATATCAAAAATAAAAAGGCGAAGTTAATCAAAAATAAGGAAAATAATTTTATCCAAGAAAGTAGGCAACTGAAAATATATCCTAGTCTACTGAATGAATATGTGTTCATTGAAACTTCCCATCCCAACTCATACAGGAAAAGATAATTATAAGTGCTAATCCATACAAAAACTAGCCTAGTGAAGGTATTCTGATAGTTAATTAACTATTTAAAAGTATGAACAAACTTAAACAAATAAGCAGGATAGGATCTATCTACAACGCCACAGTAGTGTTGTTTTGCAATTTTGTAAATGAAGCTCCGTTCTTTTTTACTTCGTTTTTTGTACTTGCAATTAAAAAAATATTCGTTTAGTTCCTACAACTATTTTTTTAATATTCCGCTGTCGTGAAATGATGTTTTTGTTAGTAGTTTTAACTTTTTCGAAACCTGTGAATCTGCCCACACATTGCCTTAAGCTATGCTAATTTCAGTGCTGGAATATAGTTTAAGAAGCATCTATTGAAATGTAGACAAAAGGTAAACACTTTTTTATTATTTAGCTATGCAATTATTCATAAGTTTGATAATTTATTCATAAACTGGTTATTTTCTAGATTATGCGTTCAACAGTGTAGTGTTTTTAGCTATTTGAGAAATACATGTTGTTCTCGTCGGGGTTATGTTTAACTAGCCCGTTCATAAAAACCGTACGCGTAAGATAACGGACCATACTTGTAAAATAAATAAGTTGCAGCGAGTGGATTGATCTCAGGCCCGCAGTCCGGATCATAGATGAAATATAAAAGTAGAGCGAGCAATGGTAATCTTTTTATGTGCCCAGGATCATGCGACAAAAACTAGTAGTAACGTGACCTTTAGATTACTTTCGTCAGCTGGGTGGAACCGAACATTTATCATCTGATTTGCACAAGGGACAGGAGATGATGCCCATCCATTATTCATCATCCGACACAGTAGTAGACTTTGGTGATTTTACCACTTTTGTCGCCACTCTAGAAATGCACATTCACACGCCTACCCTGTTCTCAAGATGTTATATCACCAAACGAGGCTATAAGATGCCAAATCGGGCAACGAAGTTAATTTTTTCAGAGTAGTCACGTGACTACTAGTCGACGTGTCGGGCCGGATTTTTGAAGCTCCTCTCAATAGCAATGCTCACTCTACTTATATTTTACGTCTATGGTCCAGACCCTCCACATATTTTTGTCAGTCCCGCAGAACACCTCCGTACAGGTTTGGGGGCCGCGGTAGCTCGGTTGGAAGAGTACCGGATTAGCAACCGGAGGGTTGCAAGTTCGAATTTGACATGTGAAACAGTGAACATGGGAACAGCCGACATGAATTCAATCCAATGTAGATGCGAATGTAATTTTACAGTTTCAAAAATTTAATTGAAAATAAAACATCTTAGAGCTAAAATTATAAAACTATTTAATATTAAAATGAAGCGACAAACAAATTGCTCATAAACCCACTGTATTACTCAGTATTAGAAATTAATATCGATCAAATCAATGAAATTGAAAATAATCACTAATGAGAAGTATGAGCCTGGTGTGCTTACCAATTTATCTATATAAGGCTAGATTTTCATCATCCGCATCATTTACCCTCCAAGTGGTTTCCACGAGATATCTCGAACAAGATCTGGTCAGTTTTGTTAATGGCGAGATTCTTCGTCGAGATAAAAATGCCCTATTAATCCAAGGGGAATGAAGATCCAGAAAGAAAAAACAAATTGTCCCTTGTCTAGAAATACTGACAGTTTGAAAAATACTTTTGCATTAGAGGCTGCCCACTACAGGGTGAGTTTCGACTCAAAGATGAACCACCAGGAGGGTTAAATCTCCAGTCAACTGAGCCGCGGTAGCAAGGTTGGAAGAGTAATGGATCAGCAACCGGAAGGTTGCGAGTTCGAATCCAACCAAAGACCGTCGTGTACAAAGAGGGCTTGCGCACGTTAAATCTATCGGGGCCTCAAATATCCTTACGTTGGGGTGGTGTGGCAGTTTGGAGTGTGGGGTGCCAGCTCAGGTGTGACCTCGTCATCTTACCGTGGTTCAAAATTACGTGGTGTTGTCCTCGGATCTTTCCCTTTGGGTTTGATCCCGAACGGTAGTCAATAGTCCGTTGTGTTGCTCCAGTGCAGCGTTAATTAAAATACCTACCTATGTCTTTTTAGTTAAGAGAATCTGTGACAATGCATCACTAGTGAGTGATTTATTTTACAATCGATATTGTTAATTCAAATCAATCAAATCAGTAAAGTTAACAATAATCACTAATGAGAAGGATAGGCCTGGTGTGCTACCAATTGGTCTATATTAGGCAGCCATTTTTGTCAGCAGCATCCTTTACACTAAATTTAACAAGTGGATAAACGACCTGTTTTTAAATTTCGACTTAAAATTCTAATGGGCTGGAATAACAGTACAATTCAATTGCGATGTGCAGAATTTTCTTGGTACGAACAGTACAAATAACTTAATTTTGTCACAAGGCCATATCCAAAATTTCTCCTAATTTCCCTTTAAAAGTTGCAAGACATAAGGTGCAGAACCAATTTTATAAATTTTTTCATTCATAATATGGAATATTAAATGGTTTTTGTTCTCCTAAAAATGTCATTTTTTGAGTTGTATTGTTATTGCCACCCATCAAAGAATTTTTTTTTTAAGTTTTACTGCTTTTCCTCAATTAACTTTCCGACTTTTCCTGAAATGTTTATAAAAATAAATTTAATAGTATTAACTTAGTGAGACCAGCATCATTTGTGCACAGCCCCTACAGACTACCTTAATCAAGGTGGTCTCTAATCTTTAAAGCTACACGAATGAATAAAAGAACAAAAATGAAACTAAAACAACAGAATCGTGAAAGAAGCAGCATTTCATCTACCAAAGCATTTGGCAATTAAATTTTTTTGCTGTCAAAACTGGTAGGTGAAGAAAAGTTGGACAAATTAGCTGTTTTTGTAAATAAGATTAGATTAATATTTATTTCTATTCCAAAAGGTAGGTAGGTAGTTAATTGATGTCGCACTGGAGCAACACAAAGGGCCATTGGCGACGGTCCGGGATCAACCCCGAAGATAAAGATCGAAGGACAACACTCGTAATTTTGAATCACGGTTCGGATGACGAGGTCAACACCTGAGCTGGCACCTAACTCTCCGAGCTTCCACACTACACAGCGTGAGCCACGACAAAATTTAACGTACAACAGCCCCCTCCCGTGCACGCATGTCTTTGGTTGGATCGAGTTTCGAACTCGCAACTCTCATCTACTTTGTAAATGACATTGATTTTATCCATGACTTAACTCTGGTTTACTTAATTTTATTTTACTATATTATATTTACAAAAGCTTTTTACTTAAGATTTCCACACCCCTTTTCTTAGATCTATTTTATGTATGAAAAATTAGTTTTTATTGAATCATTTTGAAAATGTTTTGTTTTTACAGTGTTTTGAGTTTGACATACGTCGGCTTAGAGCAGAAGTTCGTTAACTAACATTTTTTCGAAGACACTAAATACGTGTTTTCATGATAATGAGAAAAACCTTGACGCATTTTAATATGTGTAAAAAACGCATGTCGCTACCAAAATGCTAACAAATTTTATTTCTTGACCTAGACTAAATGGTCTTTACAAAGCTGTGCTGTGAAATTTTTGTCTTGTCACTTAATCCTTCTGTTGGTTGTCTCAATGAGGTATTTCATCACTATCAAAACTGACCAGATATTGATGGACGAGATATCTAGTCATTAGAAGAAAATTAACCAGATCCTGATTTCGTCCTGATAAAATATCGACAAAATCTTGATGACGAGATATCTAGTCATTAGAAGAAAACTAACCACATCCTGATTTCGTCCTGATAAAAAATCGACAAAATCTTGATGACGAGATATCTAGTCATTAGAAGAAAACTAACCACATCCTGATTTCGTCCTGATAAAAAATCGACAAAATCTTGATGGCGCGATATCTAGTCATTAGCAAAATTTGTCAGATCTTGATGGATGAGATATCTCGTTGAAACCACTTGGAAGATTAATGAGTTTTTACTCTAAGCCTGTATGTCTCAAAAGCACTGAGTCCCATTAAACATTGCCCTACGGACTAAAACCGAATATAAGACTTTTATTTATCTTTTTTGATTTAAACTCTGTTTTTTTTATATTTGATTGCACTGCATTCACTTTACCAAACATTTTTCAAAATATTTTCCATACCACTTTTCAGATATTTTTATACACCAAAAATGTGTTGACTATCTCCAACCGTTGTGAGAAACCCAGTCTGATAATAAAAACGCCCGTTAATTCCCCACGATTTGTTCAAGACTCGTTGAGAGCAACGCTATTGTCATTACCCAGCCGTTTTTCAACAACCGCAAGAATGAAACACAGAATGATTTGACGGATAGCGCTAGATCTGTAAAGATAATAGTGCGCACTTTCTTCCAAACATCCAATCTCTCGGCGCTCGCGAAACTTGTATTAGGCCAGAAAATAGGGCAAAAAAGGCGGATTATAAAGAAGGGTAGACATACGGCGAGTGTTGAGAGCGTAAACCAGGTTAATTTAGTAAATTAGTCTTCAGGTCGAAAGGTAACCAAACATTATGCTTTTGTTATCTCCCACCAGAGGGGAGAGTTTGGTGCATTAGCATAATATTCGGTATTGCTTCAGCATTTGATTCTTTTCCTTATTTTTTATAGCCAGTCACAATGTGTTCCCACAATTTGTATAACGAGGAAGTCTTGAGCAAATAATCCATGCTGCAAGGGTTGTTTTTGATGGCATCCAATTACTGCTCATGCCCTTTAGTAATCTAATTTCTAAAGCTGGAACTCGCTGGCCTGATATTGAGTCTAACAGCAAACGCCATTGTGCGGCGTTGCTTGGGAAGAGGGTGATTACTGTCGCTTGGGTACTTGAATTTTGAAGTAAATGAGTGTTTGGATACGTCTTTTATTTAAGATTATCCTTTGTTATAAAGAATGTGTTTACGGATTTATTTTAGAATATTTCGAATCGGATTTTCAACATGGTTTTTATTAGGAAAGAAATCAATTTCAGAAACGTCAGCCTGGCCACATACTGGAGCAGCATGCGATATGCGCATGCGTACTCCGTTTCTGGATAGAAAACATGTCGGTCACTGATGTTGGATAAATGCGTGGCTTTCCTTTGTCGACATTACGATTACAAGACAGTAAAACAAGCTTCGTTTTATTAATTCAAAACTTAATACAAACTTCCTAGAATGGTTGTTCAATTCCAAAAATTGACATTGTGTTTGGTGCAGTATGGCCAAATATGGTCCTTGCCTCATAAAACCCAACCAAACAAATAGTAAAACCGGGCTTGATTCATAGATAAAAAATCAAAATCAGCATTTACGGCAATGCTCAAAATATTACATGTGACACGAAAATGTATGCCAATAATACCTTAACTGTTTCACTAATATTCGACAAAAAGTAGGATTTATTCAAGAATATCCTTTCTTATAAAGAATTTGTTTAAGGATTTACGTATCTTAGTATCGGATTTTTATTGGGAAAGGAATCAATTTTCAGAAACATTTGTCCTAGCCCGGCCACACACTGAAACAGCATACGATAAAACAAGCGACCTGTCATGCGTACTTCGTTTCTGTATCGAAAACATGTCGGTGCGCATACGTATTTCAACTAATATAGTGTCGCAGGACTGATGAAGGACGAATGCGTGGCTTACTTTTGTCGAGATTACGAGTACAACACAGCAAAATAAATGTCGATGTATTAATTCCAAATTCTTAGTAAACACTTCCTAGAATGGTTGTTCAACTACGTTGTCTGTCTTGTGTTTGGTAAAGCATCTTTGCGCCATAAAACCCAACCAACCAAATAGTAAAACTGGGATTGATTCATAGATGAAAAATCAAAGTAAGCATTTACTGAAATGCCCCAAAATGTTACATATTACATGAACTTTTATACCAGTAAAACCTCAACTGTTTTGCAGATATTTGACAATAATTCTTTCAATAAATGGTTACAAATTTTACGATAAAAGCATAAGGGTAAGTGCGCGTTTTATGGAACACCACAATATCTCAACAGGTAATCATAGAAATCTATTGAAATTTACATAAACTACTTCTATACACTCAAAATTAGAAAGCATCCATGTTTTGAGCTTCAGTCCATAATCCATTATTTAAATAGAAGTAATTTTGCATTTCGAGGCGATGAAAAAATGTTTGAGGTACATTTAAAAGCCATATATTTAAGAGAAAAAGTTCAAAAAATTTATTGCGTTGTTTATTATAAAATGCGTAGTTTAAGACTTTAATATACCAGTTTTCTTTAAAATTTATTTTCTTAAAACAAGTGTACATTAGGGGAAGCGAACTAATAAATTTAGTACTAATGATCAGTCCCATACATATATCTTCGTAAAGATACATTACCCACCATGGTCAGAGAAGTAATTTTGCATTTCAAGGCGATGAAAAAACTTTTGAGGTTGATTTAAGTCATATATGGTTTCTTATGGGACCTTTTTGTGCCTTCACGGCTATAATTCAAGTACTACAAATCAGAATAATTGAAGTATAGTAATACCGGCATCAAATTTTTTTATCGTTCTGATTATGGGATCGTTGTTTAACTATTCGATTCTTAAATAATGTAATTTCAAAACAATTCACATTATTTTCAAAATTATCATACGTTATTTAATTCTTAAGTTTTAACTAAAATCAGGAATGAATGCGAACAGTATGATAAATTGCGTGTCCCACATCTCTCACTAAACGATCAGTTTCCTCAAATTGCATCAACTTGGTGCGCCTAAGATGTCTACGAATCTATACTTCCTAGGCCCACCCCCACAATTCCCTTCCTTCCGACTTCTTTCTAGAAGGTCGAGCCAGAAAGTAATTGTAAAGGGCTTAAAAAAGAACATTGATATAGAACACGACAGGAAAAGTTTCACAACGTCAGAACTAATTCCAGAATTAGAGTTAGTTACTTTCCATCATGTCATGGGTCCCCGGTGAAAAAACGGCTGAGATAGCAAAAATGCTTTAATCTTGTTTATTCTTATCCGACAACTTCGGCAGATGAGCGATCACGAATTCTCCAGTTTCGGAAAGTTAGTGAATCATTTTTTATCACAAGGATAAGAGTCAAAGGGAATAAGAACCCCCTCCTCTTTTCGGTGTCGGTTAGGAAGCAACGAACTGGAATATCCCAATTTGATCGGAAGTTTCGGCCCGATCAAAAGTGGAATGGGATAATCACTCATAATTAAATATGTCGCTGGCTTACAGAAGAGAGAAACACCTTTTTATGGTGGTACTGAAACTGGGGTCTTCTGGTCCTCATGTGTAACTGAGTGGAAAACTTGTCCGTTTTTATTGTTCAGTTTACACTATACATTTTTATATGGAGCAATTAAAAATTTTTACCCTTTGAGTTCCCATGGGGATAAGATCCTCGTATGGGTGCTTTACACTAGCTCGTGGATCGCAGCAAGTTGTAAGTCGTCTGGCTTCGTGAGTGGTTGAGAAATTTCCTATTATATCAAATAAGAATTGGTCATGGGCAATGATTTCTCGCTAACCGCTTGCTTGCCAATCTTGAATCAACAAAGCATGGAGACATTTTTAAAAATTTCATTCCTGAGCGCTCCTAATAGACGGCAGCGGTAGCCTGGTTGGAAAAGTAACAGATTAGCAGCTGGAGGGCCGAATCCAACCAAAGACCGTCGTGTACACGCCCTCACGTTGGCGTGGTGTAGAAGTTTGGAGAGTGGGGTGCCAGCTCAGGTGTTGCCTCGTCATCTGACCGCGTTTCCAAATTAAGTGGTGTCCCAGGATCATTCCCTTTGGGGTTGATCCCGGGCCGTTGCCAATAGCCCGATGTGTTGCTCCAGGCGACGTTAATTAACATAAAACAATATCTACCTAAGAATAGAATCTTTCCAAAGGATTCTTTTCTAAGGAAAAGACCAATAGAATCTTTCCGAAAGGTTTTATTCCTAGGAACCCTCAAGGGCACATATCCTTTAAGTGTGCAAGGGCTTCACAGACCCGGGGTTATCTAGTGATCTTGTCTTTTCCCATGGCGTTTGCTGTCTTTATATAAAAAACACGGTGGTTGCACTTTCGGGATGCTTAAGCGATCTTTTTCAGATTTCATTGCACTACTCTGTTCCCCAATCACTCTTTTCACGGCATTTTTCAATTAAACTTGTCTATCTTATGTTTGGAGCAGCTTGGTCAAATATGGCATAAAACGTTAAAACAACCAAACATGTATTCTTAGGACCAATAAAATCTTTCTAAAAAGAATCTATAGATTCTTCCACCCAATAGATGTGGTTATTTAGTTACTAAGTGTATTGTGGTGTAAAAGCAATACACGACTCGGAAATAGGACGCTCAGAAGGTTAACTATATTATTCACTAGCTGAGAATTACCCGTCGTTGCTCGGGTTGAATTGTTTATAATTCAGCATAATATAACTCAATATTGTTCCTATGGAGATTTCGAATTGTTTTTAGCCCTCCCTGCAGACCCAGGACAAATAGATCGGTGTTAATATATAGCCTATGTGTCCCGCAGAATTCTACAGGATGAATGTACCAAATTTACTGTGAATTGGTCTCACATTAATCGTATAAATACGCAATGTTATTCCTATGAGGATTTCGAATTGTCTTTAGCCCCCTGTACCATATCGACGATAAAAAAGACCACTTTCCATAAAAATAATCTTTTATCATAAAACTTTACATTACAATAAAGCTAGTTTAAGAATTTACAGACGGGATACATAAACGATATGATACTGAGCGTTTCAGAACAACCTAATCTAAGATTTTAAAAACTCCAAGGTCATCTTGAGAGGCGACTCCTGTAAATCTTAACTCTGACGTCATCTGCACAGCCAGACCAGGAGAGAGCGCCCCCTAGCAAGTGCTCTGTCCAGGATGACGGAACGTTACACTCCTCTGCACACCCAAGACAAATAGAACGGGGATTAATATGTAGACTAAGTTACCCGCAGAATTCCAAAGAATAAGTGTACCAAATGTGGTGTAGATTGATCAAACGGTGTAGATTGGTAGATAACAGAGACAGATGCCAAATTTGTTAATATGTATAGATTTTTGTTTTTCCACCTTTTTGTCCTCACTTATTGGCAAACACTCCAAACGCACTGACCAAGGATCTATGCAGCGATAATTTCTCGATATATTAACTTCATTATTTAGTTTTTCTCTCATCCTTTCATCAACTTAATCTTTAATCATCAACCAGGCAACCGATCATTAAATGACTTTAAATGTAAAAGGAACCTAATCTGGTGCAACCTATCGCATCGAATCAAGAGATCCGGAAACATTTGTGTGGCATAATATGGTCGTATGAAACTTTTCCGACTACTACAAAACAGCCAAAAATTAATTACTCCGAGCAGCTCGTAAACCAGCGGTAATTGGAATAATGCGTAAAATATTACCAGTAGCAGAAATCCGGTATGTGTGTCTGTACTTTGTAACTGGAAATGATTAAGGAAAGCTGAATTCCCTCTTAACAGGCAACAAAAAATTATCCTTAATGCGATTATCATTAAGGAATTCTACGCGGGAAGCTGAAGATGGGGAGAATTACTTTTAAACACTAAAAGATATTTATTGGTTACCAAGTACATGAAAGTTGCATTTGTCATCGGGTTTCTGCACACTGGCGTAAATATAGAATACACTGGCGTGTAAAACTGAGGGAACAGTAAGGATTTCGGCTGCTTTTTTGCAGTGAAGTGAACTGGATGTGGGAAAACGATGCTACTGATGGAAATGATGAAAATGGTGTGGGAAAATGATGGAAATGATGTGGGAAAATGATGGAAATGATGTGGGAAAATGATGGAAATGATGTGGGAAAATGATGGAAATGATGTGGGAAAATGATGGAAATGATGTGGGAAAATAATGCAAATGATGTGGGAAAATGATGCAAATGGTACTTCGAGAGTTAGCGAACTGATGAGTAAAAACAAAATGATAGCAAGAACAGAAGAGAACAGAAAAAGTCTTTGATCTGAAGTGTTGTCACTGCATTGGGTGCCGTGGGACAGAGGGTTAACTGTGAAAATTTAAAAAAGAGGAGGCGCTCTTTGTAGGCTGTATGATCCCCTAATACTGATAAAGGCTTTGCACCGCGTTTACATGCAGAGAATGAGGTTGGGGATGAGTTCTTGTGTTAGTAAACCCATTCTTATGTTAGAGCTTCTATGTCACGATTCTAAAATTGAATATGCACCAGCTTTCTACTGGATATTCTCAGCTATGCAAATCGCCACATGCTGTTTCGTTTAATTTTGAGTTTACAACCATTTAAAATAATTATTTTCCTTAAATTTTGCACACCAATGCATTAAAGTAAGATTTCATATGCAAGTGCGTTTTGTATTATCGCTCTGCGTGAAGTTTATGCGACTTATAAGAATTTATTTTTACTATTTTGAAATCCATCTAATTTCCCTTTGAACTACTATATGTCAAAAGTGGATTATAATAGCTTGGATTTGAGATGGTTCTTACAATAAACATGTCATTTAAAATAGTTTGAAAAGCTACTTTAAATGGCACGCTTAGTATAAGAACTCATTTCTATTAATTAGAAATCTATACAATTTCGGATTAAGCTATTGTATGTATCAAAAGTGAATTAGAATGGCTTGGATTTGATGATTTTGGAGCTATTTTAAATGGTATGCTCATTAAAATAATTCATTTTTATTACAGAATTCTACAATTTCAGATTGAACTGTTGTATGTATCAAAAGTGAATTACAATAGCTTGGATTTGTGGTTTTCAAGATGTTTTAAATGGTATGCTTAATAAGAATTCATATCTATTATTTAAAAATCTATCCACATAAATCGTGTTTCTTATTCTATCTAGTGCTTTATCAGAAATATTATAAGCTATATTTCACTTGCAGTATTTTTTTGTATCGCGATTCCAAGGATATAACAAAAAATAATACGCAACGCTGCGTTCATTTTTATGGTATACCATAGAAAAGTGTATTTCCCATTTCTGTGTTCCCGTTTTCTTTCTCCCAACAGTCACAAACATCAGAGAATAGGACACGAAAGTAGGAAAGAAAAACATCTTTGATTTTCTTACGGAAATAGAGCTCAAAGCTCCTTCTACCATTCCATATATCTCGGAGCACTTTCCGTAGGGATTTTCATTTTCTTATCTAGGCATTTTGAATTTGAAAAACTTTAGTGCGAGGCTATTTGCGAAGAGGAGTAGGACGGTCAGTTCATTAAATAGACGATGCAAGATAGAAAGAGTCAATCATTTTCAATGCTACTCTGTCTCCAGAGGCATCTCCAATTTAAATTTCCTCGCCTCGAGAGACACCTAGGAGGAGAAATTTGATGTAAAATTTACAACTTTGCTATCGGAAAAATTTAGACTAGCAACGGAGAGGCAAGCTATTTCGATAGATTCTACTCTAGACATGGTCATATGTGATAAGACTTAAAAACCGGTAATTAAATATCAGTAAAAACAGGATTATGTTGGTTGGTTGAATTGGGTTTTATGGCGCAAGTCTCTTGTCTGAGCATTTTGAATTTGGAAAATTTTTGGGCGAGGATGATTTCTCTGCAGAGTTAGCTGGCCAGTTCATTGAATAGACGATTCAAGAAAGTGCCAATCATTTCCATTGCTACCTTGCCTGTAGAGTCATATCTAGTTTAAATCCCTCTACCTCAAGACACACAGGAGGAGAAATTTGATATAAAATTTACAACTTTGCTATCGGAAAAATTTAGACTAGCAAGGGGGAAACAAACTATTTTTATAGCTTCTACTCGAGACATGGTCATATGTGATAAGGTTAAAAATCGGTAATTGAATACCAGTACAAACAGGTATAGGTTAGTCCGTTGAATTGGGTTTCATGGTGCAAGGGCCATATTTTGGCCAATTTTTGGCCAAGATGCGCCAAGCCCAAGACAAACAACATCAAGCACTGGACAGACACGCACAAGGAAAGTTTTTACTGATACATAAGGGAGAAATATACAGGGAGGAATATAGCTTGTGAAGTTGTTTCTTGTCTGAGTATTTTGAATTTGAAAAATTTTAGGGCGAGCCTGTTTTCTCTGCCAAGAGTTATCTGATCAATTCATTGAATAGATAATTAAAGAAAGATTCAATCATTTCTATTGCTACCTTGTCTCTAGAGTCATATCCAGTTTAATTTCTCTTGCCTCAAAAAACACCCAGGAAGATAATTTTGATGAAAAATTTATAGCTTTCTACTTGGAGAATTTCAGACTCGCATGGAGGGGATTTCGCTACTTAACCCTCCAAGTGGTTCTGACGAGATATCTCGTTCATCAAGATCCGATCACTTTTGTTAACGACGAAATATCTCGCTATCAAGATAGTGACGATTTTATTAGGATGACGATATTAAGATCTAATCAGTTTTCTTCTATTGACGAGATATCTCATTCATCAAGATCTGGTCAGTTTTCTTCTATTGACGAGATATCTCGTTCATCAAGATCTGGTCAGTTTTGCTAATGGCAAGATACCTTGTCGAGACAACCACCAGAAGGGTTGTGACAGTCATTTCTGCTAGATTTTAAAAACCTTGAATCATCTCACATTGACAAGAACATTTGGATTCTAACAAATAGCCAAAGCTCCAATCAACATCTCAGCAAGTGGTGGAAGACCTCACCAGCAGACACAACAGCAGCAAAATGAGACGCCTGATGAACATGACACATCTTTAATGGATCCTTTCACATTTTGGTCAGCAAGGGAACGAAACCACCGACCTTTTGGCTAAGGAGGAAAGTCTAGATGCCTTACCATCTTATGACAGATTTAACTAATGAAGTCACTTGAATCCAATGAAAATGAAATTGGTTTGCAAACATTTTCCTCTGTGCTAAATGAAGTTTAGCTCAAGCTTCGTCCAAGCACATCCTCTACTGACTCGGCTTTTCCTCAGGCCTGCTTATTCACCAACTTGAACGTGTTCTTGAGGACTTTAAATCTCACGGGCTAATAGACTTGGTGTAATTTTTTATGCCAAGTACGATACGTAAAAAGAGAGGGCTTAAGAACCAGTAATTAAATACAGGTAAAAACCTGTTTCGGAGTTTCGTGAGTTGGATTGGATGTTGGGGTTTTATGGCGCAAGGTCAAAAAGCGGACAAGCTGCGCCAGAGTTTTGTTGCTATTACCGATATAGGAACATCACCGTTTTTCTTAATCACGATATTTTTTAAAACTCTAGCATTGTTTTCTTTGTTTTTAAGTCTCCTGTTGGATGCATCAACGAGGTATCTCGTCATTAACAAAACTGACCAGATCTTGATATCGTCATCATCAAACAACGGCAATATCATCATTTGGAATTCAATCGGCATTCTTGATGACGAGGCTCCTGTACGCAGTACACAAAGCGCCTTAAGGTTATTTTTTGAACTATCGTCTTTCGCAACATTTGTAAAGCTCGTTGTGTTGCTCCTGTGCGACGTTAATTAAACAACCTACCTACCTTTTTCACATTTGAATTTTTTCTACTTAATGTTGAAATTTAGTGAAGCTCAAACTTGAAACCACCAAATTCTTTTTGTCTCCATAAACATCACTAAGTACTGATACATACCATTTCAGAAATACGCTGAATTAAACATCCTCTACAGAAGTGGTTCTTAACCTGGGGTGTGTGCACCCCTGGGGGTGTGAGAACATTTCCAGGGGTGCGAGAGAAGTTTCGATGGACGACAGCGATTTAATAAAAGACGATCTTATTGAAATACGAGCCAATGCACGTATTCAAATGGAATTAGAAAAACTCGACTTAGAACATTTCGGGTGTACACAGTTAGAACCTCACACACAGCTGGCAAAAGCAGCATTGCAGTCACTTTTACCATTTGCCACCATCTACCTGTGTGAAATGAGATTTTCATCACTTTTGCACATAAAAACAAAAGCCAGAAATCGCTTAAATGCAAGTGATGACTTACGCGTGGCTCTTTCAAAAAAGGAACCTCGTTTCAAAAGTATTATGAATAAACAACGTAGCCATTAAAAGTTAAGATATTCTTTTGTATGTATATATAAATATGTGTTGATTTTTCAATAAATAAATTACCTTGCAATAGAAGTAATTTCCAAAACAAAGGAATAGAAACACATTTTTCAAGGGGTGCTAAAACTTATTTTTAGGTTCAAGTGGGTCCCGATCACTAAAAAGGTTAAGATCCACTACTCTACAACACAACAATGAGTGTACTATAAAAGACGGGTAATATCTGGAATAGCTCTGGATCAGAAGCAGCCGTTTCGTAAGAGCAACAACTCAGGAATCGATTTCAGTTCAAGACCTGGATGTGAAAAATAACAAATTGCAGAAATCGTACTTTATCTAGAAAGAAATAAAACACTCAGCATCCAAATTTCAAGGGTGAAATTCATCAATGACTTTGGGGCCACCATAGGCACATCACTCACACAGGTGGGAAAGAGAAACGAAAGACTTTTCTTTCTAGTCTTAGGTTCCAAGATTTTATTTGTACTCTTTTCTCTCTAAGTTTGGAGGAGAAATAAACTTTGAATATCTCATTCCCAAAAAATACATGGTTGCGGTAGCCCGGAAGGAAGAGTAACGGATTAGCAACTGGAGGGTTGCGAGTTCGAATCGAACCAAAGACCATCGTGTACAAAGGGGGCTGGTGAACGTTGAAGCCTCAAATGTCCTCACTTTGGCTTTGTGTGGAAGTTTGGGGAATGGGGTGCCAGCTCAGGTGTTGCCTCGTCGTCTGACAGTGGGTCAAAATTACTTGGTGCTGTTCTTGAATCTTTTACTTTAGGATTGATCCCGGACCGTCACCAATAGCCCATTGTGTTGCTCTAGTGTGATGTTAATTAAAATACCTACCCAAACAATTTATATTGAAATTAGCTCGTTGTGTTGCTCCAATGTGACGTTAATAAAATACCTACCTACCTTTGTATTGAAAGATTTAATTATTTGGGGGCATAATTTTATTTAGAAACAGTTAAAATCGGCAGTGCTTATTAAACCTCCTAGTGATTAATCTTCGCACCGAAAACCACCTTGTCATCACCAACCTCTTATGCAAAAACTTATTCCAAATTGTCACCGGCTCTAGGCCAGGGAACAATTTGTTTTCCTTCTCGAATCTTCATTCCCCTTGGAATAATAGGACATTTTTTTACGTTGTCTCGACGAGATATCTCGTCGAGACAACGTAATTGTACTCGATCGTAATCGATCGCCAGCGTATTCATCGCTTTTGTTTGATTATGAAACCCTCCATAATTTTTAGCTTAGCTTATTTCAGACCTTGCACTATAAAACTCGAGCCTCCATAATTCTTGAATTTCCCATCTTAGCTTCATAACACACCCTTTTTTGCCATTGAACTCGCTTAGTTAATGCATAGTTATACGAGAGGGATTTTCAGTGTGAACTAGACGAAAAGTGAAGATTTTACTTCCGCAACCCTTATGCTCTCGTATGATACATATCGGGGTTACCTTAAAATGCAGCTTATCGCCGTCTTTTTCCGTATTTTGCGTTTGATTGGCGTTGATCAATCATCCATCCTATATCATTTCGGAATTAGCTTTTGGAATTTTTATTCGTGACGTCTGAAATCGTATTCGAAAAACAAGCTAAGTGACAACACGTACAAGAAACACGTTCCTCCGAAGAAACACTACCGCCACCTACATTTACATAGATTGACGGTAAATGCCTCCTATGGAGAAGTTGGAAGAGTAACGTAATTACTTTACTATGGGGATCCATTTAGATAGCGGCACTCGCCAGTAATTAACAGAAGGCAAATGTCAGTATTGGACATAATTCTGCTGGTAATCTAATATAAGAAGCAAATTTTGCTGTAAGGTTTAAGGCTAAATAAACACCAATAAGTTCCACATTCACAAAAGCTATTCGATTATTACTTTTATTGTTTACAAGATTTATGCAAAAATAAAAGGATTACTATTGCAGAGCTAAAGAAAAATAATTCTACCCCTAGGGAAAGAGGTTCAAGGCAGGAAACGGTTGGGATGTCCACCTTGAAAAAGATTCGATTTGATCTAATGTATATCGATTTAAGTAAGAAGAGAAAAACATACAAAATAAGAAGCATCACTCCAGAGTTTAATAAGAGCTGTATTTTTGTACTATTCCTAATGAGTTTCAAAAGATGTCAGTTGTTGGATGTGCCCATTCAACCTAAAAACGAACTGGAAGCCGATAAAATCTGGTGTTGAAAATTTCCATCGGTAATTTACCAGTATTGAAAATGTCGGTAGTTTTAAACCCATAGTACAAGTCAAGAAGTATCTCCAAGTGGCGGTCTTTAGAGTTAACGGTTGCACATAAATTTGCAATTTAACATTCTAACAAACTCGCGTGATGGTTGGCTAAATCTACGAGCACAATAACTGAGTTTGTATTCATATACTACCGTGTTAAAGAATCTCCAAGTTTGGTCTTTTGGGGTTAATGGTCTTTAGAGTTAACGTTTGCCACGTAAATTTGCAATTTAACATTCTAAAAAGAAACTTCGCATGATGGTTGGTTGTATCTACGAGCACAATAACTGAATTTGTATTCGTGTTCGATCGTGCAAGAAAGAAGGATATCCAAGTTTGTGTGGCCTTTTGGTCTTCAGAGTTAAGATAATGGTCTTCAGAATTAACGGGTTGTCACGTAAATTTGCTACTTAACATTCTAAAACAAGCTTCGCGTGATGGTTGGTAATATCTACCACACAAAACTGAATTTTTATACTTATGCTACCGTGCTAGAAAAAACAATTTACAAGTTTGGGTTAATGGTCTTTTGAGTTAACGGTTGTCACAGAAATTTGCAATTTAACATTATAAACCCAAGCTTCGCGTGATGGTTGATTGTATCTAAGAGCACAAGCTGAATCTATTTCTACATTACGTGCTAGAAAGAAGTTTGGTCTTTTGGGGTTAATGGTTGTCAAAATGCGGACTATAAATATAAACGATGCCTTATAATGCTAGTAAACACTTCATACTCAATAAGCAATTAGTTGAGTGTTTAAACAAGATGCGTGAAAGTTTGTCTTCTAAAAAGTGTTTCATGGTGGAGAAAGGTTACACTGCAATTTTTACTATTGTATTGTAAGTTAACTTTTTGTAATGGTGATTAAGTTCATCACAATTCCCCCTCCAGAATTTAGCAGTGACTGAGTTCGATAGATGCTACGGACCTTTCCCTTCGGGATTGTCCCAGACCGTCGCCAATAGCCCCTTAAGTTGCTCCGGTGTGACGTTAATTAACTACCTACCTCGATAGATGCTACCACTAGTTGACGCATTGCCAGCTGTATGAGCTGTATAGAGATCACGGTTGTACTTCCTCAACACTCCTGCTGGTTGTCTCGACGAGGTATCTCGTCATTTGCAAAATTGACCAGATCTTGATGGACGAGATATCTCGTCATTAGAAAAAACCTGACTAGACCGTGATCTCGTCACTATCAAAATATCGGCAATATCTTGACGACGAGATATATCATCATTGGCAAAATTGGTCAGATCTTGATGGACGAGATAGACTAATTGTCTATCTCTATCATCAAATAACATCAAATAACAAGTCTAATTGATGGACGAGATATCTAGTCAAAATCACTTGGAGGGTTAAGCTTGGTCATAAAATCGATGATCGTTACTGTCCACAGAAGCAACATAGGAATAAAGCCAGCATCAATCCGAACCGAATCCAATCCGAGTAAGCTCAGCTCTTGGATTTTTATGAAAGTCAGAATTGCAGAAGCAACGCAGGAATAAAGCCAGCATCAATCCGAATAGAATCCAATCCGAGTAAGCTCAGCTCTTGGATTTTTATGAAAGTTAGAATTGCACTCATCTCTAAGTTGTTTTTTTTGAGTTGACGATTACTACATTTTTTGTATAAGCATCTAATTCACTTATCAACTTCAAAAATAGTGTAAAACATCAAATAACATGTTTTTTTTATTATAAAACGATTTAATCAACCAAAATAAATTTTTACGAAAAAAACAATATTTACCGTTA
Source organism: Meta bourneti (assembly GCA_933210815.1). NCBI lineage: Eukaryota > Metazoa > Arthropoda > Arachnida > Araneae > Tetragnathidae > Meta > Meta bourneti. The sequence goes on along the minus strand of OW119933.1, from coordinate 41,734,586 downwards.
TAAAAGACAAAAATTCCCTGCACCACACAATTCGCCAACCTTAATCACAAGTGTCAACAACTTACTAATGCGTTTTGATGAGTAAATTTTTGTTTTCAGTTATTTACACATTTAGCATTAGTTCATAGCATTGCCAACTCTATGAAAAACTTTAAATAAAATATTAAACTGTATGACTTTGAGTAATTTCAACTTTTTGAGGTGGGTGAAAAAATATCCCACCATGCATAGAAAGCTAAGAAAAAGGTGGGACAGTTTTTAACCCACCTAACTCCAAAGAGTTAAGCAACTATGCCTACCTGATTTCTAGCCTTATGAGGAATAAGTAGGTACTGAATTCTTAATTATATTGGAACAGAACTTTTTAGCAAATCTACTTAACTTCAATTGACGAGGTCAAGTCTAAGAGTATTTAATTTAACCATTGCGTTGGGGGAACCAACTGAAATACATCAACCTGAGTACGCCATTGAATGCCGTTCATGTGCATTATTTCCTCATTTCACGGGGCATATGAGCAACACAGGAATAAAGCCCTTACCAATCCGAGTCAAATCCAGTCACGATTTCCCTCACCTTATCCATACTTGTTAAATCAGAGAGCACGCATTTAATTAAAAGTTTGGGCTATTTATTTAGAGCCCCCTCCACTAACAACGTCATTAGCCTCCGATTTCGGTCTTTAGGATTAATGATTATTAAATTGCAGTGCATAATCTACTGATTTCTCATACCGCTAGAAACCTGTTTGAGCTGTTTGAATGATCATGCAATTATTTAGTGTTAGTTAGATACTGATACTTTTTTGTAGTAATCGTCAAGTCTAAAAAGATCAACCTTAGATACTGAATTTCTGACGTTGACTACACGCAATACTAATTTTCTTAAAAATCTAAGAACTGAGTTTACTTTGGATTTGACTTGGGTTGGTACGGGCTTCATTCCTGTGTTGCTCCTGTGGCCCCGTGAAATGAAGAAATAAGCCCATGAACGACATGAAAAAACGCACTCAAGGTTAATGTGGTTCCGCTGACCTCAAAGTAATATATAAATTAAATGTTCTTCAAAAAATAGCCATCAGCCTCACTCTTGAGTGCGCCATTGCATGTCGTTGATGTGCGCTACTCATTTCACGGGACCACGAGAGCAACTCAAGAATAACATTGGACAGGATAACATAACAGGTTACAGGATTAATGAAGTCCCTACCAATCCGAGTCAAATCCAGTCCGAATAAACTCAGCTATTAGATTTTTAAAGTTAGAATTGCATGTATTCGGCTGTACTCTAGTCAAAACTCAGTATCTCAAAGTTTGGTGTAAATTGATTACATGCTGTAATTTAATAATCATTAATCCTTCTGGACTTGATTGGTGAAGATTTTTTTAGCAAATCTATTAAACTTCCATTGATAATGTTATCAAATCGAAGAACATTTCATTGCTTTCGGGCCGACTGAAGCTCACCAGCCTTCCCCTTGACTGCGTCATTGCATGTTGTTTATGTGCATTATTTCTTCATTTCACGGGCCACTTGAGTACAGGAATACAGCCGGTACCAATCCGAGTGAAATCCAGTCCGAGTAAACTCAGTTCTTAGATTTCTAAGAAAGTTGGAATTGCATGTATTATACTCCGTGCTAGTCAAAAACTCGGTATCTCTAAGTTTGGTCTAAATTGATTATACGCTGCAATTTAATAATCATTAATCCTACTGGTGGTTGTCTTAACGAAGTATTTAGTAATTAGCAAAACTATTAACAGATCTTGATGGATGCGATACTTGTCATTAGAAGAAAACTGACCAGATCTTGATCTGGTCAGTTTTCATAAAAGAATCGTCAAAGTCATCATAAAAGAATCGTCAATACCTCGATGATAATACATTTGGTCATTAACAAAATTGGTCAAATCTTGATGAGCAAAGTATCTCGTCGAAACTACTTGGAGTATTAATCCTAAAGACCTGACTTGCAGGTACTGTCATCCTGTCTAGATTGGAGTAAAAATTTTTTAGCAAATCTATTAAACTTAAATTAATGATGCTATCAAGTCGAAGAACATTTCATTTACCTATTGCTTTTGGGCAGACTGAAGCTCAACAGTCACCCCTTGACTACGCAATTGCATGTTGTTCATGTGCGTTATTTCCTCATTTCACGGGACCACAGGAGCAACACAGGAATAAAGCCTCTACCAATCCCAGTCAAATCCAGTCACGATTTCCCTCACCTTATCCATACTTGTTAAATCAGAGAGCACGCATTTAATTAAAAGTTTGGCGCTATTTATTTAGAGTCCCTCCACTAACAACGTCATTAGCCTCCGTCGTCCGCGACTCCATCCCATCAGCCAAAGAATACTATCTGCAGCCAGATAATCCAGTAATTAACAAAGTCACATCTCTGGAAAGCCGGAGATCTTTCCACTCCGGATCATACCTCACCAAGTAGCCGAGATCATCGCTCAGAGGACTACTTTGCTTAAAATGAGATTTCAAGTTACAATAAACGCATTAAATGAGATGCGGGACAAAGGAGGATGAGAAATTAGAGAGAGAGGGATTCCTCTTTCTCTTTTCCATACCCCTTTCAGACCGAGGAAGAATGGACATCCGTGTAGGAAAGATGGAGTGATGACTGATAAATGGGGCGGCGACAAAAATGACGCAAATATTAATCAAAAGGACATCTGATTTCTTTGTTGAGATAGTCTTAAGGAATGGATGGCTTCAGGTGTTTATGTTCATAGACACCATAGCTACAGGGATTTTTTACCAGATGTATGTGTTTAAATCTCTTGAGACTCCACTGAATATCAGTCAGTGTTGCGATAGCCCTGTTAGTCAACACTTACATAATTGTTTATTGTAGGTTTATTGAGATGCGGGACAAAGGAGGATGAGAAATTAGAGAAAGGGATCCCTCTTTCTCTTTGCCATACCCTTTTCAGACCAACGGAGAATGGACATCCGTGTAAGAAAGATTGAGCAATGACTGATAGATGAGGCAGAGACAAAAATGACGCAAATATTAATCAAAAGGACATCTGATTACTTTGTAGAGATGGTCTTAAGGGATGGATGGTTTTAGGTGTTTATGTTCATAGCCACCATAGCTACAGGGATTTTTACCGGATGTGTGTATTTCAGTCTCTTGGGAGAGATTCGATTGATTACCAGTCAGTGTTGTGACAGCCTTGTTAGTCAATCCGTACATAATTTTTTTCTGTAGGTATTCGCGAAGTGTTATGTATTCTCTAGAGATACAATAAAGACATTCAAGGTTTTGGTAACAGTTTTATTTGCAGGCTGACGACAGAAATATCCAGTTGAGGTGGTTTCACAGGATGAATACTTTTAGGAGTCTGTGTTCATAACAATCATAGTTGTGGGATTTATTATCAATAAGTGTATATCAGTCTCTTGAGAGACATTAGGAAAGGCATTCCAATGACTATCAATCAGTATTGTGACAGCGTCGGTCCGTAGGGGTTCATAAAGTGGACTATGCATTATCTAGAAATGCATTAGAGAAATACAAGGAGTTTTGGTGACAGTTTTTTTGCAGACTCTAACAGACAGAAATGACCAGTTGAGATGTTTTTACTTTAAGGAGTTATGTTTCGTCACAATAGCTTGGAAATTCTTTTACCAAATGTATGCATTTCAGTCTCTTGAGAGACACTAGGAAAGAGAATCCATTGATTATCAGTCAGTGTTGTGACAGCTTTGCTAGCCAATACGGTCAGTAATTTGTTTATTGTAGTGGCCAAGTGGGTAATTCGTTTCTTAGAGATACAATAGAGAATTTCAAGGAGTTTTGCAAGTTTCATTTGTGCAAGCTGTAACCGACCGACAAAAATTACCATTTGAAATGTTTCTACAGGATGAATTATTTTAGGAGTTTAGATTTAGTCATCACAGCTTGGGAAATGTATTTTAATTGAAACGCTAACATTTATTTTATGGATACGCTAAATGGGTTATGAATCTTGTTTGAGAATGCATCTCAGTATAAACAAAGAAACCACCGAAAGACGAGAATCTTACTTCCTTTTACCCAATACGGAATACGAGCTGGAAGCACGTTCTGCCATGAAAACACTAACGCTATCTAGCTTTATCAATTTAAGGATACATATGCAAGATAAAAGTTTTACTGTACAACCCAGTAAACTACATTTTAACGACACATACAATTTTCATTTCAAGCCTCCTCCAAACGAAAGACACTGTCCTTATGCCTTAGGAACTACGTAGCTTTCTCTACCTTCTTTGCGATGATATTGCAATTTTAAAATTACCTCTCTAATACAGTAAACTACATTTTATGTACTACATGTAATTTTCATCTCAAGCCTCCTAAAACGAAAGATCCGGCTACTTCACTATCTGTCTAGTACAATATATCTCTGATAGGTACGTAATTAACGTCGCACTGGAGCAACACAACAAAACGAGCTATTGGCGACTGTCCGGGATCAAACCCGCGCGAAGGGAAAGATCCAACGAATATATCTCAGGAAACAGCCTTGTCTACCTTCTGTTTGATGACATAGCAAAACAAAAGTTACAGATATAACCCAGTATAAACTACATTTTACAACGCAAGCAATTTTCATCTCAAGCTCCTCCAAAGGAAAGATCCTGACAACGCCATTGTTTGCCAATTCAATATATTTTAGGAAACAGTTTCGTCTTCTGTTCGATGACGCTACAAAAAAAAGTTACGTTTCTAACCCAGTAAACTACATTTTACGACACATGCAATTTTCATCTCAAGCTCCTCCAAATGAAAAAGGGGCCTCAGTGGCTCAGTGGGTATGCTCACTGTGCTAGCAACCTTCGAGTTGTAGGCGGCGCGGGTTCGATTCCTGACATGTGCATTCCTCCCTGGGTGTATTTCTCTCTTCTGTGTCAGTAAAGCTTTCATTGTATGTGTCTACTACTTGATATTGTATGTCTTGTGTCTGGCGCAGCATGGCCAAATATGGCCCTTGCGCCATGAAACCCCCAAAACCAACCAACCTCCATAGGAAAGATTATGGCAACACTACTGCTGACTAGTTCGTTCTACGTTAGGAAAGAGCTTCCTCTTTGTTAGATGCCCAAAACCTTTAATATTGCTTACCATATTACAGGTAAATTTATAATTGAAATTGGAGAGTTTAATTACAGGTTCCATTCCCAACGAAGCTTTAGTAGGAAGTGATACTCATGAGCCCCAAAAAGGTCTTCAAAATCATCAATCACTGACTCACCTAAGTATATTTTTCTGTGTGTGAGAACTTCAGTTTTTCGAGCGAGGCGTTGAAGCCATCTCTACAACAATGATGCGCTCTCAATGAAAACCGGACACCCAGATATTTCCTCCTACCTTCCACCTCGATTCTTACCTATTCATTTTTGTCCACGGTTCCAATTCACTTGTTAAATTCGAAAAAGCTAAACAAATTGCAAAAATATCATACCACAATCACTGAGAAAACAAAATACCGGATTGAGTTTGTTTTATCACGTGTTCCCAGAATTCGTTTCCAGATAGTTTCTACTAATGCCAAGGACACGAGAAAGTGCTCTATCAAGCGCATAGGAGTTTGTAAAATACTATAATAGATTTGTAAAATACTATAATTTTTTTGCGATACGCTTCAATGCGCTCTGATTCTAACGTTTTGTTTGGAGCTCTTGTCTCCAGACAATTTTCACAAATATTTTGCTTTTGCAGACGAGGGTGATATTTATTCTAAAGATGGAAATTCTGAAGCGCCCACTTCCATTGACCTTCGTGCGAAGGATAACTCCGTTCTATAATAAAATCGAGTGTTTGGATGTGTTTCGTTTGTCTGAAATGTAATGAATGTGCGTCGACTGAGAAAAATACAATTCTATTTCCAAATAGTCAAGTGTTTGGATGCGTTTACTTTATCTGAAATACGTTGAATGCGTGTCGACTGAGAAAAATGTAATTCTAGTACTAAATAGTTTCCATGCTCAATACCGTTTCTGGATTAATACGGTTTATATTAAAGCCGTTTTTAAAAAAACTTGTGTTAAAGAGCAGGTTTTTTTAAACTTTTTTGGGTGAATCATATCCTATATCAGTGATTTTCTACCAGTGTGCCCCAAGAATGACACTAGGTGCCTTATGGATGGTGAAACGTCTAACATTATGTAAGATTTATTTTATTTCAATGGTTAAATTCTGAACTTTTGACAAGTGGACTCACAAATAATTTTGAGAATCTTTTTAAAAGTCACTTTGGAGCAAAAAGGGGTAGGTAATTACTATTATTATTTTTAGAAATCATACAAAATGTTACATATTTCTTTGTCAGATTGGTAAAAAATGTTTTTTGGTGTGCTGCAGAATTTTGGTAATTAGTTTATTTGTGCCATGGGATGAAAAAGGCTGTAAATAGCTGCCTTATATAAATGTATTTTGCACAAGACAAAAAGGTTTATTCTTTTTCGCTTTTAAGGGTTGTTGGTTCCCTTTATATCTCATCTGGAGCACTCCCACAGCTTCTAATATCAAATGAAAGAATTTAAACAATTGACAAAAAATGAAATTTTAGTTTTAATTTGTTTCAAAACTCAATAATGCTTCTTGATTAATTCGGGTTTCATCAAATCCATTGAAGGGCATTATGTTAAAAAAACGCTTTTTTTTAATTATGGGTGAAACATATCACCTTGTATGAATTTACCTCTATTGTGAATTCTTCGTCCATAATATTTGTCGTTATTGTGAATTCGTCATTGGTAATTTACCTGTATTGAGAATTGTCGTCGGTCATTTACTTGTATTGATAATGTCGATATTTTTCAAAACTTAATTGAAGATAGATTTTATACTCAAACTTGCTTTCTTCAACTAGTGCCGCATGTAATTGTTTGAAACCAACCTCATCACGTAAAAGCATTGTGAAATTACGAGGCAAAGTAACTTATTAAGAATTTAATGACTTGAGAAAATGTTAATCTTTTCAACAACACTGGTTGAGCCCAATCCTTGAATATTATGAACCCACTGCTAATCAAAGATGAAGATACTTTGTCTAATATGGAGAAAAGATTGTAGAGCGATGTTACTGTAAACTAGCGTTGAATTAATTAAATATTCAAGAAAATAACTTCAGCCTAATTTTTTTAGTTTTCAAAACAGTCATCTATTATATATTGATATGACGTCGGCTCATTTTTTGCTTAGGCGCAAGCTTTACGAAGTTTTTAATGAATTCTTACTTTTGTAATGACACAGAAATTCTAAGAAAACATTACCTCGAAATCCAGTGTTTTTATACGCATTTTGAATAGAGCACTACTTTTTAATTAAGCCTTTAATATGCATGTTTTCGCCGTTATTAGAAAAAATCTCTACCCATCTGCATTTTTAATAATAAAAAAGAAAACAAGCTTCGTTAATATTCAATGTGCATGCAAATGAGTAAGATTCTGAATGCATACCTTGTTGACTTCATTATCTCGTTTTTTCTCCCATCCTTCGATTCATCAATATGCTTTAAATTAGGGTGAAGGAAGAAAAACATCTTAAGCATTATCTCTAACGGAAGGGACTGTAACATTAAGTTGATCTACTCAGTGTTTCAAATGTTATTTCACCGCCTCATTTTACTCCCTTGTCCTATTCCTTTTGAAGACTAGTTATTTCACAGCGTGATCTTTAATCGTATGTGAAAGCATGAGTTCGAGATTCCCCGAAACCACGGAATGTTTTATGACACAGCTTGTCTTCACGCCAAGAAACCTATTATATTTTATACAAATATTTTATATGTAAGTGTTATTTCTTAGAAAATTTTATTTTATATTACTCTCATAATTAAATAATTTTATATTGTATCCTTATAGTTTCACAATTCTACATCATATTGTTATAGTTATATAATTGCATATTGCATTCTTATAGTTAAAACTTGTATATTTCATTTTTATATTAATGATTGAGATGAAATTTTTGTCTGACAAGAAGAGTTCAACTTTTAAAAGATGTCCATAAGCCACACACAAAAGGTTTTATGAGAACTTGCCTTTTTACACTTGAAACTTATCATATTTTGTGAATATTATTTTGTATGAAGCTGTTATTTTTCTTATAATTTTATAATTTTTATTATATTCTTATAGTTATATAATTTTATATTATGTTATAATATTAATGTTTGTGAAATTCAACTTTTGTGCTACAAGAAAGCTCAACTTTTGAAAACTGTTCATAAACCATAAATGGTTTTAAGGGAGCTTGTTTCCATGCTTGAAACCTATTATATTTATGAAAATATTTTTATGAAGCTGTTATTTCGTATAATTAAGTTTTATGTCATATTCTTATAGCTATATAATTGTTCAATTCTTACGTTAATGATGACTGAGATTCAACTTTTGTCCGACAAGAAGAGTTCAACTTTTGAAAAGTAATCTATAAACCATAACAGGTTTTACAGCAGCTTTTTTTCACTCTTGAAAAATATTTATTAATGTCAATATTATTTTATATGAAACTTATTTCTTATAATTATATTTCATAATTTATTCTTATAGTTGTAGTACAATTGCATATTATATTCTTATATTAATGATGATTGAGATTCAGTTTTTGTCTAACAAGAAGAGTTTAGCTTTTGACAAGTTGTCGATAAGCCACAAAAGGTTTTATAGCAGCTTGCTTTCACGCTTTTATATTAAAGTCTTAGTTATATAATTATTTACTATATTCTGAGTTATATAATTGTATATTATCCTAAATTAATGATGATTGAGATTCAATTTTTAATTCACAAGATAAGTTCAACTTTTGAAAAATTGTCCATAAACACCACAAAAGGTTTTATGGTAGTCTGACTTTACGTGGCTAGAAAATGATTATACTTTATGTGAATATTAACTTACGAAGCTATTCTTATAATTATATTTTATTGTATTCTTATAGTCATATAATTGTATGTTACATTCTTAATTTAGTTTTGATTGATATTCAAATTTGTTTGACAAGAGTTCAAATTTTGAAAAATTCCGCATAAACCACGCAAGTTTTTATAACAGTTTGCCCATTCTTACTCTTGAAACCTATTATATTTTACGTGAAGCTATAACTTTTTGTTATAATTATGTTTTATATTATATTCTTAGTTAAAAAATTGCTTCAATACTCTTGTAGTTACATAATTGTATGTTATGTTCTTATATTAATGGCGATTGAGATTTAACTTTTGTCCGACAAGAACTCAAAATCGTTCATAAACCGCAAAAGGTTTTATGACAGCGTGCTTTTCACACTAGAAACCTATTACGTTTTATAAAATTATTTTATTTGAAGCAATTATTTCTTTTGATTATATTTTATATTATATTCTTATAATTATATAATTGAATATTATATTATGATATTGATGGTGTTTCAGTTTCCTTACTCAGCACATTTGTAGCGTGCACGACCTCTCTGTTAAATGCTTATTATGTCGTAGTTTATTAGTAAATTGGACTCTGATAATTATAATTTTATAATAACGCCCAAATAACGGTTAATTGTCAACTGATAGTCTGTTCATTCATTTTCGGATACGTAATTCAATAGTATAACGCGAAACCTCATATTTGATAAAAAATAAAAATGATCAATTAAGGTTGTATCTATACACCAGAAATCACAAAAATCGAAACAAATGGATTTTTATATTGCTTCAAAATGTTTTCCAACTTCTTAGCTTTCAAGCGGTACCAAGATCTGGTAAATATTCGGAATGTTTTTCTAATTACAATTGTTTTTCGTTAAGTACTGTCAACATGTACAAACGTTTCCAAAACTTTAAACTCGATTTCTGAAGAACTGTGTTTTTGCTATAGGATGCTTTAATGTTGAAAACTCAACAATGAATTGATATTTTATAATTATTATTGTATCATTATAATCTATATAATACACTGGATGTTTTGATCCTCAGAGTCAGTAGTTAAGAAATGAATTTTTACTTGATTTTTAAATGTTAAAATTCCTGAAAAAATCTTGATATTTTATGCATCCTTAGTAAAAAAATCGCAAAAACCTATTCCCTATAGGAACTTGATTGAAGGTCAAAATATGAAGAATAATATTAAAAATAATTTCCAATAAGAATTGTCTTTTTAAAAAAATTAGAATTTGAAATATCACTGTTCAGAAACATGCTAATTAGCTAATTATATCTAAATTGGATTATTAATGATTAGCTCAATCTGATTTTTTCGCACTGAAATGATTTTAAGCATAAACCAATGACCTATTGTAGAAAAAAACACCTGGATTTTATAAGTCAAAATTAAAAAATACATTGTAGTAGTGGCTAACTTCATCACAATACTTCCCCTCCAGAATCTAGCAATGGCTGGATTCGATAGTAGAGTATCTCCGATTTAGTATGAAATGACACCCTTCGTATATGAATAGCGTGAATAGAAAGCGCGAAATGCTAATTTCTTAGTATTCACATTCCCGATTTCTGTACCAGAGATAGACCGAAATGCTACTGGACATGCACCGATAAGCTCTGTTCCGGATATAAATGTGTATTGTGCCCAAAGGTGAGTACATGTAGTTACAGACAGTAAAATATGTATTCCTCATGCGTTCTCATTCATTTCTCATGTGTAATTCTAACATGTATATTTATCATTTTCCTGTCTTTATGCTGCGTTCATTTCTTAGTGTGTGCAGTATGTTGTGCATTGCCCACATATTTCAGGTTTACCAGTCGCCTTATCTATTTCTCCCGATTTGCTGCTTTGTGACGGGAGTAGTGACGCAGTATTGACGGGAATCGAATACCGACAAATTAGCATATCATGCTTTCTATTCATACTATTCATGCACACAGGGCGTAATCTAGTACAGAATAGGTGTTGCTCTGTAACTTTGTAAATACCTTTCCCCTGTATCTGCATAGTTTTCGAGATAGAAGTGGTAATTTTCGATTTTTACCGCTAGGGGCGCTGCAAGCGATCTCATCTCGTAGCGCCATAGTCACTTTACTTTATCTATATGTTACTTTCACAACTGTACTACAGTTGCAACAGTACATAGCAGTACATTGCACAGTACAGTTATGAGGGTGTATAACGACTTTATTATGCATCCTGTATAGTAATTTAAAAAAGTACTTAGGAATTTTATAAATTTAAACAGTACATTGCAACAGAACAACAAGAGTACATAGTTACGAAGATATATAAGGACTTGACTATGTATTCAGCATAGATAATTTTAAAAAATATCTGGGGAAGTAGTTTAAATTTAAACAGTACAACAACAGTACAGTCACTAGGGTGTTTAAGAACTTCACTGTGTCCTGTACAGATAATTTTAAAAAGTATTTGAGAAGTTGTATAAATTTAAAAGTTCAGAATGGACTATGTAATGCATGAACTGCTTTAAAACAAGAGCATTTAAACTTATTTCCATGTTTGCAGAGGATTTGTAACTTTTCTAAAAAATTGGATTTTTGTTATACCATTTCGTTTTTATTGAATTTTTGTATTTAAAGTTTTCGATTCTTGAGCAATTGAGTAATCAGGGACGTAAAAATACCAGCTTTCAAACCAGTTTGCCACTTTCAAGACATTTCAGAAACTAAGAATATAATGAACTTAGTAGGTAAAGAAATCGGGAATAAAGATTGCGCTTAGTTGCCAAACAGACAACATCGGCAGTTAGTTCTCTTGTTGCCTAATGGACTGTTTATGTTTGAAGTCAAGAGCTACATTCTGCCGCGTCGTTATTTCGCAAGCTGCTACTACTTTCCCATTCCCAAATGAGCAGTTCTGATACCAGTTCTTTGTCTCAAATGAAAAACAGAAGCTCTCTCACTTAATGCAGATGGGACTAGCTTTGCCTTCATCTTTCTCAACTGGGAATGTAGTCTGTTGGTGTGAAGTAAGAATTCCTTTTCTCCGAGAGTTCGTGTGGATCTCAAAGTGGTGTATGTTCCCCGGGGAGTACAGAAGGGTCGTAGAGGAGATGTGACAATTTAAACTTTGAATTTCTTATTTTACCTATAAAACTTATTTGCTTCCGACTTTGGTATCAATCTACAAGAAACTAAAACAGTTTCCTCCACAGTTTAAAAGTTGATTTATTCATCATTTATCCATGCTAAAATCTTTTCAGAGATTTTTCGGGACAGTTTTAAGGACGATTTATTTTTATCCTCACTAAAAATGACCGAGGATTTTCGATAATTATTATTTGATCATTTCAGCAACCTTCCACCTACATCTGCAATTTGGGCCCCAGTACAGGGATCGATGACTGGGCCCAATACCCGGATAGATGATGGAACCCATTACCAGAATTTGATGATAGATCCAGAAAAGGGATAGATAACGGGACCCAGTATTAAAGATGATGGGCTCAGAAACGGGATAGATGACGGACCACGATACCATAGTTGAATGATGGGCCCCAGTGTCGTGATAGATGAAGAGTCCCAGTATATGGATTGATGAAGGGAGCCATTATCAGAATTAGGTGATGGGCCCCAGAAAACAGGATAAATGACGACCCCCAGTACCGTGATAGATGACGGACCCAATACCAAATTTACGTGATCGGCCCCAGTACTAGAGTAAGATGATGGGCTCCAATACTAGAGTTAGTTGATCCTCTCTAGTGTCGGGATAAATGACGGGCCCCAATACCAGAGTTACATGATTGGCCTCAATACCAGAATTAGATGATAGGATCTACTATCTGGACAGATGAAGGACCCAGTAACAGAGATAGATAACGGGACCCATTACCAGAATTATATGATGGGTCCCAGAAACAGGATAGATGATGGGACCCAGTACCGGGATAGATAACGGGCCTTAGTACCAGTGATAGATGATGGACCCCAGTACCAGAATTAGATGGTGAGCCTCAGTACCGGGATAGATGCAGAGCCGGATAACAGTTAGATGATGGGCTCCAGTATACAGTCACTCCCGATTGTTATAAAAAATAAGTCTTAACCTTAAATTTGGATTATTACAAAAGTATTACAAGGTCATAACTACAATAATTTGTCATAATGTGTACTCTATACAAATCGTAGAGTACAAACGGTATTAGCTATGGAGAGCTAGAGAGAGCATTAATAGCAGCCTTTTATAAACGGAATTAGACTCCTTATACAGCCAGTTATTATTTAAGACATTTTTAATCACAGTTGGTGATTAAAAATAACTCTTAAATTTAATTTGGTAAGAAAGTTGTAACAAACAAATATTTCCTTCACGTCCTCGAACGGATCAGATTAAATAAACAAATATCAAAACACTACATTACACCACTTGTGTAATTAAAAAAATTAAGTTTTCATCCTGCTCCTGATTGTGAAACGTAAATTCATTACCACTACATTATTGCATTTTGCATATTAATTCGCGGAATGAATCGTGATCGCAGCACAAGATCTCAACATCCCGCATAATTCAAACGAAAAAGTATTTCGAAACCAATGAAGAGAGCGTCCGCATTATGCTAAAAGACGCCAGCAAAGGACGTGGAATAATTATAAAACCTAAGAACACCTGTTTTTTGTGCGACTATTTAAATAAACGAAACTTGCAAAATAATGATAACTCCACGTAAAAAATTAATTAAAAAGATCGCATTCCTTGATAGGGCAAAAAATTAAAGTCGTTTAGGAATTAAAAACATTACGGAATCCTGGCATCAACAGATAAATGCATTCCGTCGACAAGAATAATAACCGGTAAATGTAGGAATATTTACGGAGGAAAAAAATCAATATCAGGACGAGAAATATGTTTCAAGGGAAATAATGTGAGGCATTAAAAATAAAAACGTACAAAAGCGATTGTGTAAATGTTTCCTTTTAATGCGTCTGTCGTTTTAACCATTTGTTGTTCTGGAATGGTAAGATTATTTTTTTAAAAATACATCATTAATTGTACGCCTGTAACAATTGAACCATTCGGCGGTCTTTGGTAGAAAAAATTGACCACGTGCGCTTAGTATTAATTAAATTAAAAAAAGAAAATAAGTGTTGATCCGAAATGGAAATATTTATTTTAAATATTATTTGATTTTTTTTTTTTTTTCCTATCGGAAAGTGAATTATATATATATATATATATATATAATGTATTACATTACCTCTTCGGGACAGCTTGGGTCTATTGTTGGGTCTTATGCAGTGTGGCTCTGATGTGAACTGTTCAATTACCACCCACTTCTTATCGTTTAGTGAAAGTTATCTTGCAGAAAATTGAAATTGAATTGAATTCACAAAATGAAGTCATTTGTCTGAAATGTAGAAGTTTTAAAAATGGATTTTGCGTTTGATTCTTTCAGTTTACTCAAATCTAAACAATAAAACCACACGAGTTATGTCAAAAATGAGGAATTAAACAAATCTACCATAGCTCGACACTTGGGAAATTTCTCATCAGTTTGGCTGGTTTTGAGGTTTTATGGCGCAAGGGCCATATTTGGCCATGCTGCGCCAGATACAAGACATACAACATCAAGTAATAGACACACACAATGAAAGTTTTACTGACAAAGATGGAAATACCCCAGGGAGGAATGAACCTGACAGTAATCGAACCTGCTCCAACCTACAATCACATCAGTTTGATTTGAGGGCCATGGGTAACCCGGTTGCAAGAGTAGTGAATTAGCAACCGGAGGGTACCGAGTTCGAAACTCGATCCAACCAAACACTGTTATGTATGTTTGGGTTGGTGCACCTTAAATCTGTAGTGACCTCAAACGTCCTCACGTTGGTGTGGTGTGGAGGTTTGGAGAGTAGGGTGCCATAGCTGTACAGCTCAGGTGTTGTGGAGGTGTTGACTGTACGGCTCAGGCGTTTACCTCGTCATCTGACCGTGGCTGAAAATTATGTGATGTTGCCCTGGGATCTATCCCTTCGGCCTTACCGTCGCCAATAGCCCGTTATGTTGCTCCAGTGCGACGTTAATTCACCTCCCCAACTTCATTATCCTAGCGTTATAAGTGCGCATTAGCGAACTCATTCTAAACGATGAGTTTTGAAATTATAAAACATATGTATAATAGATCTGGAGGGTGGGGGTATTTCAATTAACGTCACACTGGAGCAACACAACGGGCTATTGGTGACGGTCCGGGATCAATCCCAAAGGGAAAGATCCGAGGACAGCACCACGTAATTTTGAACCACGGTCAGATGACGAGGCAACACCTGAGCTGGCACCCCACTCTCCAAACTTCCACACCACGCCAACGTGAGGGCATTTGAGGCCACGACAGATTTAACGTGCACCAGAATAGATCTGGAAGACTCAAAGTTTTAAAGTATGCCGTAAAATTGAGTCTTGAAAAACTATTTTCTTTTGAATAATTAAGTTAAAAAAATTAAATTTCCACTATCAAATATGTATCCATAAGACGATACATCCTACAATTGACGTTTAGACGGCGCAAGCTAATCTACTTTATCCAAATTACATTATCCTAGCGTTATATTTACGCATTACCGAGCTCATTCTAAACGATAAATTTTGAAAATATTCAATAGGTGTACAATAGATCTGGAAGACTCAAAGTTTGAAAATATGCCGTTAAATTGTGTCTTGAAAAGATATTTTCTTTTGAAAAAATTAAATTTAAAAGATGTAAATTTCCACCGTCGTATCTGTGACCACAAGATGCTACATCCTAGCAATCAACGGTTAAGCTGCGCAATGTAATGTACTTCATCCCTCCTTCACTATCCTAATGTTATATGTACGCATTGTCAAGCTTATTCTAAACGTTTTGAAATTATATAATAGATCTGGAAGTCTCAAAGTTTGAAAATATGCCGTTAAACTGAGTCTTGTGTGGAAGAATGTTTTCTTTTGAAAAAAATTAAATTTAAAGAGAATGTAAATTTACACTGTCAAATATATAGCCTTAAGACGATACATCATAGCAATCAATTGTTAAACGGAGCAACAAAATGTACTTTATCCTACCTTCATCCAAGTGTTATATGCACGCTTTGCCAAGTTCATACTAAACGACGAATTTTGAAAATATACAATTGATGTACAAAAAATCTGGAAGACTCAAAAGTTAAAAATATGACGTAAAATTTAAACTTCGAAAAATATTTTCTTTTGAAAAATAAAAACGCTGTAAATTCTTCAGTCATGTGATAATAGGACGATACGTTCGAGCTATTAATGGTACAAGATAAGCTACTTTATCCCAACTTCAATATCTTATACGCATAGTCAAGCAATAAATTTGGAAATCACGTAATTCATTTTTCGAGACTTCGTCAAAAGCAATGCGAACGTCCCTCTTCAACTTCAAAGGACATATTCCAATTAGAATATCTTGCATTGCTGCTCCCCAACGTTTGTAATCTCTCGCAGCTTCTTTACAAACCCAAAAGCGTTCTTAGCGACAGAATAAGGTCAAATCCTAGAAACCAATCCTTATTCCCCTCGCCCACTATCATCAATTTGGCGCAACACTGTAGAGTGAGCAAGATAACCAGCAATAACGTGTTGCCAATGGATGACAAGGTGGTGACTGGAGCGATTTTTCTCCATTGTCAAACGCGCGCATTTAAATTCCCTCCAGTCTTTTATTTCTATTTGATGCTTTTTTGTTCACTTGTTCTTCTCGAAACCATCCATTGTTATCCGAGTTCAATGTAGGAAACAAAGTAGTTAAATTTTATTCCACTCTCCACTGTGATAATAAAAAGTGCAAACTCCACATTAATTTTATTTCTGACACATTTCAGACACACCGGCCATAAATATTGCATTTGCTTGACGCGAGGTAATTCTTATTCAAGCGTACGCTAAATAAAGTGCAGATCTTCTCGGAGATAAAAGCGTCACCACGTGTTACTGATAGGGATATGTGTATGCAAAATATGTCCCGTGAAAGCGATCGCGATCTTTCACCACTTTTGACCCAATTTACTGGATTCAGCGTTATTTACGTTCGCAGCTGCGTATTGTGATAGTCGGGGGTCAAAGTTTCAAATTTCGCGGAAAACTCGGGAGTGATTAGTTACCGGATATTACTTTTTCAGGGGCACACTATATATGATAGGTTTCACACTGATATGTACTCAGTGCTTCAATAACTTCACAACAGTGATAATCAGTGATGAGTAAATTGAAAATGCAAAGTATGTCTTGTGAAAGCGAATGTTCACCACTTTGCCCTGATGAGCTAGATTCAGTGTTATTTATGTCCGAAATGTAGTATTGAGATAGCCGTGGGTCAGCTTCGAATTTCGCGCAAAACGGATAGCTTGGGAGTATCTTCAGTTGCCGGATGTAACTTTTTCAAGGATAATTCTTACACTATATGATAGTTTTCACACTGGCATGGTAGTATGTGCTTCAATAATTTCACAGCAGAGGTTTTCTCATCCTTATACTATTGAGACCATAATGTTTTGTAGCTGAAGTATGTGTGGATCAAAAATGCAAAATATGTCCCGTAAAAGAGAATTCTCTCTTTCACCCTTTTGACTAAATTTGCTGGATTCAGCGTTATTTACGTTCACAGCTGGGTATTGATAGTCGAGGGTCAAAGTTTCGAATTTAGCGGAAAACGGATAACTCGAAAGTGTGATGAGGTACCGGATATTACCTTTTTTGAGGGGCACACACTATATGATAGGTTTCACATTGATATGTCCTTTAAGTAATTCAATAGCTTCACAACAGTGGTTCCAATAATGCTTAAGTTGAAATAGAAAGACCTCGTGAAAGCGAATACCATCTTCCACTTTGACCCGATTTTCTAGATTCGGCGTTATTTACGTACGAAATTGCTTAGTTTGATAGTCGCGGGGCAAAGTTTCGATTTTTGCGCAAAACGGATGACTCGGGAATGTGTTGAGTTACCGGCTGTTGCTTTTTTCAGGGCCCTACACTATATGAAAGGATTCACACTGATATGTCCTAAATGCTTCATTTGTTTTACAACAGTGGTATTCAATAATGATTAAGTTGGAAATGCAAAATATGTCTCGTGAAACGGATGCGATCTTCCCCATTTTTGACCCGAAGTGCTAAATTCAGTGTTATTTGCGTCCGAAATTGCTTATTGTGATAGTCGGGGGTCAAAGTTTCGAATTTTGCGCAAAGCAGATAATTCGGAAGTGCGTTACCGGTCCATTACTTTATTCAGGGGCAACTCTTATAAATCCTATTGGAAGGTTACACACTGATACGCACTTTAATAATTTCATATAACGGTGGTTTTCATCGTGACCCTAACGTTGCTGAGATAATGGTTGAATTAAAAATGCAAAATATGTCCCGTGAAAGCGAATGCGATTTTTCATCACTTGGACCCAATTTGTTGGATTCAGCGTTATTTACTTCCGCAGCTGCGTATTGTGATAGTCTCGGGTCAAAATTCGGAATTTCGCGTATAACGGATAGCTTGGGAATATGTTCAGTTACCGGACATTACTTTTTCAGGGGCAACTCTTGCACTATACGATAAGTTTCACATGTACTAAGTGCTTCAATAATTTTACAGCAGCGGTTCTCATCTTTATACTATCGTGACCCTAATGTTTTAACTGAGTTAATGTGACTTAAAACTGTAAAATATGTCCCGTGAAACGAATGCGATCTTTCACCACTTTTGACCCAATATGTTGAATTCAATGTTTACTTCCGCAGCTACGTATTGTGATAGTCGTCTGTCAATGTTTCTAATTTCGCATAAAACGGATAGCTTGGGAGTAACGTTACAGGATACTTTTCAGGACAACTCTTACACTATTGGATTGATATCGCCCTGTTAAATATTTCAGTAATTTCTCTACGGTGACTCATCTTTTACCATCGTGACCCTAACGTCGTGTCTAAGGTTATTAGTGAATTAAAATGCAAAATAAATTTATTTCATAATTATACGAAATGCCTTTTTAGAAGAAAAACCTTCACTGAATTAATTTTTATTGGTCTTTATTATTATAATCTTGCTAACCTCTATACTGTGTTTTATCTGACTGTTTTGTACGACCGTACAAATAAATAAATTAAAGCAGTAACTGTTTGCTCATTGTAGTTCAGATGAAGTTGAGGCTCGTTTAAAGTAATTTTTAAATGAATCATCGGTTAAAACATAGACTTAAGGGACACACAGACCCAATATCTGTGTTTTAATCTATTTTAGCAGTCATGAAAATTAGCTGTACCATGTATATCAGGCGAGTGATTATATTGTAACTCTGGAATCTCTTGGTTAAGGTACCCAGCAATAGATTTTCACAGCAATACATTGATTTTTATACCGATTTGGTGCAGGGGATTTTCGTTTGACTGCTAGAGATTAAAATCTACTTGATTCTGAGACTCGTAAGTGTATGTTTTACCTGAGATCTACCAGATGACGTTGGCGAGTGATTCTAAAGCATTACTTACCTAGTACAATGCAACCATTCGTCTGCTATACATGGTGCAACTAATTTTCGTTTGGCTGCTAAGACATTCAAATCTGTTTTGGTCTGAGACTTACAAATGTATGTTTTACCTAAGATCTACCAGATGAAGTTGGCGAGTGACTCTAAAGTATTACCTTTATTGAAACAAGCTCTTACAGATTTCACAAACCCCGTATGGTAGGCAGGTAGTTAATTAATGTCTCACTGGAGTAATACAATGGGTTATTTGTGACGGGATCAATCCCGAAGCGAAAGATCCAAGGATCTTCGTAATTGTGAACCAGATCAGATGACGAAAACACTTGAGCTAGCACCCACTCTCCAAACTTCCACACTACGCCAATGTGAGGATATTTGAGGCTACGACAGTTTTAACGTGCACCAGCCCGGGTACAAGACTGTGTGTCTGGACCTAGTTTCGAGATCATAACCGTCCGGTTGCTAATCCGTTGCTCTGCCAACTGGGCTACCGTGGTCCCAGACCCAGTACGATAAAGAGTATTTGCATTTATTTGTATTTTAAATTAATAAACGTATTCATGCAATAGTATCTATGTTTACGCTAAGGTAGAAACTAATGTAAAAGTACTATGAAATATAAAATTGTCTTGTGATGGGACCTCCAAATAAGACGCTGGAAACAACAAACTTGAAGAAATATTCCCGGAAAAACAGATACTTGTCGAGCTGTCAGGCTTGAAACGACAAGGGTCTGATATTCGGTGAACAAAATCTAGTATGTCAACAAAACCAGCAAAGAGGACAACTTTATTTTCATTTCTGTCCGGGACAAGCTTTAAGAGTCAATCAAACATCAGCTATCAAAAAATGAGTTCCACCGCTGCTCTGAAGTTTGAAATGATTTGAGTGCTTTCTAAATATCACTTTTTCTCATGGTGAGGGTATGAAAACTTTGTGATTGCGTAACGTTAGCTGATGGATGCATTGGCCGTGTGTGATATATTGTCTGGATGTCTCAAAAATCCAGACTTTAAATATTTGTAAAAACGGAAAAATAAATCTATTGAAGCGTGATTTCCTCAAAAAAGGGATTTTTTTGGCGGTGAAAAGAAATTAGTTCAATGCCTCATCAACAGAGGATGCGGTACCACATATTTTATTTATTAGACACAGGAATGAGAAAACAAAGACAAATTGAACTTAACCAAATGCTAATTAACCCTCTAACTTTCCAAGAGATATCTTGTCCAATGTCTGATCAGTTTTGCTAAGGACGAAACGCCTCGTCGAGACAAAACTACACTATGAAACTCCATGGGGAATGATGGTTCAAAATTACGTGGTGTTGTCCTCGATCTTTCCCTTCGGGTTTGATCCCGGATCGTCGCAAATAGCTCGTTGTGTTGCTCCAGTGCTACGTTAATTAAATACCTACCATGGAGAATGAAAATCCAAGTAGGAAAAACAAGTTGTTCCTTTCCAGAACTGGTGACAGTTTGAAACAGACTTTTGCACCAAACTACAGAGCAGTTTTCGACGCGAAAGATGAATCACCAGAAGGGTTAAATCAGAAAAACTTTAAACACTGACTAATGAAAGATATCTAAACTGCGAAGTTTATCTATAATTATTTTGAAAGGACTACGCCCACTATCTTCAAGACAAAAATAATCATGGTGGTAAAACTCACGTTTCAATAAACTTAATTCCACTAGTGAAGTCAATTCGTTAATATTAATCATTATTTTTTAGTTTGATTTAACTACCAGTTTTGTCACGATTATTTCCCTCTGCTTTTTCATATACACGTCTAACACATAAAACATGTGGTACTAACACCTACACATGACCATGGACCTAGCTCCAAATAGGACGCTGAACCAGTTGGATGGCATGGTCAGAAATGGTCAGAGTAGACTAGGCGAACCATATCAACAATTTAGAAAAACTTTACCAAGAAGCAGCAATTGTTGCAAATTATTATGAGATAAAAGGGAAGCATTTTTTCATAATTTTAAAATATTCTGCATTCGTTGGTTGACAGTTGAATTTACGTTGCACGGGAACAACAATAGAGGGAATAAAAAAGTAGAGTGAGCAAAGCCAACCTTTTTATGTGCCCAGGATCATGTAACCAAAACTAATAGTAACGTGACCCTTAAACTACTTTTGTCTGCTAGGTGGAACTAAATATTCATTATTTGGTTGATCTAGGGGATGGGAGAAGACGCCCATTCATTGATTCATCATCTGATTGGTCCGCGTGACATAGTTGACTGATTTCACCACTTTTGTCGCCACTCTATACAAAAGCGTATTCACACATCTGCCCTGTAATAAGATAGATCACCAAACCAAGTGATAGGATGCTAATTTGGCCAATCAAGTCAATTTTTCAGAGCAGTCACGTGACTACGAATCGATCAGTTGGTCACACCTTTTGAAGCTCCTGTCAATAGCAATGCTCAGTCCACTATATTTCAAGTCTATTGGAGCAACAGAAAGGGCTATTGGCGACGATCCGAAATAAATCCAGAAGAAAAATCCGAGGACAACACCTCGTAATCTTGAAACGCGGTCGAATGACGAAGTTGACACTTGAACTGGCATCCCACTCTCCAAATTTCCACACCATGCCAACGTTAGGATATTTGTGACACGTCAGATTTAACGTGCCACCAGTCCTCACTAGTACCGACGGTCTTCGGTTGGATCGAGTTTAGAACTCGCAACCCTGCGGTTGCTATTCCGCGACTCTGCCAACTGGCTCTTAAAATGTAGGTCCCTCATCATGCGGGCCGTGGAAGCCCGGTTGGAAGAGTAACGGACTAGCAACTAGAGGGTTACGAGTTCGAATACAACCAAAGACCGTCGTGTACAAAGGGGCTGGTGCACGTCAAATCTGTCGTGACCTCACATGTCCTCACGTTAGAGTGGTGTGGAAGTTTGGAGAGTGGGGTGACCGCTCAGGTGTGATCTTCTCATAGCCCGTTGTGTTGTTCCAGTGTGACGTTAATTTAAATACCTACCTACCTCATCAAT
Source organism: Meta bourneti (assembly GCA_933210815.1). Taxonomy (NCBI): domain Eukaryota; kingdom Metazoa; phylum Arthropoda; class Arachnida; order Araneae; family Tetragnathidae; genus Meta; species Meta bourneti. The sequence continues at coordinate 41,712,120 of OW119933.1, read as the reverse complement.
TTTGTTCTCGCGCTTTTGGTGTTCGGTATGTTATGGATGCATAGTTGTTTGTTAGCGTTATATGGCTATATAGACATATGGATCTCTCTCTCCTGTCTCACACAACCCCTTAAATATTAAAAGTACTGAATTTGTATGTGTAAAATACATTCATATATAATTAATACACAACATTTTTGCGGATCTGGCAAAAAATATATATAATTTTGATTGTTCTACTAAAATTAGTATATACTTGCTTTGGCTTATATACTTGGAATACTTATTAGTATATACTAACTTTGGCTTATATACTTAGAATACTTATTAGTATATACTTACTTTGGCTTATATACTTAGAATACTTATTAGTGACTTTTTAAAAAAATCTTTTTGAAACATGTCATTTATACTTTACAATAAAATAATAGTAATATAGTGATTTGACAATTATTTGTGAACACATTTGTCTAAAGTTCAAAACTAAACTATTGAAATGAAATAAATCTTACACAATTTAAACCTCTTCACCATCCGTAAAGCATCAGTGCCATTCTTGTGACATAGCAGTGGAATTCTTGCGGCATACCAGTGCCATTCTTGCGGTACACCAGTGTGCCGATTGAAAATTGCTGATATATATATAATAGAGAGAGAGAGAGGTCTTGACCCTTGTCTTTCAAAAAACTTTTATCCTAGTCCTTTTAATCCTCCTAGTGGTTTCGACGAGAAATTTCGTCCATCAAGTTCTGACTAATTATGCTAACAAGATAACTCGTCATCAAGATATCTCCACTTTTTTTATGATAACGAGATCAAGTTCCGGTAATTATTTTTCTAATGACGAGATAACTCGTCCATCAAGATTTGGTCAGTTTTGCTAATGACGAGACAACCACCAGGAGGGTTAAAGGGTTGATAAAATATTTATTATTAACTGTGCTTGAACACACAATTTTCAAAATTTAGTCTTAAGCCTAATTTGTATATCTTCTGCGTCAGGACAAAAGGGGTTAAGTCAAGATGACTATTCAGAATCTTAAGTTGATTATCTGTCTTTCTCAAATTTATATGTGCTTGAACACTCAATTTTCAAAATTTAGTCTTTAGCCTAATTTGTATACCTTCCGTGTCAGGGCAAAAGGGGTTAAGTCAAAATGACTACTTTTTATAATCTTAAGTTGAATATCTGTCTTTCTCGCAATTCAGGAAGAAAAAGAAGCATGTCATGATAAAAAATAATTGAAATTTAGATTCGTAGATCGATTTAGTTCCGATTTTACTCATATTATATTATTTTTTAAAATTAATGATGCACTCGACACCTTTGGACTCATTAAAAGTCAGACTTAACCCCTTTTGTCCTGGCAAGGAAGATATATTACACTTAAAAGTAGGATCCAAAAAAGATTTTGTCGGTTTAACCTTCAAGCAAAAACTAACCGTGCCATTCGTAAACTGAGTTTTTTCTGGATCTCGCGCATCAAGGAGGCTTTGCTGGATCACTCAGCCTCGTGTAATACACATCAAAGAAAATAGAACTGTACTTATAAAACTGGTCAACTCGAGTATATTTTCAGACTTCAACCCAGTAATCTTCTCTCGACTGTAATCTCGGAAAAACTCAGCGACGCTTTTTGTGACTGGCCCACACGATGATGACATTACGGACGCTCCTTGTGACTTACTTGTAATTATGGGTTCGGGTTTCTGTGTGGATTTTGTTTGCAAAAGGTACACTGTGGAAAGAGTTCCAGGTAAATTCATCTGAAAGGTAGATGGTCCCCAACAAACGGAAATTGAAGATTTACTTCAGCCTCGCGTTCTCTTCTATTTTTCTGTTACATATTACTATCGAGTGTATGTTCCGAAACTAAAGAATTCAGTTATTTTAGGTTTTGTTTCTTGCTATACGAGGAAGTTATTTCAGGATTTTAGTTATTTAATGTTTCGCGAAATCAATGAAATACTAGTAGACCAGAGCATAGAATCTGCGCTAGTTCTTTGTTGCCTATGTCTATTGATGTTAGTGTCGTAGGTACTTTCATACCTTATATGAATCCATTTATAATGCATTTAAGCATAGAAATGCATTCCTACAAATGGAATAAAACTGATAAAAATGTTGAGCAGCATTTTGTGTTCCTTGACTGGTGTTAATTTTTATTGATAGATTCGGTACGACTTATTGAAAGTAGCGTCGTGTCGATAGGTACTTTTATAAATCCGTTTACAATGCATATAAAAGTATCGATATACATTTCTCCAAATGAAATAAAGTTGATCAAAATTAAATAAAGTCGATCAAAATGTTAAACACAGTATTTTGTGTACTTAATACTGGTGTTAAATTTTCTCACTTTTTTGACGTATCTATTAAAGACAGTGTCGTAGGTACATTTAACATATATATATATATATATATATATATATATAACCAAATTTTCCATAAAAAAATTTACCATATATAACCATATTTGGTTATATACACTGCTGGCCACCCAAATTGCAACACCAAGAAAGACAAGAGATATCACAACAAAATTTATTTTGTAGATAACATGTTGACCAAGTATCAAATGATTAAATTTATAGACTTCTGTGAAGTGTGGTTCCTGCCAAAATCAGTAGCCAGAGTAGCCGCCATTGTTGGAGATCACCGCTGCCACACGCCTCGGCATTGATTCAAAGAGACTTTGGATGTGTTCTTGGGGTACAGCAGACCAAGCAGCTTCCACACGTTGCCAAAGTTGATCTGGTGTGGAGGCTGGGGATGTATTCTGGGTCAATCGTTGAGCAACCATGGACCACATGTTTTCTATCGGCGAAAGATCCGGAGAGCGAGCTGGCCAGGGAAGCAATTCAATCTGGCGATTGACGAAGAACCCTTGGACAATGCGTGCCACGTGTGGTCGCGCATTATCCTGTTGAAATATGGCTGTGGGCAAGCCCTGAAGGTAAGGAAGGACAACTGGCTCCAACACCTCGGAGATGTAGCGCTGGCTGTTTAAAGTACCGGCAATGCGTACTAGAGGAGTGCGAGAGTGATATCCAATACCGCCCCATACCATAATACCCGGTGCAGGACCAGTGTGGCGGTGCATAACGCAGATACGTTCAGCATCCTCTCTCCACGGTGTCTCCAGACTCGAATCCGACCATCGTAGTGTTGCAGACAGAAGCGTGACTCGTCAGTAAAGACAATTTCATTCCATTCTGCCGTCCACATCCTTCTTTCATCGCACCATTGGCGGCGGAAACGTCTGTGGTTCTGCGTCAAGGGTAGACGAAGCAATGGACGTCTTGCGGACAGACCACTCTGCTGTAAACGGCGTCGAATGGTACGCGCAGACACTGGATGATGCGGTACAGACTGAATGTGCTGTGCTATGGTTCGTGATGTGGCTGAGCGATCCGTCACTGCCATACGCACAATATGCCTGTCATCACGTGAAGTGGTGCACTGAGGTGGATGCGATCGAACACGTCGGTCCGTCGTACCCTCCTGCATCCAACGATCACATATCCGCATTACAGTTGTTTGGTTTCGTCCAACACGACTACCGATTTCCCTGAAAGATAATCCACAATCTCGGTAGGCCACTATCCTTCCTCTGTCGAACTCGGATACTTGATCAAAAGATGATCGCTGTTTTCTACGAGGCATAATTGATCGTTTTTTTGAAAAAAAACACAAGAAAAACACAATTGCCGTACTTGAAATCGTCGAAATCTCCAAGCCTTAAATAGCGCTTTGAAGTGGCGCCACAGGCGCGCGTGATGTGCGTCTGCGCTGAAATTCTAATCATTTGCATATCTCACCTCCGCTAATGCATGTTGTAAATTTCATATTATTTGCATGCTTCCTTCAGGGTGTTGCATTTACGGTGGCCAGCAGTGTGTATATATAACCAAAAACGGCATCGATATGCATTCCTCCGAATGAAATAAAGTTGATCATAATGTTAAACATTTTGTTTCCTTCAATACTGCTGTTAATTTTTACGTAGAGTTTTTTACGACTTACTATATGTATTGAAGGTAGTATTACACGCACTTTCATACCTTATATGACTCCTCTATTTATAATGAATGTATCTAAAAGCATCTATATGCATTCCTCCAAATGAAATAATATTGATCAGTGTTGAAAAACAGCATTTTGTGTACTTAATACTGGTGTTAAATTCTCTTAGTTGCTTTCTGACTTATATCTATTGAAGATATATATACTTTTATATATATTATATATAAATCTATTTATAACGTATGTGTAAGTATCGATATACTATTTCCCTCCAAATGAAAAAAAAAGATCAAGACGTTGAACAGAATTTTGAGGTCTCCTTATTGGTGTTAATTTTTACTTACAGTTTCGTTACAACTTATATCTATTGACGATAATGTCATAGGAATTTTCATATATCTTACATCAATCTATTTATAATATATATAAGCATCATGCATTTCTCCAAATAAAATAAAATTGATTAAAATGTTGAACAGTAGTGGAGAGAATTCTAGCTTTAAACACATGAGATATTTTTCTCTTAATTTCAACCAATTTCTCTCGTTTTATTGAACTGCAATGACGATAACATCGTTTTATGTATGGAAAAATATGCGACGCACCCAAAAATATGGGCTAAGCTTTCATGAAAAGGAGATAGTTTAAATTCAAAAAGTTTTTGATTAATCAGGAGTGATAAAAGACACATTAATTTCAAATCTGTGTGTGATTGTACCATACGTGAAAGTGTAATGTCCCTACTAGTCTAAATTAGCCCTCGTGTAGCAAAAAATGACACGAGAGCGACAAGCTAAACCAAACTAAGCCAAAAGATACTCAGTCTACATTCAGATCCCATATAATGGAAGAGAAATGTCGGAAATTTATGTTGTCCAACAACGCACAAGCTATTAGTATCCTGCCTCTGAAGTGTCATAACACATTATTGATTTGCCCACGCAATGTTGGAAGCCGCTAACATGACTATCGGTAGCCTATAGTGAACAAAGGGTTTTCGCTAAAACCAAATCAGCTTATTCTAATAACGCAGCTCACTCTGATACGGAATCTGATTACAACATCCCGTCAACCAAGGCTCCACTCAGAAAAGCTGGCTTTTAATTGACAATATGATGTTTCGACACTGCTATTTAATTTGCAATGTGCCAGATCATTTTTTATTTCCAATCATCAGGGCAAGATAAAAACAGAGCAAGAAATGCAACACTTCAACACAGACATAAAACTACAGTACAGCAGACAAGTTCTGCACCACAACGCTACATAAAATAGAAAATACAGAAAAAGAAATATAAACGTAGCTATCTCCCAAATGTTCTCACTGTCCAGTATAGGGAAATCTGTCTCCATGCCACCCCTCCAGCTTTGAAGCGAAGCTGGTAAGATCTGTCCGTAGGGTCAGGCTGATTATAAAGTGGGGAGGGAAGACTTGGTGATATGAACAATGATGACTATAACAAATCATTTTCAAATTTTTTGGAGCATTAAACTTTAAAATATTTATATTGCTTGAGGAAGAGTAGAAGTACCTATCAGTGTGAAATCGAAGGGACTTCTGGGCGTGAAATATAAGTGGCAATTGATGCTTTTGCAAAGTATAAAACAAGGAAATAATTATTCATCAAGTTTTCTCCTATAACAAATCATTTTCTCCTATAATAAATCAGTCATTTGACCGTGATTCAAAATTACGTGGTGCTGTCTTCGGATCTTTCCTTTCGGGTTTATTCCCGTACCGTCACCAATAGCCCCTGTGTTGCTACAATGAGATGCTAATTAAATACCTACCTACCTATAACAAATCATTTTCAAATTTTTTGGAGCATTAAATTTTAAAATATTTTTATTACATATATAAAGTGCAGAAGCACGTATCGGTGTGAAATTGAAGGGGTCTCTGGACGTGAAATATAAGTAGTAATTGCTGTTTCTGAAAGTATAAAACAAGGAAATAATTATTCCTCAAGTTTTCTCCTATGACAAATAATTTTCAAAATTTTTTGAGTGCATTAAATTTTAAAATACATGTATTGCTTGTAGAAACAATAGGATCACCTATTTGTAGGAAATTGAAGAGTATAAGCTCCCCATCTGATCCTTTTGAACCACCTCTACATAAAAATAAATAAAAAATAGGCCGTGAAATTTAATTGGCAATTGATGTTTTTCTCAAAGTATAAAATACGGAATCACAAAATATTCACCTTCGATTCTTCCTTAGATGTGTGAATGATTTCGTAACATTGTCAACAAATCCCCTTCCCGTCTTAACGCTGATGCGGCTAATGAATAAATGTCTATCTCCTGAATAACAGGGGGCCGCGGTGGCCCGGTTGGAAGAGTAACGGACTTGCAACCGAAGGGTTGCGAGTTCGAATCCAGCCAAACACCGTCGTGTACAAAGGGGGCTGGTGCACGTTAAATCTGTCGTGGCCTCAAATGTCCTCACGTTGGCGTGGTGTGGAAGTTTGGAGAGTGGGGTGCCAGCTCAGGTGTTGCCTCGTCATCTGACCGTGGTTCAAAATTACGTGGTGTTGTCCTCGGATCTTTCCCTTTGGGATTGATCCCGGACCGTCACCAATAGCCCATTGTGTTGCTCCAGTGTGACGTTAATTGAAATTCCCCCCCCCTGAATAACAAGTATAAACTCCAATTTAATACTTGAAGCAATAAACTTCCTCTTTGAGTTTGGGAGTTCTCAGAAATGTAATTTGTACTTTTTCAAATCGTGGAATTGTTTCTTTCTTTAAAAAATGCCTTAATTGGAAAAGTCGGTTATTGGATTCATGTTTCAAGCAGTATTTTTGCTTGTTAACGGATAACAAGCAGCGATGGGACATAGGAGAAAATGGCACGTATAAAGTTGGGGATGCTAGATGGTTTCCTGTTCCCATTACTCCTCGAAGCATCTTGTTCCCTCCTTCAAATAAGAGGTTTCTTAAGGCTCATATAGTGTAGAATGAAATGCGTTTGGAAATTATGTCCTTTAGTTCAATGTATTTTTCCAAGCCTTATTTATCAGGATGTCAAAATGACCCGCCTTCCTATTGGACACACCATTCTCGCACTGCCATCTTCTGTAGGGCGATACTCCTTTCTTTATTTTTTACTTGTTTTTACACCTTTTACAGTTTATCATATTCTAATTGCTTGTCCTGATTTTAATCATCATCGTTAGATATTTCTTCATTCTTTTATCACATTTTTTTCCTCGACATTTACTGGCTCGCGGTAGCCCGGTTGGAAAATCAACGGATTACCAACCGGAGGGTTGCAAGCTCGAATCCAACCAAAGACCGTCGTGTACAAAGGGGGCTGGTGCACGTCAATTCTGTCATGGCCTCAAATGTCCTCACGTTGGCGTGGTGTGGAGGTTTGGAGAGTGGAGTGCCAAAGCAGGCGTGACCTTTTCATTTGACCGTAGTTCAAAATTACGTGCTGTTGTCCTCGGTCTTTCCCTTCGGGTTTGATCCCGGACTGTCGCCAATAGCCCCGTTGTATTGCTCCAGTGCGACGTTAATTAAGATACCTACCATTCTTTATTTGATACTTGTTTTTACACCTTTTACAGTTCATCGTGTTTTAATTGCTAGTCCTGATTTTAATCATCCCCGTTGGAGATTTCTTAGTTGTTATATTAAATTTTTTTCCTAGAGATTTATTTATATCTTCCGATATAATCTTCCTGGGAGTTATAGATGGAACATGCTCGATTCCTCCCTGTGTATCTTTCTCTCTTCTGCGGCAGTAAAACTTTCCTTGTGTGTATGTTCATTACTTGATGTTGTATGCCTTGGGTCCCTTGCCATAAAAACCCAAAACAACCCTACCCGAAATAATCTTTCCATCTCACTGAAATTGTTTACTAAGTTAAAATAAAAGAATAAAATAAAATCTACATGACGCTTTTTTAACTAGTTTTTAGTGTGCAATATTGGTTATGAAATTAATATTCGAGAAAATCATCAACAGGTAGGTATTTTAATTAACGTCATACTGGAGCAACACAACGGGCTATTGGTGACGGTCCGGGATCAATCCCAAAGGGAAAGATCCGAAAAATCATCAACAGTAACCATAATATATTTTGATGCAAAACGATTCAGGACTTCTTACATGACAAAAATTCCAGTTCTTTTCTCCCGATAGTTTTTTTACTACAATAAATTGAATATCCGCTATTTTTAGCAAAAATAAATTACCAACTTCTACTATGAAGTTTATTCTTTTTAATATGAAGACGACCCCTTTAGCAAGTTTTATGCATACAAATATATAATGGATCTTATTCCCTGTCTAATGGTAGCTTTGAATGTTTTCTACTATGAGCAACATGCGAATAAAGATTTGATTTTTCTTCAGTGAGCAAATTTAATAATTTAATTTTTGTACAGTCCCTCTCAGACAGAAAAATAATCTTAACACTTTCTAATTGAAAGTATATTTCTACTATAACGTGTACAAATATAATTGCAGTAATATATGTATTTTGAATCACTTATATATGTTAGTTCTTATCAATATTTTCTATTTAATTCCCTTCGGGATGGATCCCTGATGGTTGTCAATAGCCCGTTGCGTTGCTCCAGTGTAACGTTAATTAAATACCTACCTAGTTTATAATTCTGATATTTACTCATTTTTAATAAAATTTGCATCCGAATTAAAATGTATTCCAAGACAATTTTTCAGAAACATCACGCTTAAGTAAATTTATTCAAATTAATTAGATAAGTGTTTTTTCACTTAGTTTATGGAATACGTTTATGGAGATATTTCTCCATTGCAAACAGGTAAGTAAAGATTAATATCACTGTTTTCTTAGTGTGTTATTGGATTAATTAAAACTACGTCATTGTGAAGCGAATCCCTTTTAATTTGCTTTGTTCTTGAATCGAAACAAAATCAGATTCCTTTTATTTACGAGTAATTACTTCTCTCAGACATTTGATGTTCTTTATTTAAAATTTAAGGCATAATGGCTGTGATTAGGTTAATTGAATTCATTTGAAGACAATAATGGAAGAAAGAAGGGATAATGTAGAAGAAATGTTAGTTTTCACGTTAATAAAAATTTAAGCGTTTCATTTTCGCATGGATGTAGCAAAATGTGACAAACTTCGGTTAATCCTTTGGCATTAGATGATTTGAGGCTGAGTAAATCAATGACTCTTCCCTAGTGGCAGACCTAGTCTAATAAATAGAATACACAGGCAGGTACAAAGATTTCAAAATCTTGTTTTGATTTTTCAGTGTGTATTTTGTTATGTTTATGTATAGTAGGGTAAACAAGACAGTTATTGACACCCTTAAAGCAATATTTATACTATAAATTCATGGAAAAAATAGTAAAAATAGTTCAAACAAGTTGAAATTCATTACAACTTTTTTTTCCTGAATTACTCTACTTTAAGCTGAAAAAAGGGTTTCATACAAAAAATTATCCCTGGAAGGTATGCAATATAATTGAGGTAGGTAGGTATTTTAATTAACGTCACACTGGAGCAACACAACGGGCTATTGGGCAATATAATTGAGAAAAGTGCAAAATCTGTTATTGTCACCCTATGAATGAGTAATTGACACCACAGTTATTGACATCCCTTCATTCTTATTTAGTTTATTTTGGCAATATAAATGGACCTATGCAAAGGAAACTATGGGTAATCTTATCTTACAAAACATGTTCATGCTCTTTTCTTAGCAAAAACAGAAGAAACCGTCCTCTTAACTAGTACCTTGTTTGTATACTTCTTGATTACGGTTATATTACCTTTCTTGATGTTTTACAGTTTGAAAATCTGTTAACACAGATGACTTCTATGATTCACAAGGAATTTTTCCCGCCCTTATTTGAACATTGACATGAAAGCTTATTTTTAAAATTAATATTAGGGTGTCAATGACTGTTCGAGGTGTCAATAACTGTCTAGTTTATTCTATACGTCAACAAATCGTACAACAAACTTCTGTCAATCTTTTGGCATTAGATTATTCGAGTCTAAGAGAAAATCAATGGTACTTTTCTGTCAGTCGCTAGGTTAGGTTAGGTAGTTAATTAACGTTGAACTGGAGCAACAAAACGGGCTATTAGCGACGGTCCGGGATCATTCTCCGAGGGAAATGATCCAAGGACAACACCACGTAATTTTGGACCACGGTCCGATGACGAGGTAACACCTGAGCTGGCATCCCACTCTTCAAAATTCCACACCACGTCAACGTGAGGACATTTGAGGCCACGACATATTTAACCTGCACCAGCCCCCGTGTACACGGCGGTCTTTGGCTGGACCGAGTTTCGAACTCTCAACCCTCCTGTCGCTAATCCGTTGCTCTTCCAACTGGGCTACCGCGGCCATTTTCCTTCAGTGACATAACTAAGTTAACATACCAGGCAGGTTAAAGGTTTCAAGATTTTTGTTTGCTTTTTCAGTGTATGTTTTTGTAAGTTTATGTACAGTATAAGCCTATA